>VZRI01009520.1:48504-118099 GCA_013397515.1 Upupa epops | reverse complement strand
GCGGTCCCCTCAGCAGCGGCGGCTCCTCCAGCGCCGGGGCCCTGCGCTGCGGTGGGCGGCGGCGGCTCAGTCAGAGAGAGCGGGAAAGCCCCGGGGGGAGGGGGGTCTGGGGGGGGCCGGGCAGCACCTCCCGCCTCTCCCCTCCCTCTTTCCCTCTCTGCCGCCCTCCCTCCCTCCTCACAGAGGTGCCGGCCCTGGCGCAGTCGCGCTGCCCCCGCGGGGCTGAGGCTCCTCACAGCGGGGATAGGCGGGGGCAGCGCCCAGGGCTGGAGAGATGGGGGGAACAAAAAACACACACCCCCTCCCCGTTTACTGGCCCGGTTCGACGTTAAAATTAGCCTCTGCCCCTCGCTAGATGTCGGAAACCGGCGCAGACGAAGAGGTTGTAGCAGTTGTCCCCAGCAAAGTTTCATCATCAACTTCACCATCCTTATTCCTCCTTTTATACAGCTGTAGGGCAGGATCAATCCACGAAAGTAAAGGCAGGACCCTGGGCTGAGATGCAGAGTCTGGCCCAGGGAGACAGAAGCTGTGGTCTCTGGAAAGCAGACCCAGCAGATGTCTTCTTCACTTCCCGGGAGCACAGTGGTGGCCAGGTGAAGAAATCCTTCCCTGTGAGGAGGCTGAGGCCTGGGAACAGGTTGCCCAGCTGCTCTACTACCCCTGGCAGTATCCAAAGCCAGGTTGGATGGGGCTCTGGACATCCTGGTCTGGTGAGAGGCGTCGCTGCCCATGGCAGGAGGGTGGCACTGGATGAGCTCTGAGACCCCTTCCAACCCAAAGCAGTTTATGAGCGTCACACAAACCAAGCAACTAGTGAGAAAATTAATGAAAGCCCCACACCATAGATTTGAAGACACTCCTTTTCCCCACAGCATCATCAAAAAGCTGCTAGCACCACTTACTCGTTGCCAGAGCAGGGATGTTGGGTATTTAACCAAAACTTCCAGAATTTATACATAGAAAAAAATCTATTTAAGTCTATGTCATGGGGATCAGGAGAGGTGCCTAGAGACTGGAAGCTAGCAAATGTCACTCCAATNCCAAGGGGAAGTCTCACTTGACCAACCTGAGAGCCTTTTATGAGGGCATAACTGGGTGGATAGATGATGGCAGAGCAGAGGATGTGGTCTTGACTTCAGTAAGGCATCCGACACAGTCTCACATAGTACCCTAGCGGACAAACTGAGGCAGTGTGGACTGGATGATTGGGTAGTGAGGTGGATTGTGAACTTGTTGCAGTATAGAAGCCAGAGTAGTGGTCAATGGGACAGAGTTTAGTTGGAGGCCTGTATCTAGTGGAGTCCCCTAAGGATTGGTACTGGGACCAGTCCTCTTCAATCTATTCATTAATGACTTAGATGAGGGATTAGGGTGCACTGTCAGGGCACGAAACAATGTGTGGTAGGTGGGACAGATCTGTGTTTGGTGTGCAGGATTCATGTGCTTCACACAGCACCCACAGACCCCTCCAGCAAACACCACTAGTGTTTGACTTGGAAAACTGGAAACCTTCCACCACACTTTATTGGTAAAGAGCAGCGCCAGCCAGCCCTGGTTGTCCGAGAGATGATACACCGTTAATTATATTCTGATTACTATCTGGGCTTCTTCCTTAACACCATTTAAATTCCAGTCTCAACCTTATCTCAGCAAGGACTTAAATGAAGTAGGACAGCCAGCAGAACAAAGTACAAATCCCTCCACATCTTTTAGAACTATTTCTAACTGTTTGAGAACCAGAAGGAGCTGTGACCATTTTTTCAGTGCTTTCAGACAGGCTCTTTAGTAAAATACAGCCTTGCCATTCCTCCCAAGTTCAGTTACTGGCTTTGGGAAGAAATGAGAAACCTGTAGCTATTCTGCAAATAAAGTTTTCTCATTCAATCTCCAACCATGTTTCCTGTCAACTGAGAATCAACACTGTGGTGCTTTCCCCCTGCTGCATCTCCCCTGGACAGGATGGCGATCAAACAAATGACAAAACCTAATGAAGTCAGCAGCGCTGCTGCTTTGCCAATGCTTGGGGAGATGGCAGGGGAAACCTGAATGAAAGGTGTACAGACCCCACTGTGCAAACATGAGGTGAATGCGGTGCTATTTTCAGCTTGTGCTTATTAATCATTTAAAGCCATGATTGCAGAGCTGTTTGAAAAGCATTAGCTGAGCAGCCGCACCAGCTGCATGCAAACACGGCTGGCTGATGATCTGCGCTGCATCAGAACTCTGCACCCCACAGACCCTCTGCACAACACACAGCCAACCTCACCTGTCTGACACAGAAGGGTCACGGTGCAGAGCTCAGGAATTCAGTATCACACAGAGGCACAGGCTCCAAGAGTATAGCAACAGCCACAGCTGTGTTACAACAGCCACAGCCATGTAATAGACAGCCATGTAACAGCCGCCACTACCACATACTGCACAAGCAGTATTTCCTTCCCGGCTTTCTCCAGCTCACAATATTCAGGTATTATTCATGATGGATTTATTTAATCAATAGTAGAAGTCTGGGGCTGCTTATCGCTGGTGATAAACAATGAGAGACCAGACAGCTTTTTTCATTTCACTATCTGCTGCCTCTGAGAACCTTTTCCCACACAGACCTGTTCAGAACTTCTTGTTTCTCTCACAGCTTCAGCAGCTGTCTCCTGTTTGTACAGACTGTGCCTGACCAAGCGCTCAGCACCTCTCTTTTCCTTTGGAGATATATTTCTTTTACTACAGCATTCCCAGGAGGTCAAATCCTTACATATCATTGAACAACAAGAGAAAGCACAATGTTAACAGCACCAACTAATCGTAGAATCGTTGTGGTTGGAAGAGATGTTTAAGATTAGAGAGTCTGGTCTCTAGAAAGAGCTGCTCCCCCAGCACTGCCAGGTTCCCATTAATCCCCAACCTTCACACCACATTGCCATAGCTTGTCAAGCCCTCCTGCAATAGGGAATCCACCACTACCCTGGGCAGCCTTTCCCTAACAGTTCTTACTAAGTCCATGGCTCTCCTAAAGCCACTGCACATGGTCTCACCCAAGCGGGGCAGGGGTTGGCACTCCATGAAATTCTTTCTCTCGTTTTGCTGATTAATGGGGGAAAGCAGAGGGAACCTGTGAAAAGCATGAAAAGGAGCAGAGATCATGCAGCTACCAAGCACTGCGGTGTGCACTTACCTCAAGTTTGAATATCCTAATAATGAATTACAGACTGTTAGGGATGGGAAGAGACATCAAAGTATCATCCAGTCCAGTCCCCCTGCAGTGGGTGGATCACCTAGGTCCAGTCAGGATCTAGGAACAGTCCAGGCAGGTTATAAATGTCTCCAGAGAAGGAGACTCCACAACCTCCATGGGCAGCCTATTCCAGGGGTCTGTCACCCTCACCAGAAAGAATTTTCTTCTCATATTCTACATAGAACCTCCTCTGTTCTAGCTGACACCTGGTGCCCCTTGTCCTGTAATTGGGTGCCACTGAACAGAGCCTGGCTCCTTCCTCCTGACACCCGCCCTTTCCATATTGATCAGCATTCATGGAATCCCCCCTCAGTCCCTTTTTTCCAAGCTGAAGAGACCCAGCTCCCTCAGCCTTTCCTCGTCAGGGAGATGCTCCACTGCCTTCATCATCTTTGTGGCTCTGCGCTGGACTCTCTCAAGCAGCTCTGTGTTCTCCTGAAACCGAGGGCAGTTCTTCTCAGGATTTGGCTTAACAGCATTTTGACAGCCTAGAGCTTCATTTCCCCACTAACAAAAGAGAGAAAGGATTTCAAGGGTATTTCCAAACAGGGGTAAAGTGTGCTGATTTGGTCACTTGCAGCTTGGCCATGGGATGTTAGACTAAAACAGGTCCTCAGCTTTCAGCTTGAGATTTTAAAACTAGTCTGTTCCCAAGTGTACGTTTGATACGGTATTTCTGGATCACACACAAAGAGCCTGCCCCTCCAGGAACCCATATGCATTTAAAGGTTTTACCTTGAAGCACTGCTGGTGCCAAGTGGCAACGCTGAGAGTGAAAGCAAAGAATACTTGATCTGCCAAAACAGTAGCACCAGATAGATTAACGCAGCAAAGCACAACTGTAAAACCTGTCATCGCTCTTGGCAGAGCAGGCAGAGATGCAGCATGAGGAGCTGTCACACCACACCACAAGGACCAGAAAGGGTATGTAGGGTATCCTCCCAGCCACAAGGCGCACACACACCCCCCACTATAATGAACTCTGACATTTCCTTACCAGAATGTTCAGTCCCAGCCTTAGCTGTGATTAAGAAAAAGCTCCCATGGTATCATGTGCCACCCAGCCATGGCATGAGTCCAACATCTGATACCGCAGAAAGCATATCCCTGTGAACTGCCACCAGCACCTCCTGCAGTAATTTCACACCCTCCTAATGAAAAGCCAACCGGTCCCAAATCCCTTTGGTTTTGAAGAGCAAAATGGATGAAGTTGGTCTGTGGCAGCAGCACATTCAGTGTTGTCACAATGAATTTCCTAGCAGTTAGCATGAGGAAGCAGCTTAGTGCATTAACGTTTGTATGTCTTGTACAGTAGAGAAGACTAGAGGGGACCAGAGATCTGCCTTCTGTGCTGATCTAATAAACAAAAGGTTGGCCAAGGGTTCATCCTGGGATAGTCAAACACAGATCATTAGGGGTTGGAAGGGACCTCCGCAGGTCATCAAGTCCAACACCCTGCTCAAGCAGGACCATGGAACCTAGGGCACATCACACAGGAACACATCCAGGCAGGTCTGGAAAGTCTACAGAGAAGGAGACTCCACAACGTCACTGAGCAGAGCGTTCCAGTGCTCTGTGACCCTTACAGTAAAGAAGTTCTTCACGTTGAGGTGGACTTCCTGTGGTCCAGCTCACACTCATTGCTCCTTATCCTACCACAGTGCACAAGTGAAAAATAGATTGTCTCTTTTTTCTTGACACCCACAATTACTGCTTCATAGTTCAGCACCAAAGCACAAACAGACAAGTGCAACAGGCAGGTTGTATTTGCACTTGCATGAAACAACCATGATATGGCACAAAGCACTTTCAGGCCGTATGGAAAGGGCCAAACCTGACACAGTGCTGATGATTGTACCCAAAAGCATTCCGAAACAACGTGAAAGGCTATTTTCTGCAGGACTTGGGACACAGAGATGCTCAGAACCACCTTTGTTCTACAGAAAAAGGAAAAAGCCCCACTGAGCACCTGAAAACAGCAGATCCAGGCCCCGCAGCCACAAGACAAGTCAGAAAAACATGGGAAATGGAGAGATGGCAACATTATTAAAAGAATTATAGGAATTACAAAACTGAAAGAATTTGAAAGAATTATGAAAATATTAGGAATTTAATCAAAAGACCTCAAGGTAATTTGCCAGATGCAGAATCTGACTTCAGATTTCACAGAACCACAGAATGATTGAGGCTGGAAAAGCCCTCTGAGCTCATCCAGCCCAGCCCAGGACCCAACATCGCCACAGCAGCCAGACCAGGGCACTCAGGGCCACAGCCAGGCTGTCCTTCAACACCTCCAGGGATGGGGACTCCCCCACTGCCCTGGGCAGTCCAGTCCAGGCTCTGATCACCCTTTCCATGAGGAAGGGCTTCCTAACATCCAACCTAACCCTCCCCTGGCAGCTCCAGGCCCTGCCTTCTCATCCTAAACAGGTACGGACAGAACTACAAGAACCTTTTATCCCCCTGAACCTGTTAGCAGCCACAAAGTTCTTTTATACCCACAGACTAAGTTTTGAGAAAGAGCTTTCTGCAATACCCAGGCCTTTTTGCAGTGCACTGGGACAATCCTCTTACACTGTGCAGCAAGTCTGCTTAAAACAATTCCAAATCTCATACAACAGCCATTCCACAGATTACTGCGAGAAATCAGTTAGCAAAATTGAAAGTTTTCAGAGGAACAGCATTGGTGTAAGAACCACTTGTACTGCTCGTTGGATTATTACTGGTGAAAGAAGTACATGAGGGAAAACACTCAAGCAGATGCACTGCTGAATTAAATAACCCCTCGCAAACACATGAGATGTGAGAAACAAACCGGTGAAACAGGGACAAGTTTGTAAAATCCCTAGTGCCAGTAAAGAGAGCTTTAAATGTGGCAAATAATGAATCACAGAATGATTGAGACTGGAAAAGCCCTCTGAGCTCATCCAGCTCAGCCCAGGACCTGACATCACCACAGCAGCCAGACCAGGGCACTCAGGGCCACAGCCAGGCTGTCCTTCAACACCTCCAGGGATGGGGACTCCACCACTGCCCTGGGCAGTCCAGTGCAGGCTCTGAGCACCCTTTCTGTGAGGAAGGGCTTCCTAACAGCCAGCCTAACCCTCCCCTGGTGGCTTCAGGCCCTGCCCTCTCCTCCTGGTGCTGGTTGCCTGGGAGAAGAACCCGACCCCCACCCAGAGTGGGGGTCCCTCTGACCTCCCTTCAGAGAGTGAGAGGGCCCCTGAGTCTCCTCCAGGCTGAACACTCCCAGCTCCTTCAGCCTCTCCTCATCAGCCTTTCCCTCCAGTCCCTTCCCCAGCCTCGATGCTCCTCTGGACCCGCCCCAGTCTCTCAAATCTCTTTCTTTAAGTGGGGGGCTCAAAGCTGCCCCCGGTACTGATGAGGGGAAGCCTCCCCAGTGCCCAATACAGGGGGAGAATTACATCTCTAGTCCTGCTGGCCACACTATTGCTGATCCAGATGAATAATATTCTTTTAACTATAGAGCCTTGACTAAAAGTGCAGCTGACCACTGCGATGCTCTCTGGGTTGGCTGCTGCAGTGGCTCGTCAGCATGTGACACAGCCACAGCAGTCCCTTCGTCCCCCACTCATTTATCACACAGTGACATGGAAACAGCAGGGAAATGAAGCCTGCATATATTTTAGCACACTGAAAAGTTAATGAAAAGTTAAATACAACTTACATGTGTGATTGCACAAAGCACTCACTTGACCTTGCTAAGCTTTGGAAGGCCTTCTAAGATTAGCCTGTCATGGATTTCAAGTGCACTGAAAAACACTCCATAGGTTCTTAAAATGCGAGTACAGGCTGTTTCATGTCTAAATCCTCAGTATGTTCAGTGTATTTTTAGGAAATGACTCAAGTGTAACAACAAGCAAACCCTGCTTTCTGGTAGAAAGGTAGTGCTGGTACAGTCAACACTGCCTCGCCAAGATACAACCCTCAGACTGTGTTCTGAGCAGGAAGGAACAAAGGCAGCACAAACGCTTCCATGGGCTGGTTCCTGTCAAAGGGACTGTGAAACACTGCAGCATTTCACAGCTGAGCAAATGGGAGGGAGGGCACTGAAAGAGGGGAAGAGGAAAGGGGAAAGGGAAGAGTAGAGTGAACGCCCATCCTTCACAAAATGGTGTGTTCCCTGTTTTATTTCCTGCTCCTGCAGAGAACACGGCAGCTCAGGATCCTGCATCCCAGGCTGTACCAGCTCCACACCCCTCCATGGAAGATGACAATAAGAGCTGCTCCCCTTTATCTGCTTGTGAAACAAGAGTTTAAAGAGCTGAGAAAATGCATTGCGAGTTGCCTACATCCAAGCAGTGCCCACATCAGGAGTGTAGATACTGTACTTGAGGTGTAGAAGAGTTGTTTTGTGAGCTCAGCCCTGCTCTGGGGAACTCCTGGACTAAGCTTCATCCTCAGCTCTTAGGGGTGTCTTCAGTCTAGGTGTTCTCTGCTAACAAGCTCTATTCGAACAACAGGAGGATGAAGGAAATGACCCTGTTGTGTCTCAAAACGGAAACATTGCTAGCATTGTTATCTTAGGAAGAACAGGCTGCCTCACAGAATACCCCACATGGCACTCAGGCAGGTGTACCCATCCCAGCAACCAGTCCCAGCTCAAATCCTTATTGACGTGCTGCTGACCCTCAGTCCCCAAGAGCTTCCGTAACAAAGCTAGTTTTGGTGCAGTCTCTTTCCTGGGTGAAACCGCATTGTTGAGGAGCTCCTGGTTTCCAAACTCCTGACTGGGTCCCGTATGTCTGAGCAAGGACTGTGCAAATCCGTCCTACGTTCTCTGCTTCTACCACCTCTGAATTAGAAAAGCTGCAGTGCATGGTATTAAGTGGTTTTTCTTTTCTCTGACAACTGGAATTCCCCAAAACTCCACAGCCTGACCCAAGGGCAGGCAGTGACTCCTCTGGGTGATCTGGGCTTTCTGCCAAGTTCACAACACATTGAAAAGAGCTGTTTTTCACTTTCTTTGGAAAATCACCAAGAGGTGTAAATTCACCTGCATCAGAAATTGCCTCCTCTTCCTCAGCTCAACACTAAGGAGCTGCGGCCACTCATTCACCAGTGCAGCCTGCAAGAAGCTCTTAGTCACATCTCATGACTTTCTTAAATGTGACAGTTGTTTGAACCAGCTGCTCTTCAGAGACTGCCAGGACAGCTTCAGTTTTGAAGGACAGGAACTGAGAAATTCCTCAGCTGAGCTCTTGACTCAAACAGCAGTCTGCACGGTAACAGAGGTCAGTGCTAAACACCTGACAGCTCTGTCCAACTCCCTTTTGATGCGACTTGCTGTTACTCTTCACGAGATGCCTTTTGTGCAGCTGTTTGATGATACCATCAGGAAAATGTCACCAGGACACAGACCATTAAGGCTACACAGAGAACATGTCCTCGCAGCCTTTTCCATTTCTCAGTGATGGATGTTCCTGGTTCTTTGCTGTTTCCCCTGAGGGAGGGAAGACATCTATTTGCATTATGTAGAGTCTGAAACAGCCCCTGGGTCTGGACAACAGCAAGGAGAGCACAGGCTCACAGGGTAAGAGCTGTATACTCTGCTGCGGAGAGAAGGAGATTTGAGGTCTGCTGCAAACTAGACCTGCCGAGCTCCATACAGCAAGATGCAGAACGTCTGTAGCAGTGGGTGTAGGGCAGAGAAGAATATGAATCCTTTGGTACATGTGAAACTTCACTGACACTTATGTTCTGACCCTGTGCTGCTATCTGTGACCCAAGAAAGACTTAAAAAAGTAACACATAAAACATCTTTCAGGGCCAACCTGATAGCCTTTCATGAGGACAAAACCAGGTGGATATATGATGGCAAAGGAGTGGACACAGTGTTGTTTGAATAGATGGCAAAGCACTGGACACAGTCTCCTACAGTATCCTTGCAGCCAAACTGAGGAAGTGTGGTCTGGACAATCAGTAGTGGGATGGACTGTGAACTGGCTGCAGGATAGAAGCCAGAGAACAGTGGTCAGTGGGGCAGAGTCTAGTTGGGAGGTCTGGACGTAGTAGAGTCCCCCAAGGGTCAGTACTGGGACCAGTCCTATCCAATATGTCCATCAATGACCTGCATGAGAGATTAGAGAGCATCGTCAGCAAGTTTGCTGCTGACGCAAAGCTGGGAGGAGAGGCTGCCAGCCAGAGGGCTGGGCTGCCATTCAGTAGGACCTGGGCAGGATGGAGAGTTGGGCAGAGAAGACTTGAATTAAATTCAGCAAAGGCAGTGTAGAGTCTGGTAGCTGGGCAACAACAACCCCCAGGACCAGTACAGGTTGGGACTGAGAGCAGCCTAGCAGAAAGGGACCTGGGGTCCTGGTGGCCAGCAGGGTGACCATGAGCCAGCAGTAGGCCCTGGTGTCCAAGGCCAGTGGCCTCCTGGGATGGGTTAGAAATGGGGTGGTTAGTAGATTGAGAGAGGTTCTCCTCCCTCTCTACTCTGCCCTGGTGAGACCATATCTGGAATAGTGTGTCCAGTTCTGGGCCCTTCAGTTACAGAAGGGCACAGAATTGCTTGAGAGAGTCCAGCGCAGAGCCACAAAGATGATGAAGGCAGTGGAGCATCTCCTTGACGAGGAAAGGCTGAGGGAGCTGGGTCTCTTCAGCTTGGAAAAAAGGAGACTGAGGGGTGACCTCATGAATGTTGATCAATAAGGAAAGGGCGGGTGTCAGGAGGAAGGAGCCCGGCTCAGTGGCACCCAATGATAGGGACAAGGGGCAGTGGGTGTCAGCTGGAACAGAGGAGGTTCTATGTGGAAGATGAGACGAAACTTCTTCCCAGTGAGGGTAACAGAGCACTGGGAAGGGCTGCCCAGGGGAGTTGTGGAGACTTCTTCTCTGGAGACATTTAAAACCCACCTGGACTGTTCCTGTGTGACTGGATCTAGGAGATCCTGCTGTGGCAGTGGGTTGGACTGGATGATCCTTCAAGGTCCCTTCCAATCCCTGACATTCTGTGATTGAAGCTGGGGGAAGCAGTAGATACTGAAGACACTCCATTTCCCCAAGCCTGGTTAACCCCCACTCACAGCAGAGTCTGTGCGTAGATGACACTGCAACTCCATCTGAGAGATAAAAGACACTGAAGGAAGCTCTTGGAGGCTGATTTGAAGTTCACCATTGTTCTGCAGTTGCACCTGTGTTTTTTCAATCTTTAATTGTTGCCAGTAGTCAATGCCCTAGGAAAACTTGGAACAAGAGCAGAAAAATTCATCATTTCCTTGTGCCTAACCAGTAGCGAGAAGGATATGCCAACCCCACTGCTACCGACAAACACCATGAAGCAGGACAGAGCAAATCTCCATGAGCCCAAACCAGCCTCCACAGCCTCACCACAATGCTGCTTGAGGCAAGGAGAGGAAAGGGGTGGGAGGGATGGAAAATGTCTCCTTTATGCTACAGCACGGTAACTTCTGGACACAGCTCCAACAACTGATCTGTTCTTTACCAGTGCCTGCAGCTCCCCAACAGTGAAAAGCTGCTTCACCATAGCCCCAGTGCCAGACACATTTCAATGAGGCTAAGCATGCTGCATCGCTGTCAGGTGAAGGCAGCGTCAGAAGGTCAGCAGACTGCGTCAGAGCTCAAGGATAAACTCCTGCGGGTGGAGTAAGTGGTGCAAGGCAGTTGTGCCAGGACTAGGTGGTGTGTGCAGAGAGGCAGCAGTGGCCGGGGACCCAATGTGTGTAACAAGCTATTTAAGAGGGAAGCTAATGGAAAGATATAAATCCTGAAGAGTATTGCCACATCGAGCTAAGGTTCTATTATTAGCCCAACCGAGATGAGTTTGTGCATTAGAAAACCTTAATAAATAATTAGGGTAGGAAACATTACCCCATTTCAAGATCTCACAAGAGAAATTCTCTCAAGCAATGGGCAGATACTAGCCAGAATCATAAAAATGCAATAGTAACAGCAGATGTGGAGAGGGAAGGTAAGGAAAGTCACAGCTTTTTCTGAACATCCACTGTCAGTATGGTTTAGAGAGATCACAGTCAGCGACCTGCAGCAGCTGCAAGTAAAATTAAACAATAACTCTGCAATAAAATGTTCTTCACTACACACGATTTATGTAAAAGGTTGATGCAAAGTGAACTGACCCAGCAGCATCCTGAGCAGTGTCCTCTGATGAACTCTGGTCTCATTCCTCCGTTACCTGTCCTGAGTACTTTGACTTTCCCCATCAGCTTTCACTTACCCTGCCAAAGACAGAAACAGCACCCAGGACATAACCAGACTGGCCTTCAGTTTCTCTTCCAGTCATCCCAGCCCATTAAGATGATGTGGACAAGAAGCCACAGAGTGGAAACTAAAAACAAGGAAAAAGATCCCAAACTAATCAAAGAAAGGAGTAAAGGGATGGAAAAGAATGAAAGGAGAAGGAAGAAAGGTGAAGCTGAGCATGGGAAGCCCCAGCAAGCACCACTGACTATTTCTGAGCCTGGAAATTGCACCCATAGCCCTAATAAGAAACTAGAAACACCCCTCTGAGCACGGTGGAACCATTTAGTACCAGCTCAAGCAGTATGAACACTTCAGGGGAACAAAAATAGCCTCTGCTAACTTGGCCACGAGCTGACTGCCTTCATGTAGGGACACACACGCAGAGAATTATCAGCAATATTAATCCTGTTCCCTGTGAGTGACTGGAAGGCTTTACCTCTGACTGCAGCTTTATCAGCATGCCTTTGACTGTTGGAACAGGCAGCGCTGTGCTCGAGAACACCCTCACATGGGGAGGGAAAGGCCAATTTTCAGCATAAAACTGCCATTTACTTGAAGATGCAGGAAATCCAGTTCAGGTCCCCCATAGGTGACAGCGTGAGATGACTGGACTAAGGTGACAAGAAGCACTTCTACTCTTAAAGGCAGAGTATATTTTACATTAAGCAGTTATAACTGCACTTGGGAAAGAAATAAAGCTGCTGGTCAAGATTATTTTCTGTTGGCAACTCTAAATGAATTCATAAATCTTAGCTGGGCTTTTAATTCACTGGAAAACAGAGACAGATACCCACACACACAAACTCTGACCCAGCCCTTACACGGACAGGGTCAGCCACCACCCTCTGAAATAAACCACACATACATAAACTGCTGAATCCCAGCCGTCACTGCCACTGCAAGAACACCAGCCATCTCCTCTCAGCGTCTTGTGAAGAACAAGGTTAGACTGTAATCGTTTGCTGCCTTCAGCTGTTTTCCAGACATGATAAAGCCAGGGTACTCAGCCTGGGACCAGCGATCTTACCTTCCCACAAGGCATAACCTGGATGTTTTTCAAGTGAGCCAGCACATCAGAAGCAATCCCAATGCGAAGTGCACATCACTGCACGGATGAAAAGGTGAGCAAACTGGGGCTGAGGCCAACAGCCGATACTCACTGAACTGAACCCTTTTCAGTACCTGACAGATTTCATGCAAGCTGAATGCCATAGACTCGATTTGCCTAGAGGGACAACTGAAGAGTCTGGGTAAGGCTCGCTGGAGCACAGCAGTTACAGCAAGCAGTTACTCAGAGCTATTCCAACTAACACAGTTGTCACAGGGAAGTTTTGGGTTATATTCACAGCATGAAGATGAAGCACATGGAGCAACAGAAGAACTTGCAGGCAGTGGATGTCAGCCCTTCTCAGGAAGCTGAAGGCCCCACAGCAAAGGCAGCCACATGCACATCTGTAGTGTCAATCTAAAACTGCTTTTACATCTAAAACCAAAGTAAACAACCCTCCCCCAAATCAACCAACCAAAGCACCCCCCAACCTGTCTGCGCCACAGTGCAAGCAGTTGCTGGCATTTTCAGAGCTGGCGTTTCTCTCGGTGCATCGTCTTTCTCAGAGCACATGAGGAAGCAAACCCTCTGGACTCAGGGAAGCCAGTTAGGACATGAAGCAAATTTATTGTTCCAATGTTGAAATTGGGGACTATTTTAAAGTAACAGCCACACAGTTCATAAAAATCCAGCCAGTCTGAAAGAACCAATCTAGGGTAGCCCTCAGAAATAAGTTTCCAAGCTATTGTAACATGGGGTATGTATCACCGTCCCTTGCGAGTGACCCACCAGTTAGAAAATCAAAGCTGCCTCTGCATCAGGGGCAGGCAGAGACCAGCATCACTGAGGTACTCATCCCATTTTGTTCAGGCAAAGTTCTGCATAGATATCTAAGGCTAAGGAGCTCCAACGTGTTTCTGAACAGCTGTATCACAATGTAAGGAGAAGCCGCTGCATTGAAACCCAAGAGCAGCACATCAGGCATGCACTGGAAGAAAACACCCTGTGTGCAACTGGAGATGCTATGAGTACCACACCTGGATGTTCACCTAAAAGCACACTAATTTAATTTGACTTCAGGTTTTTTTTTTGGGGGGGGAAGTCTACATGGTATTATTCAGAACTGTTAGCATTCAGCTGTGGTGGGTATCACATGGACAAACACGGTCTTCATGCTCAGGTTCTTCATGGAGATGTCCTTTGTTATCTCTGAAGCAAGCAAAAAGAAACACAACACAGTTAGTGCTCTTCCTTACAGGGAAAACTGTCAACACTGCTCTGTTTCTGTAATCAGACACTCCTACTGGGTCAACCAAAATGGGACCAGGACAGAAACTGTCCAGCTCAGACCTCCCTCCTGCTAGTTGTGTTAATGGAAGGACCACCACAGCTCAGGACTGCCAGGCAAGTTTCATGCACTGTTCTAGATTACAAAGGGCAGTTTTTGAAAGCCTGGGTCAACTCCCAGCTTCATGTCTACACAGAGCAGCACTGAGTTCACAGAATTACTCTGTGAGGCAACAATATGAAGTGAGTACTGACAGTTTAACAAAACACACTGAACACCTACCAACAGGATGCCACACAGAAACCCATCTCCTCTAGGAACCCAACTCCGACAGAAGACAAAGCAACAGACGTGTGAAGGAGCACAGGAATAGCAAGTGGTACCTTGCCCTGGGTTTCAGACATAAAGCAACGACTGCAGCAGAATCTGCAATCTCATCAAGCACGTCCAAAGAATTTCATACCATACCAGATCAGTACCTTAAGTCTTTCCAGAGCTCATACACAGAGTTAGCAACAGCAACAGGCTAAAGCCTCACTGATAGGCCTTTTACACACAGAGGAGCTCTCCAGCAGGTTGATTCGGGGTTTGTTATCATTTATGAAACACAAACATGGCATAACCAGCACCTGGTAGGCAGCTCTTTCTGTATAGACACAAAGTAGGTGGGAACTGGAACCCTTCCCCTTCTCTTGCAGCCTTACAGAGCGCTTTCCTCAAGCAGCTGGATGTCAATGCCTCCCAGCACCCACCAGCTGCAGCAAACCACCCCAGTAACAGAAGGGTGTATCAGAACAATGCCATTTCAATGAGGGATACACCAGAGTTGTCTTCATCAAGAAACATTGAAGCGGTAACCTCAAACCTACCCACTGGCATCACAGCACAAGCAGGGAACGTATCAGAGCTTCCTATGGGGTTGTGCTTGAAGGATTTTATCAAATAAACATTGAATTACTAGGCAAAATTGGAAACTTGGGTGTTTGTAGGGCACGCTCGCAAATTAAAGCTGATCTTAGCAAAAAACTTCCAAGCATCCTTGGACAAGCAAAGCCAGTTGTGCTTACCCTGAGTCTGCGCTTCATCCAGGAACAGTTTCAGCCTCCTGCTTCTGAGCCCGAACACTTTTGCAGCCTCATGGAGCAGACCTTGGTACGTCAGTCCATTCTGACCAACAGGGTTCTCCGTTAGAAGAGTTCCCACCATTCCCTTCTGGCATTCTGAACAAGACAAACAGCTCAGTCACTACAGCTCAACAGAGCAATTTTAGTTCACCTACCCTAGAAACTGAAATTCAGGATGTCTTCTTCCAGTTTAGAGCAAGAAAGATGATGAAGGAAGCAGAACACCTCCCTTATGAGGAAAGGCTGAGGAAGCTGAGTCTCTTGAGCTTGGATAAGAAGCAGCTGAGGAGGGACCTCATTAATGTCTATAAATATGTGAGGGGTGGGTGTCAGGAGGATGCAGCCAGGCTCTTCTTAAGGTCATCTGGTGGTAGGACAAGGGGCAGTGGGTGCAAGCTGGAACAGAGGAGGGTCCCTATCAATATCAGAAGGAACTTCTTCCCAGTGAGGGTAATGCAGCATTGGAACAGGCTGCCCAGGGGGGGTTGTGGAGTCTCCTTGTCTGGAGACGTTCCAGACCCACCTGGATCTGTTCCTGTGTGACTTGGTGTGGGTGACCCTGCTGTGACAGGGGGATTGGACTGGATGATCTTTTGAGGTCCCTTCCAATCCCTAGTGATTCTATGAGTTCATATGTTTTGTTTATTTCTTCATAGTGCTGAGTAAATTACCAACCCCAACTGCTTACAGACAGTCACAAAAAAAGCTTGTGGATTACAGAATCCACAGCTGAAGTGATTAGCAACAGCCCAACAAACAATAAAACCCTCTGCAAGACAACAGAATAACCTGGAGACTGCAATGGCCCAAGCAAACCACCAAGAACTCCAGGAGCTCACCAAGCACTTTCTGATGATCACACCTCCAGTTAGAAACTACCTTTTCAGCCCAAGCTGGTGCCCAGTAGCATCAACAACATTCCACAAAGATGGGGCACCAGCACAGAGGTTAAAAGCAAGTCATGAAAAGCTGCTCCAACGGCAGGTTTCAGGGTAGGAGCTCCACGATCAGCAGTTGCAACACAGTGTTACACAGACACACCTCTATTCCAAGGAGGTCAGTAGTACCACCAGCACCAGGAAATGTTTCACAAAGTCCTGGCAAAGAGCTGTCAGCTCCTTCTACTGTGGACAGTGCCACACTCAGCAATGGGGTGAGCTGATGGCCAGGGAAGGGAGCACAAAGCTGAAGGGCTCAGAACGCCAACAGCATCCTGGCCTGGATCAGGAATGGTGTAACCAACAGGAGTAGGGAAGGGATGGTGGCCCTGTACTCTGCACTTAAGACCGCACCTGGAGTACTGGGTCCAGTTTTGGGTGACACAGTATCAGGAGGACATTGAGGTGCTGGAGTGGGTCCAGAGAAGGGCAACAAGGCTGGGGACTGGTCTGGAAAACAGGCCCTGTAAGGGAGCCTGAGGGAACTGGGATTACTTAGTCTAGAGAGGAGAAGGCTGAGAGGAGATCTTACTGCTCTCAACAGCTACCTAAAAGGAGGTTGTAACGAGGCTAGTTCTGGTCTCTTCTCTCAAATTCCTAATAGGACAAGGGGAAATGGCCTCAAGCTGCTTCAGGGGAGGTTTCAGATTGGATCTCAGGAAGAAGTTCCTTTCCTGAAAGAGTGGCTGGACACTGGAATAGGCTGTCCAGGGAGGGGGGGGGGGCACCATCCCTGGAGGTGTTTAAAAACCAAATAGCTAGAGCACTTGAGGCCATGGTCTAGGGGTTGGGGAGACATTGGGATGAGAGATGGACTTGGTGATCCTGGAGGTTCTTTCCAGACATGATGATTCTATGATTCTATGTTTAAATACACCCCATATCTCAGACTGGCTCTCCTCCTTCTTTTATGAAAAGGGGAACACGGTATTTATTGGAAAGCAAACACAGGGCAAAAATAAACCCGATTCCCATTGCAAACACATGAATCTGTTGTGATCCGTAAGCGACAGCGTCCAAAATCTGCATCACAAAAAGTTCATCCCTGAAGGAGCAGAGCTCAGGGCTCTACGTACCTTGTGGCTTTGCATTCATTAGCTGCAAGTTGATATACTGGCAGAGTAGAGCATCAGCAGAGTCGATCAGAGCAGGCGCTGACCCCGTTGTCACATGCAGAGTCTTTCCACTCAGACTAAGCAGGTCAGTTTTGTTTAGCAGTTCTGAAAAAGAAAATGAGACCAGTCAGACCATTAGAGCGAAGCGGAGGGCTGGTTCTCACACGATTAGCTGACAATGGGGCTTTCTAATACTGATCCCACCACACGGCCATCACCCTCTTTGGCAATTCCATCCTCCTGAAGCAGCGTTTTGAAAAATGGGAGTTTGGGCACAAGTTTTCTGAAGACAACACGGAACTTCATCTGCTGTGGAAAGGGGCTGCACACAAACACTCCACGCAGAAATGGATGCAATCAAAATAGTTCACTACCTTCAAATAAGGAAGGAATCAGGGGATTACACCAACCCTTTGTATCTCAATAAATTCAGACCTCTGCCCTTAGCCCACACCTGGCTTCCCCAGCCAGAGCAGCACTGCGGATGTGGTGCTACACAATAGCGGGTGCTTCCCTCGTTAAACTCTAGATGACAATAACTGTAAGAGCAGAGGCTGCTGAGCTCATGACTTATGCTCCTACATTAACATTTGTGGCAACTGTCGACGGCAACTGCTGATTCATCAGATGACTCCAGCCACGCAGATTTAGAAACTGGCAACAATCAGACCCAAAACAGGAGTCACTTCTCCAAGGATTTGGGAAGCCCTACGAGCACCCTGAAAGCACTGGGATGAGAAGCCCAGGAGTTTTTAAAACCTGCTGTACCTACATCAGTCTGTCCATCACAGAGGTAAAAACCTCCTGCTGATAGCCACAACGTTAAAGATAGAAAGTAACCTGATTCTCTGCTAGAAAGTTGCTGCAGCAATAAAAAAAGATCCAGACTAGGAAGAATGAATACAACATTTGATTTCTTGTAGGAACTGTGTGTTGCCTGTCTACATGGAGGAGGCACAAATGCCATCCCTTTCCCACAGGTTTTCATTCCATAGCAGCCCTATTTGCCTGCCACAGAGCTTAAGCGTCACTGTGAAGCTCATTTTCCATCAGGTCATCAAAGGTCTCTTCCAACCACAATGATTCTGTGAATGAATCTCACAGGGGCAGAAGCAGCCACCCTTTTGCCAGAGAGGTTTATAAACCCTGGGGTTTCTCCTTCCCTGTTTTAAGCAAAGCAGCAAAAAAAAAAATCCCAACTGAAAACCAGATAAAACAAAGCTCCCAAAAAGGAAACCAAAGCCCCTTGGAAGGCTATGGATCCCTCAAAACCGTGCCAGCTGTGATGGGATGTCAAAGCACAATGCACCACAGAGTGGCTGAGGCTTCCCAATATAAGGACCAGGGCCTCAGCATGCACCTAAGATTCTAAAGTGGTTTCATTTAAAAATCAACTTTTAGGAGGAGGCACGCAACTCCTGGGCCACAGGGGCAGCCAGCGCTGGCAAGCAGGTGCTTATGGAGCACAAAACCCACAGCCCAGGTAACCAGGAGCTGGACATTACCCAGTAGCCTGGATGTGGCCAGTGAGGGCAATGGGGTATGAGCTACAGCAGCAGGGAATTGGGTATTACGGAGTCACAGGAAAAGCCCTCTGAGCTCATGCAGTCCAGCCCAGCGGTCACACTAGGGCACTAAGTCAGTCTGTCCTTCAATACCTCTAGGCATGGGGACTCCCCCACTGCCCTGGGCAGTCCAGTCCAGGCTCTGATCACCCATTCTGTGAGGAAGGGCTTCCTAACATCCAACCTAACCCTGCCCCCTGGTGCAGCTTGAGGTCCTGCCCTCTCGTCCTGTTGCTGGTTGCCTGGGAGAAGAGCTCGATCCCCACCTGACTACAACCTCCCTTCAGGAAGTTGTACAGAGGTTGAAGGTCCCTCCTGATTCTCCTCCAGGCTCAACACCCCCAGCTCCCTTGGCCTCTCTGCATCAGCCTCTTCCTCAGCCTCATTACTCTTCTGGACCTGCTCCAGCCCTTCAATCTCGAAGTGACGGGCCCAGAACTGCCCCAGTACTCAAGGAGAGGCTTTCCCAGTGCCCAGTACAGGGGGACAACTGCATCCCTAGTCCTGCTGGCCCCACTATTGCTGATCCAAGCCAGGATGCCACTGGCCTTTCACACTACCTGGGAACCCTGCTGGCTCCTGTTCAGCCGGTTCTCAACCAGTCCTCCCAGGAGTCATTTAATGAACCCCGTGTCCCGCGCTGACATTTTCAGCAGCATGAGCTTGCATGCGGTGTTGCCACCAGTCAAGTCGTACAACCCCCAGGATGGAGCAAGAGGAAGGACAAACACGGATTGTTTCTTCAGATGGAGCAGCACACTTGGCAACAGGCAGCTATTACAAGGGCTCATCAATATTACAGTCGCTTCCCAAGCCCACGCTCCCTGCAGCCGAGACTTAAGTGCTAATGCTCTCCTGAGGAGCCTCGCAGCCTGGTGGCCTTTTAAATATTGAAGATTAAAAATGAAAATCACAACTATTTTATTGTACTCTTGGTCAGAAAACAGCGCTAAGAATAGAATCAAAAAAAGCATCCCTCTGGGAGTCGTAACGAGGACATAAGCTAAGAAGTTTGTAGGGGTTAGACTAGATGATCTTCAGAAGTGCCTTCCTACCCCTACTGGTCTGTGATCCTGGGATCATCTTCTCTTCCCTACATGATCGCAGTCTTACAGTAATGATGAGGCTGGAAAAGACCTTAGTAAACCTAAACATCTGACATCTAGCTCATGCCACTCAGCACTTCATCCAGACTAACCCTGAACACCTCCAGAGACAGTGGCCCAGCCACCTTTGTAGGCAGCCCAGCCCCAGCGGCAGTCAAGGAGCTATCCCAGCAAGAAATATACAAGCAAGTTGTGGACAACTGGTTTTAGCCCAACCCAGCCTCCTTCCTTGACATGATTAAACATTTTTTAATGTAAAAATATTCAAAAATTGTCCATTTGTGAATATCAGCACAAACCCCAAGCAGAGCCTGGTTCAGTGTTTGTGCAGTGATCCAGTTTTGGAATGGGCTGCCCACAGAGGTGATCGGGTCACCGTCTCTGGAGGTGTTCAGGGTTAGGCTGGATGAAGTGCTGAGTGGCATGAGCTAGATGTCAGATGTTTAGGGTTACTTGGTCGGTTTTGGGTTGGACTGATCTTTAAAGTCTTTTCCAGCCTCATCAGTACTGTGAGGCTGTTACACAAACTCCATCGATCTGTTGTTGGGGAGGAAATGTTTGATCCCATTATTTCAGCGCTGCGCTGAAGAGCAAGGACACAACCTATCTGAGCTTGCCTTGCCACCGGAATTGCCTTGTTCTGTGCCATTACACAAACCTCAGTAAATCTTCATTACAATTAGAAGACAATAAATTACTGTAAGTGAAGTGGCCAGCCCTAAAAGACCCAGGAAGGGAAATATGGAACCAGAAATACAGTTTCACTGGGTCACAATTTTATGGAGACACATGGGAACGATTTGGCAATAGCTTATCCAGAGCACACAACCTCCCTCTGCAATTCCTCACAGACTGAATGGCTCGTGCCAACCCTCGGCCTCACCCAGCCAGACCACCAGACATCACCCAGTGGGACCCCACGATGCTCAACAGGCATCACCCATACAGAATCACAGGAACACCATCAGGCATCACCCAACAAGACCCCACGATCACCAGTAGGCGCCACCTAACATTACCCATGTGAATGCAGGGCAGATAAAGCAACGGGGTTGTACCCACACAGCTACAAGGAACCCTGTTCCTGTTCTGTCTGATCTAGAGGAGCTGTTTTCTCTGTACATACCTTCCCCCTGATACCTGGAGGAGCCACATCTACTGCTCATGTGAGACCTCTGCCAAACTGCAATGCACATGGGTCTGCTCACCTGATGTTGACGAGGGGATCTGTGTGTTAAGCAGCAGTCAGGAAGCACTCCTGGGCAGCCCAACTCATACCTGCAGAGCAAAGCCTTTGCTGCCACAGCAGAGAGGAACCTCTAAGGATGAGGGGAGGTTAAGCTTTTCCTTATCACTTCCATTAGGAATTCAGTGGTTATAGATTCCTGCTGCACCTTTTAGCACTCTTAGAGACAGAAAACAAATGGTACAAGCAGCCCAACAGCATGCCAACCCTCCGGTTTTATGCAATGGCCATAAACTGTGCTAGTAGAGTCACCGCTGTATAGGCACAAACCACACTGCTCCAACACTGAGCACTACCACTTGGAAAACCACTTCAGGGAAAACTATTTCCTCCTTCAAGACTGGAGAAAGGTTCCAGGGGATCCAAGAGTTCCTACACATCACCCATAACTGAAGTCAAGGAACAGTGAGTTTCTGTGACAGAACTACTGTTCAGCCTGGAACGAGGTTTTACCACTGTAAAGTGACTGCATCAGATAGGAAAAACCCTAGAAATACTTTCAGACCAACAAGAATCACAGAATCCCTCTGGCTGGAAAAGATCCTTGGGGTCATTGAGTCCAACGATCAACAAACTCTAACAAGTTCACCCCTACACCAGATCCTCCAACACCACATCTAAACGATCTTTAAACACCTTGGGGATAGTGGCTCGGCCCCCTCCCTGGGCAGCCTGTTCCACAACCTCAGAAAACCAAAGATAGAGATGGTAATGGTGACACTGCAATAGGACTGTTCCTTAATGATGTCATGGATAGAGAGAAACTGGTGACCACCAGCAGTCCTGAGGGCACACCAAACCAACCTCTCCCAAGTGCCAGACAAAGCATCTCCCCCTCAGAGGTGACCGCAGCAACAATATTCCTAAAAGATGGCAGCAGCAGAAGTTCCCACAGCCATGCAGTTGCCATCTCTGCACCATAAGTTATCACTTTTTTTAGCCTTGGTATGAATAGTATGGAAACAAAGCTTGAACTTCGAGACACACCTCTGTGTAACACTAAGAGCCTACACAGAATTTACTACTGCTGTTCAAACATCTCCAATTCCTATCACCACACAGCCACAGTTAAGGCCTCTCTGTTCTTTCTTCTCTGAAGCACTTGGTTCTCAGTGTGCTGATCTGTGAGCTGTAACTCCCGGTGTACTGAGATCTCCCGGGGGTGCAGTAATGCACCGCTGTGCTGCTGGGCTCTCACCGTCACGGCTAAATCATCTCCTGTGATGCTTTCAGTCCGTGTTTCAGCCATGCAGCTTTGGGAGTGAAGAAAAGTATGACCCTGCCTCTAAATCCACATAAAACCCAGTGAAGATGCTTTACATTCTCGTGCCTTAGCAGAGGCAAAGCTCAACCTGCAAAAACATTCCATGGATTTTCTTAAAAAAAGAAGTGCCACAGGAACCTCAGGTTTCTCTAGGGTGAAAAAGCAGGCTTTTCCCCCCCTCTACAGACAGCAGTTTGCTTTCAATTTCGGTCCTCACTGTGCCTGCTGAGGCACTAGGGGCAAAAGAAACCAACCCAGCAGCTCACCATCGCTCCAGAGCATCTCCTGGAGCCAAAGGAAACACCTTCTGACACAAAGCAGCTTTCGTCCTGACAAGCGGTGCAGTGGGAAGGAGGGCAGCAGTGGAGGTAATGAACACTGCCTGGCAGCAACTGGTGGAAACATTTTCATGTGACTAGCAGGTTAAGTCCTGCTGCAGAGCGAGCTGGACAGGCTTGATCAATGGGCAGAGGCCAACGGCATGAAGCTGAACAGGAACAAGGGCAGGGTCCTAAACTTCGGCCACAATGACCCCCTGCAACTAGAGACTGCGGGATGAGTGACTGGAGAGCAGCCTCGCAGAGGGATGTGGCAGTACTGGTTGACAACTGGCTGAGCCAGCAGGGTGCTCAGGTGGTCCAGAAGGCCAATGGCATTCTGACTTGTGTGGCCAGCAGGACTAGGGATGTAATTCTCCCGTCGTACTGAGCACTAAGGAGGCCTCCCCTTGGGTCCTGGGGGCAGTTCTGGGTCCCTCACTTCAAGAAAGAAATTGAGGGGCTGGAATAGGTCCAGAGGAGCAGTGAGGCTGGGGAAGGGACTGGAGGGAAAGTCGGCGGAGGGAGCTGGGGAGGGTTTAGCCAGGAGAAGAGCAGACTCAGGGGGTACCTTCTCCCCCTCTACAACTCCCTGAAGGGAGGCTGTAGCCAGGTGGGGGTTGAGCTCTTCTCCCAGCAACTAGTGACAGGACGAGAGCTGCACTAGGGGAGGGTTAGGTTGGATGACAGGAAACCCATCACAGAACGGGTGATCAGAGCCTGGGCTGGACTGCCCAGGGCAGTGGTAGAGTCCGAAGGACAGCCTGGCTGTGGCCCTTAGTGCCCTGGTCTGGCTGCTGTCCTGACCTGTTAGGTCCTGGGCTGGGCTGGTTGAGCTCAGAGGGCTTTTCCAGCCTCAGTCATTCTGTGATAATTCTACAGAGTATTTCCTTACATGTTTTCTTGTAATAAATTACAGAGTACATGACTTCAGCTACTGCTCTGAAGACTTTCATCCTTCACTTGTCATATTCAGCTTACCTGTTTTTCCATTGAAGACTGTCAGGTTTAGATTTTTAAGCCCAAAAATGCAGGAGACAGCATCTACAAGTCCAGCGAAGCTCAAGGTGTTATCTCCCTTGGGATTTTCCAGCAGCAACACACCATCTGAAACCCAGAAGAAGCAACATCCAAGTTTCACTGACTTTCTACCAACATTCTCTAATTAGTTCCAGCAAGCGTCTAACAGAACTTCAAGCTGGCAACACCGCACCATACACAACTTAATTTTTTAGTGAGAAAGGAAGAGATGAAAGAAAACAGGACAGTGGAGTCAAGTGCGCTTTGGATTGAGAAGACAAGAGTTGCACTGGCATTTATTAAGTTCTGATGCCCCTGTATTCTAACCCAGCACTGGGTTGATTACAAAATGACTGTGCCTGCTTAGATGCCCCGTGAGAGGGACAACAGGCGGTTGGCCTGTAATAAACTACAAGAAAGGTACAAATACGCTAATATGTGAAGTCTTCCTTGGTGAGATCTGCTCTAGAGGATTCTGCTCTAGCAGGGAGCTAGACTAGATGACCCTCTGACCCCCAACAGTCTGGGATTCTATGAAACTTGCTTTCAAGAATTATGCCAAGCGACTATCGAAAGGGGTTTGCACTGTCTTTCAAATAAATTAGCGACTCCAACATCCATCACATGGTTGCCCAGTGGTCATCAAACACCAGCACCGACAAACCCAGCGTGGTACAGTCCTACCTTGCTCTGTCCCATTAACACAAACTTTGAGGTTGACGTAGGCACAGGCTGGACCAACACGCTGGTACAAACCACCTCTGACGAGGGTGATCTCTAGCTCTGATCCCTTCAGCTGAAGAAAGAGAAAGAATATTATTAATACCGTTGTTATTATTAAACACACAAAACAACCATCAGACCTTGTCGCTATCCTCAACACCGCTTAGAAGAGAATAACCAGAATAAACCAGTTAACCGAGTGCACTCTGCAGCCATTGTCATTTCCTTCTTACTTGGGTGGTTTCCTGGATGAGAACTTCTTTGGAGGAAGGCACCGGGTAAGGCTTCAGGGCAGCCTTTATCGTTGCAAAAATGAAATCCGTGTGCTCCTTAATAACCTTATCCAGGTAGTCCCCTTCTGGGTGGGATCTGTAATACACCGTGATCTCATCTGTAGGAACCAGATTCCTCTGCGGGATAGCAAAGAAAGAGAAGCAGGTGTTAGAGAAGTATTCACCAGACATTCAAAACTCTCTGCTCAAGACTGGCAATGACAGAATTACAAATCAATCCTTTAGTCTCAAGGGCAAGAAGGGGCTTGAAGCAGGGCGAGTTTTCGTTCAGAGATGCTGACTAACGAGCACAACCCTACTCAAAATGCCTCCAGTTCCTCACTCGCCCTTCAATGGGCTGAAAGCCAAACACATTAAAAAGCTCCTCTTGGTGCACAAGAGTTTTTGCAGCACTTCCACATCCCATTAGGCTGAGATTCCACCCTTGGCTCTTTCCTGAGCTGCTCGGGAGGGTGACATTTCCTCAACACCCAGCAGTCTCCAAGCTGTGCTGGAAACAGAGAAGGTGGTGAGCAGACCTTGATTTTCCCACGCTCGTCGTGTCACATCTTGCATGTAGGTCAGGAGCAGAACAACTCCCGCGAAGGGTGCACTCGTGACTCCAGCACAGCACAGATCTGCCTCGCTCAGAAAATAGTTTCAAGGGGGGAAAAAACAGTAGTACCAAGAAAACTTTATTCCTGAAACCTGCTAAAATGAGTGACTGCCCTACCGGCAGTAACTGCGACGGAGGTTCGTGTTCTGTACACACAGGAACCAAAGAACAGCAGAATCGATGACTGTCAGCATCCAGTGAAGTTGGTAGCCAGGATTCAGTGTTCTGATACTTATTTAAGTGAGAATAAATCAGGAGTATATGTCATTACGAAGGAAATTGTAATCACTGGGTAGTTTATGAGAAGGGTTTATTGTTCCATGGCCACATTCTTTCCTGGTTTCATAAATAGTACAAATTATATAAATTTATAATTTTACAATAAATCTACCTTTCTATACATTTCCTGTATAATTGTGTATTTATAATTAACTGGACACAGATTTGTCCTTTTTCAATCGGATATTGAAGAAAGTTTCACACAGTATTAACTGTATAGATGTTAGCAGATCAAGAAAGGTTCCCCTCCCTCTCTACTCTGCCCTGGTGAGACCACATCTATAATAGTGTGTCCAGTTCTGGGCCCCTCAGTTACAGAAGGGCACAGAACTGCTTGAGAGAGTCTAGCACAGAGGCACAAAGATGATGAAGGCAGCGGAGCATCTCCCTGATGAGGAAAGGCTGAGGGAGCTGGGTCCTTTTAGCTGGGAAAAAATGACACAGAGGTGACCTCATGAATGTTGATCAATATGGAAAGGGCGGGTGTCAGGAGGAAGGAGCCAGGCTCAGTGGCACCCAATGACAGGGACAAGGAACAGCGGGTGTCAGCTGGAACAGAGGAAGTTCTATGTGGAAGATAAGAAGAAATTTCTCCCCAGTGAGGGTACGGGAGCACTGGGAGGGGCTGCTCAGGGGGGTTGTGGAGTCTCCTTCTCTGGAGACATTTAAAACCCACCTCGACTGCTCCTGTACGACTGGATCTAGGAGATCCTGCTGTGGCAGGGGGATTGGACTGGATGATCTTTCAAGGTCCCTTCTAATCCCTAATACTCTGATTCCATGATTTCCCAAAAAACATGTGCCACGGAAATGCTCTCTACACATCGTTTACAGCGCTTGCAAGATTTCTGCAGACATAAGCCAGGAAAAGAGATTAACTCCAGCACACTGCCGAGGCAGATGAGCAGGAAAACCCTGTATCTCTCATGGAATGGCCAGTTCCATGTCTGCAGTGTACATGGACAGGAAGCAACGGGATGGTTCTGGTTTATGGGTTCTTTATTCCTTTTAAATTTGCAGGTTCTGAAACCTTTAGTATTAACTATTAATTAACATCCTCTCCAGATTATGGCTTTGGAGCTCTGTCACAGTGCCCACAGTGAGCAGACTGCCAAATGGAGACAGGGAAGAAGGGCACCTCTGCCTGCATTAATGAGGTAAAGAGAAGGAAGTTACATAGGTTCCGAGTGCTCTAACATCAAGGTCAGGCAGCACCCTCAGGATATCTGATGAGAACAATTCAGAGCAGAGGCATCAACACACGGATAGGAATTGGTGCCAGAAACGCCTCCCACAATTCTCTAAGACAAGTCTTTGTGTCTTTCAACAGCCCGAGGCTCAGGTGTCTCAGCTCTCACAGCCCAGCTGAGGTAACAAGGAGCAACCAAGGTTGAACAGGATGCAACTCCTGGCAGGAGTCAGGCAGGTCTGAAAGCTGCCTACCTGGGGATGAAGCACAGCGATGTGAGACCGGAAACAAGAGCGGCTCAGTAGAATAAATGAGCTCATTCCATCTGGATGATACATAGGAAGCTCACTGTTGGGCTGGAGCTACTTAGCTCCATGATCTTGTCCAGCCTAAATGATTCTATGATGTTACCCAAAGATGGCTTAAAAGCAAACTCAAATGCCTTGCTACAAACCATCGCTTCCTAACCTTTTTGCGAAGTTTCTGGATACGATTAATCACTTCCCGGGCAACTCCTTCATCCACCATGGACTGGTCTGGGGTTACATCGAGCAGCACCAAAACCTGAGGTAACAGACAGAAGAGAGCTCAGTAGGTGACAGACCTAAAAGTCCTAGTAAAGTCACTCAGGTGTTTTGTACAGAGCTCCTCACTTACAAAACATCATGTTGTAGAGTACTTGAAACCTTCACCTCCAACAATCAGAAATCAGGCTCCTGGAATTCACTTCACTCCCCAGACAAAAGGCCTCACACTTCACCTCACCATTTCCCTGTTATTTCTAGAGCATCACTTTCCTTAATTCAGAAGTAGAAGAGAAACCAAACCAATACCTGAGCGTCAGAATGCGCCTCGTACTGGGCAGATCCTCCTGCCACCTGATCAAAGCTATACATGAGACGGAGGTCTTCCCCGTGGAGTTCATGGCCTTCCACAACAATGGTGCCTGCAGAATTGGCACACGAAGAGCATCTCTTACTGACAGCACCGAATCACATGCTGCTTTGGATTAACAAACAACAGATCAAATGCAATACCATGCTTTACATCTCACGAGCCGAAGGGTTTAGGATCTTGGGTTTCAGTCGATGTTGCCATCGTTTTGTGGTTTGTCCCACTACATACCCATCTCTTGGAATTGCTCCAGCTGCTCACTCTTCAGCTCTTTGATGGCAGCCATGACATGTTTAAACGCCCCTTTCAGACGCTTCCCAAGCACCATGTGGTCGGGTTCTGCTCTCAGCCGGACTCCGTATTTATCTTTATTAGTTGACAGCGTCACTTGACGTACATTCAGCTCCTACAAACACACACCCCGCGAGGAAATAAACACACGAAGCTGAAGAGCAGCCATTTCTGACAGCCACAGGACAGGTATAAAGGCAGGGGTCACAGCACAGTCTCAAGCTGCTGTATTTTTTAAGTCCAACTGCCTGCAGAGATAAGACATGATCTTTGTGTGCAGAGACATCAGGAAACGATGTGCCAACCTTCAGGGACAAAAACTTTCCTGAAATAGCTCACAGTTCACCAACAGTTTCACGAGATAGGTTGCACAAATGTTAGTATTTCAGTGGGTCTCTTATTCTGGGTCTTCACTGGACAGAAAAGCCTCTGCTATGACCTGCAGCACAAGAGCACAGTGCTGGAGCAACCAAGAATTGCTTTTAAAGCCTACATGAACTCCAGAAGCCCCAGGTGGTGTTTTGCCTCTATAGGAGCCTGGCTGTGCCCATAGAACCACAGAATCATTAGGAATTGGACCTCAAAAGATCATCCAGTCCAATCCCCCTGCCACAGCAGGATCACCCAGACCAAGTCGCACAGAAATTCATCCAGGCAGGTCTGGAAAGTCTCCAGACAAGGAGACTCCACAACCCTCGTGGGCAGCCTGTTCCAGTGCTCCAGTACCCTCCCTGGGAAGAAGTTCCTTCTGATACTTAAATGGAATCTCCTCTGTTCCAGCTGGCACCCATTGCCCCTTGTCCTATCACTAGATGACCTTGAGAAGAGCCTGGCTCCTTCCTCCTGACACCCTTTCCTCATAAGGGAGCTGTTCTACTTCTTTCATCATCTTCGTTGCTCTACGCTGGACACCCTCCAGCAGCTCTGTGTCCTTCTGGAACTGAGGGGCCCAGAACTGGACACAGTACTCCAGATGTGGCCACACTAGTGCAGAGTAGAGGGGGAGAAGAACCTCCCTCGATCTAACCACCCCCTTCCAATGCACCCCATGTTGTATCTGAAGGGAAATCCAGCGTGGTGCAGTGAAAAGCCTTACAGAACAGCTGATGAAGAGGACAGAGTAGCTCCCACAGAAGGAAAGATCAAGGCTAGAACTCAACTGGAGATAAGAAAACTGATAGGAGATATGACTGAGGTTTTAAAAAAAGTACACCAGAAGTGGGTGAGGAATGTAAAACCTATTTACCAAACCCCAAAATACCCCCCAGCTAAGGGACCGTGCAGGGGAAACAGCAGGAGGTTGGTTTCAAAGAGATACGGGAGTAGTTAACCCTGGAACTTAACACCAATCTGAAGCACTAAGTCATTTCTTAATGACAAATATTTTCCTCATCATTTAAGCACCAGAAACCACCACTAAAACCCCACACGCAGAGCTTATTCCACATCCTGACCACCCACACCACCGAGTCTGAACTAAAAGCAAGTCTCTGCTCTACACGGCCTTATGCCCAGTGAACAAATGTGTCCCGCAAGTTATTAACAGCATCCAGAAACAACACCTTGGCAAATCTCCTGCCAGGAGGAGGGCTGTATCCCAGTGATGTGCACTCATGCCTTCTGGCTTCCAGAGTCCGGACCTCATGGAGCCCACCAAAATGATCAGGGGACTGGAACCCCTCTGCTAGGAGGACAGGCTAAGGGAGCTGGGGTTGTTCAGCCTGGAGAAGAGAAGGCTTCATCTGGGGCCTCCTGGTAGCGACCTTCCAGTCCCTGATAGGGGTTACAAGAAGGCTGCAGAGGGAGTGTTCACAAAGGTCTGGAGTGATAGGACAAGGGGCAGTGGCTTCACATTAGAGAAGGGCAGACTGAAACGGGTTGTTAGGAAGAAGTTCTTGATCAGGAGGGGGTTCGAACACTGGAACAAGCTGCCCAAGCAGGGAGTGGAAGCCCTATCCTTGGAGCTATTCAAGGGGAAGCTGGACAAGGCTCCAGGCAACCTGCTCTAGTTGAGGCTGTCCCTGCTCCCTGCAGGGGGGTTGGACTGGATGACCTTGAGAGGTCCCTTCCAACCTGGTCCTGTCTACAATTCTATGATTCCATGCTCTGTGTAGTCAAGTGAAAGCAGACAAAAGGCAGGATTTGATACCTACGTCTTCACAACCATAGTGTCTCACTCTCTGCTCTGGAGTGTGTCATATCCAGGACAGATGCTGGGAAACTTTTAAGTGCCATCGTGTACAGGCACCACCCAGCAGATCTGGAAGACATTTCACTGTAACTCCACAGGGTTTATCTGTTGGACTGCCCAGCACCTAAAGCCTAAACACCAGATGCTTCATCAGCTGACATCAACGTGACAGAATCACCAAAAGCACTCAGAGAGGCAGCTACACCTATTTAGAAGCAGAAGGAAATGGCAGCACCTGCATGATGGGAGTAGCAAGTAGCTAAATATTTAGACTGAGAAGGAATGCTTAAACACAACCTCTGAGTTACAGCCTAATTCCCTAGGAAGTCCTACTGTCACGAGAAGCCAAGAATACAACTGCATCCGATTTTATTTCATCTTAGGAAATCCAATTGGAATGACATACTTCACCAATCCCAATTCGATGGGGTGCTGTTGAAAAAGAGCCCACAAGTGGTAACTGATGACCTCGTGGGAAGAAATAAATAATAACACCAAAAAATAGCATCAACTGGCAGATGACTTTGGGCCTGATTAGATAAATTACGGGTAGGCCAATCCCACCAGGACGTGTTCCCTATGCTGATTAGATTAGGAAGCCACTCTTCTGTATACATTTATCAATCAGAACTGCGTAAATGCCTCAAAAACCAGCAACTCTGCATCTTTGCTCTGCTCGTGTCTGCCGGACTTGAACTGCTCTTCATTTCATCTCCCCAGTCCATCATGATCAGCTCCCTGACTGATCCTTTCTCACCAGTGTGAAGCCACCACTATCGTGACACAATGCTGACAGACCAAAGCCCATTCTGGTTTATTGTGGCCAAGACTGACCGTGCACAGATTTAACATTCACCCAGCTAAAACCTTTCACTGGAAGCAGCTGGGAAGAGATGTCCTGGACTGGGCTTGCAGGCAGTCTCAGATGCTCATGAACAACATGCAGCTGTGCTCAGCTGCTAAAAGCTTTCTGGATTAATTTCCTTGTGTGAGCCTGACCTTTCCTACGAGGCCTCTCCATGCTCTGGCCTGTTCTAATATGAAAATCCATTTATTTCAGCCATTTGCTGTACTCGGACGGTGGAGAGTGAGCCTGCAGATCAAAGATGAGAGCTGCTTCAGGACAAGCAATGAATGAAACCTGTGAGCAACTGACAAGTGTATTTTTCAAATACTTTTGTCAGCAACTTCTTGGAATTAAATGGTATTTTTCTTACAGATTACCTCTGGCACCCGCAAATTTACTAGAAACACACTTCTCCTGCATACACAAAACGTCAGAAGTTTGATGAAGAAAGCAGAAAATGCAGACCTAGCAATGCTACCCCCTCAGGCTGCCTCTATTCATTGACCTTTTTAGCTCTGAGCCATGCCAGGAAACACACAGACCCATTGCTGAGCTGCAGCACCAGCCTGCAGAGTTCTGAGAAATCTAATGAAGACAACAGACAGTGTCGAGAAGTAGAATCATAGAATCATTCAGGTTGGAAAAGACCCTTGGGACCATCGAGTCCAACCATCAGCCCTACTCTACCAAGTTCACCCCTAAACCAGGTCCCCCAACACCACATCCTTAACCTTTGAACACCTCCAGGGATGGTGACTCAGACACCCCTCTGGGCAGCCTGTTCCAGTGTCTGACCACTCTTGCGGTAAAAAAACTTGTCCTAATATCCAACCTAACCCTCCTCTGGTGCAGCGTGAGGCCCTTCCCTTTTGTTGTCATTAATGAGCTGTGAGAAGAGACCAGCACCCAACTCTTCACAACATCCTTTCAGGTAACACATGAAGACTTTGGGAACAGCAGTACTGCTGGAGAAACCAGCATTAGGAGCTCAAGACATCCTTTGCTGCTCTGCTTAGGGATAAACTGCTTTTAATGCCTTGAACTGAAGGAGACCGCCAAGTGTGCAGTCCATCTCACTGACAAGACAGGTTGATTACTGATCGAGTTTCACTCTGAAAATGTTTGTTTTTTTCACTGATGGAGAAAAGGGATGTTTCTTAGCCCTGTGCAACCAGCTGGAGGCATGAAGTCTTTCTTAATACCACAACCGACTATGGACCACCACTGATTTACCCTCATCTCTGTACCTGGTACCCCCAATACCCCTTTCCAGGGAAGTTCTCTTCTCAGTTCACTTCCCCCACTCAGTCACTAATGCTGTCAACAGGGAAGGTGAGGGTTGTTTTTTTAGGCCAGTGCCACACAGTTCAACCTTGTGTGCATAAAGTTCTAAAGTTCTTACCTCCAATACATACTTCTCAAGAGACCTGATGTTTTCCAGAGCCTCTGGATCCTGATGGATAACGACGACTTCTTTCAAAGGATACTGGGGAGATGGAGAAAACACAAAGAGCAACGTTTGTGCTTCCAACTAAAGAAGAAGAGCTTCAGAAATGATTTATCATTTCAAGTATTCTATTGTTGAATGCTCTTTGCTACCCAAACTTAAATAATCCAGGCTTATCCCAGAGGGACAAAGCTACAGCAAGTTCCCAAGAGATGTTAAGAGTTCTAACCTTTACTGGGATGGTTTTCCTGTCCCTGATCACTCGTCCAAGCTCAATAACAGATTGCAAACAAGAAACAGCACTTTCAATTGTTTTGTCGATGAGGTCCTCCCTAGATGAAAAAGGAAAGAGTATATTGCTTCACCATCACTTGAGCAGACCAACACTTGATGCCCTTCCATGAGATTTCCTACAGGAGACTCAATTATGCCCTGTTTGGGGCAACTGGAAATGGGAACTAATGAGCTTTGCCTCTCTTTGTGGAGGAAAAGGTGAGGAAATAACCCCCCGAAAACAAAACCAGAGCTGGAATGGTACCACCCTGTGTTACCACCCCTCATAAGACGGGGATGATGGATTGAGTGATGCTCCCTTTTGTGTTCACATCCAATCAAAAGTCAGGTTTACACTTACAGTATCCGAAGAAGATGCAAAAGGATATAAATCAGGTATTTATAATGAAAACGCAATACCTCTGATGCAACCAGCTAGCTGGATTTCAATTTCTCATCTCTGCCAGAGACTCTAGGTGTTCTGCTTGATGGTTCAGACCATCTTTCCTGTCTTCATCATTTTAACATACTTCCACTCTGAGGCAAAGCAAGGTTGGAGTTTTTTTGCTTTTTGGGGAGGGGGGAAGGTGTTGTTTTGTGGTTTGTTGGGCACGATGACACTCACATCTTGCTCCAAAAGCACCAGCAGCTAACAGTTCTGAACATACTGTTTGAGTCATTTCTTGAGCAGCTGCCCAAACTGAGCAGCTCCTTTCAAACTACACGTGTGTTGTACTGAGAGCAGAGGCAGTGGTGGATTAAATGAACAAACTTCCTTGCTGCCATACAAGTGGGATGAAACTCATGTGACCAGGAAGGATCATCCACACACAACCAGAACATGAGCACAGAGGTACATCCAAGCTGTGGAAGTGGTCAGGTCCCTCAGCACAGCATAACTCTTACAGTGTTTGAGCAGCCCTTTTTGTAATTGCATCCAAAACCATTTCTCACTCTGAACTGACACAGCAGTCAGGAAAAGACTCAGAGAAAAATGCAAGGACGTGCTTTGCAACTCAAGGTAAAAGTCTGAAACTTCACCAATAATTTAGTCTGATTTCCTGGAAACAGCTCGCTGTGCTCCGTGAGTGCATGCTGCAGGAGCTTACCTCCGCGCCCCAGAGCTCACTGATGACTTTTGCCTCTCTGATTCCATATTCTCCACAGCACTTTCCCAGGGAACAGAAAATCAGCACCACTGCTCTCAAAACCCTGACAGCGATAACTCCCACTATTAAAGCAACGGAAGGAACCCACACCTTCCTCAAAGGATAGGGTGTTCAGAATGGAAACACCATGATAGAAAGTTTGGAATTTGAAGCTGGCACATCAAGCACCAAGGTCAGCACCCTGTTCCCCAAGGATGACACTGTGGATAACCAGAACTTTTGTCCAGTAGAACCAACCACTGTGGACCCACACCTTTCCGAGTCATGCAGCCACACCATCATCCACAAGCATGGCCCGTCTGCAAAGCTTCTCCTTGTCAGGTGTGCCGTCTCACAAGGAAGGGGCATCTCTGGATGATGGTCTAAATTCTACCTGCAATCCTTCCCACTAATCCAAACCTACTGCCCAAAGGTATAAGGGAAAGAACATTCCCAGACAACCCAGAGCAGGGTGTACAGTGACCTAATGAAACCTTCTACAGCAAACAATGACTGTCAATCAGATCTTCAGCTAACCTCACATGCTTTTAGCTTATGGAATAGAATGTGTTAGACTTCCTGAGGCAGTGGAATACCCACTGGTAGAGCAGCCTGCTTTGTCATGCACAAGAGCTTTCAGCACAAGCGAAAAGGCTTGAAAGAAAACACAGCAATAAAAATGACCCCAACCCTATGACTAACCAGAACCCAACCCAACCCCCCCATTCTTACCTCACGGGGGGCAGCATGAGGTAGTGGATGCTTTCAGTGTTCTTCTCCTGGACCGAGGCTGGATCGATAAGAGTCTTGAGATTCTGGTACATCAGCTCTGTGATAAATGGAGTGTAGGGCGCCTGCAACAGTGCAGTCCATCATCAGCGGTTCTCTATTGTTTGGACATTAGGAACCAGCAAGGCTTAGGAACTACATAAGGGCAGATCAGCAAAACCTCAGCTTACACAGCATCTTCAGCGCAGACGTTATTCAAAGAGCAGGCTGAAATAAATGACGAAGCTGCAGCTACTTAATTCACCTCCCTCACCTCCTATGAACAGGCACCACGTAGCAATCACCGTGTCTCTATGAGCCAGGTGATATCTATCTTCTTTACAGCACCGTGGAGCAGAGCAGCAGAAAATAAAGGGGAAGTTGGAAAAGAACCACTACAAAAGGCAGTATGTTTTTATTCCCCGTGTGCTCAGTCTCTGCAACCCTAGTCTCTACAGTGAATTTAAGCATAAAGTCACATGTTTTTAAAGTAAACAAAATGCTCAAGACCTCCAGGGGCCTGTGATTCCCTTACCATCCAAGGAGTTGTGATTCCCTTACCATAAGTCTGCACATGGAGAACAAGACACTGAACAACGTTTCCAAGGCCATAATGCAGTCTTCAGTTCCATTCTCGCCCTGTTTGAAGAATTCCCCAAGGGAAAAACCCAAAACAACCACAAGTTTAGGATCTGTAAGTGCACCAGCTACATAAATCTATACAATTTAAAATGGAACAGCATTAAGATCTTAGAATCATAGAACAGTTTCAGCTGAAAGAGACCTCTAAGATCATCAAGTCCAACCTTTTCCTAGCCCTACCAGCACCACTAAACCCTGCCACCCCATGCAGCAACATCCGCCCTTCTCTTAAACACCTCCAGGAACAGTGACTCAACCCCATCCCTGGGCAGGCTGTTCCAGTGCTGACAACCCTTTCAGGAAAGAAATTCCTCCTGACACCCACCTGAACCTCCCCTGGAGCAGCTTAAGGCCATTTCCCCTTGTCCTATCACCAGCCACTAGGGAGAACAGAGCAACCCCTGCCTCTCTACAACCTCCTTTCAAGTAGCTGTGAAGAGCAAGGTCTTCCTTCCATCTCCTCTTCTCCCAGCACACCATGGGGGTTAACACTATGCACGAACAGACTACAAGGAATCTGTTCACAGTATGAGATGGCAGAGAACTAATTACCTTTAGTCTTCTGCGATTCATTCTGACGTACCAGTTGGTCAGAATATCAACAAACTTCACCAGTCGAGGGACTACGGTGTACAGCCTATAAGCTACAAGGAAACATATTGACTGCATTGAACTCCTTCCTTGAAGAACCACAGTATCATCTGCAGTTGCGGTGGCACAGTAGTAGTGTTAGTAGTGCTGTGGGTCCTTGTCTGGATCCCCACATGTCCCACCCAGGTCACCACCAAATGTCGTAGGTCAGAGACCCTGTCTCTATTTCAACCAAGAGCTTTTAGTTAAAGCGTCAGACACAGAGGGAGGGCTGAACGAACCCACTGACGGATCTGCAGGCAGTGAAACAGCTGACTCAGTTTGGGGAAGAGACGCACCAGGACATTTTAATTCACACCCCCCACCAGACATCACAAGTCCTACAAAATACAAGGCAAAAGTCACAGGAGGGGGTGGGGGGGGGACGGACGACAGTTACCTTTCAACTTTTTAAACCCAAACTTTGACCTTTTCTTTAGAAAATGCACAAATTAAACTGTCAGACTGTCAGACCCAGTAGCTCTGGTGCAACCTACAAACCCTGAGTGGTGTTCACAAGCAAAGCAATTGCATGGGTTATTCTGTGTCTACCAGCTTCTGAAACTGCACGTCATCGTTTCTCAGGCTTCAAGACAAACACACCTACCGCCAAACCGCTTCCCTAATGCCATGGCAGCATGTCGTGTAGAAGGCTTATGCTTCTGTAAGAGGGCAGTGGGTAAGAGAGCAGTGGGTAAGAGACTACTGATGAAGAAGATTTGGCAAAGCCTAGATCTGCACATGCTTTAAACAAAACCAAGTCACACCAAGGTTGATGGAAAGTACTGGAGAATCAGATGATAATGTTGTGTTAATTACTGCCAACCTTTCTGCGTTTTGAAGTGAGACACCTGATTCAATCGGTTCTCCTTGAACTAACGGTTCTCTAAGTCACAGCATAGACTACAAGAATGTGAAGTCAGCAGGGCTGATGAGGTAAGAACGACAGAATGGTTGAGGCTGGAAAAGCCCTCTGAGCTCATCCAGCCCAGCCCAGGACCTAACATCACCACAGCGGCCAGTCCAGGGCACAAAGGGTCACAGCCAGGCTGATCTTCAACACCTCTAACTAGGGGCACTCCATCACTGCCCTGGGCAGTCCAGTCCAGGCTGTCATCACACTTTCCACGAGGAAGGGCTTCCTAACATCCAACATAAAGGGGCTGCCCTCCCCCTTTTCCCCCTCCTTGGTGACTTCCACCTTCTTCACTCTCCATCTTGGACTGTAAGAAGCTGCATCACTGCCACTGAGAGAGAAAGTTATGGCTTCTGAGAGTGTTAGCACTTCTCAAGGTGAAGAACATTGATGGTCAGCAGGAAGATTCCCTGGACCTGGAGACACTAATCTGCAAGGTTCAGAATTCTCAATGAGCACCAAGACTGAAGTCACACAACCACCCTGATTGCAGAGAGAAGCAGGAACTGTCTGTAATGAAGATGCTGAACATTTTGTCTCAGTTCAGTGTAGGAGCACTCCCTGTGTCTGTCTTGTGTGGGGTTGGTTTCTCTGCTGGGGGGGGGGGGGGGGGGTTTAAAATGAGCGGGNGTGAATTAAAATGTCCTGGTGCCTTTCCTCCCCAAACTGAGTCAGTTGTTTCACTGCCTGCAGATCTGACAGTGGGTTTGTTCAGCCCTCCCTCTGTGTCTGACACTTTAGCTAAAAACTCTTGGTTGAAATAGAGCTGGGGTCTCTGACGCACAACATTAATGGTGACCCAGGTGGGGCTCGTGGGAATACAGACAAGGACCCACAGAGCACACAACTACTGTTACAACAATACAGTCCTGTGTCCTCATACCCCAGATCTGGCATTTAGCTATTACCTCACTGTCAGTGATCCATTACCACCTTCCTGCCCCAAGTCCAGGCACACCCACCGCACATGGCTTCTAAAATTTCTTACAAAGTTCTGTGCTGCCATACATGACCCCCACAGGATTCCAGGAAAACCCTCTGCACAGAACTACGCAGGGGAAAACGCATTTTTCTGTACTCCCTATGCTCATGTTCCTCTCAAAGTTATTTCAGCAGCTTAAGCACTGCCTGTTTCATCGCTGTTTTACAGTTCCCTATGTTACATCTGGCTCCCCACTCCCTGTTCCCTTCCAGGGGCTATTATAACAGTATTAATTGCTCCAAGCGCTGCAGCAGACGCTGTTACAGCAACAAGCTACATCAGCGAGCTCCAAGAATTAGCCATGGCAAGAAAAGCCTCATCATATTCTGAGATCTCATTAACAAGCCCAGCAAAAAAAGCACCCACAAAAGCAGCACTGCAGGTATTATGGCACCTGGTTCAAAATCTCCAGTGTCCCCTGTGGTGGTCTCCACACAGTGGTTAGTTCTCTAGCAACAACAGAGCACCACCCCCCACTCCAATGTGCAAGCAGACACATGCATACCTGCCATTTCAGCTTTGAAGAACTGAACAAGTGACTGGGTGAATGACAGGATCCATTTATCCATGATATTATTGCTCTCCTTAACCGTGTTCTCGTTGTAAAGGAATTCTCTTCCCTCTTCCTACCATTGACATAAGAAACACAGTTTAAAGCCAGCAGGGTACACGTTCCCACCTCTGCCCACTGCGCCAGCCCACACCACCGCCACCTGCACTGCATTACACTGATTTCCTAAAAAAAAGGGTAACACAGGAGATCCTGATCCCACACCATACTACCAGCTACAAGGGAGAGCAACTGTTTGTGTCTGTCAGAGCAGACCTAAAGCAGTGCAGCACACACTGGTATATGGTCCTTCCTTCCCTGCTTGCAGCATAAGTCACAGACATGGGCAGGACACTCCAATTTACCCAACTCCTAGCAAGTATCCAGCACCTCATCCTTTCAAGAGTCTTTGAACTTCCCCTTCAAGTAAAAATGTCTGTTTGGGTTATCGACCCAGTAATTACAATCCACCTACACCCTATAAAAGCGGAGGATGCTTAAGAAAGAAGTGCATCTGCACAGCCAGACAAGAAGAGTGAGGTCTGCAACTACAACTACCGGGGTCACTATAGGAAAGAAAATTATGATAGGAGCTCATCCAGGACACCAGGATCATCATTCCTCTCTTGCATTGCAGGAGGCAGATCACAATTAAAATGTTGTTTCAGCTCAGGCATGACATCTGGTTTAAGCATCGTCATCTCCAATAGCACCTTCTCCTGCCTAGCAAACAATTCCATCTGCTGCAGTACCAGAACTATCTGCTTCAGCACCTGGATTTTCTACCGGGGTCTCCCATCCCCAGTCTGGCTAATGTTGCAAGATTTCACAGGATCAGAGCAAAGACTTGAGATAATTCAGAGGTCACAGACGAGAAGCTCAAATCTATTTTTGGGACGGTATGTAGGTTTGTGTGATGAACACTGCCCCAGGGATTCTAAGAGAGGGGATCTGTTAAATATTAAGACCTGAAGTTACCAGACTTTCTTCCCAAAAAGGGTTGTTAAAGAGATAATGCCATTTATGCAATTCAGCTCTTGACTCAACTATTTACTGGAGTCAGCTGCCTTTATTGCTTCAGAGGGCAGCTGGCCATGGTGATCCGGCTGCTGCTGTGATCTCGTGTCCTACAGGACTGCCACTTATTTTGCTTAGCTCCCAGTGCCCCACAAAAGAATGCACTAGCAAGCGATAACCTTCTGTCATTAACCTCAGCTGAAAAGAAGAACCAGTTTCAACAGGAGCTGCACAACACTCACCGAAAATCTGTGAGCAAATTGCTAGGAGAAACAAACTGTCGTCTTGCTCTTATTCTGCAGGTGGAGAAAGTCATGTCCCCCCCATCCAGTGATTTTGAGGTGACTTTGGATGTCACCCGCACCTCCCCAGCATTATCACCTCAACAGTGGTTTGCCATTCTTCCCATTCCATTCCTGCCTTTTGTTGTTGCTGTTGTTTTCTGAAGTTGTATTTAAACTGAACTTTCCAAAAAGCTATCTGTCACGTCAGAGGAAACAGTCTGCAGGCTGCTGCAAACATATTCTGCAACCACTACTCCCAAGTTCAGCATTTTAATGCAGATTCATAATTAAAGTTAGGGGAAATGAGTTAGCTCAACAAATTGTCACAGCAGCCGCTGCTGAAAATAACCTGCTTTCCACGACTCCCTCGCAGGGCTGTTTGCGGGGAATGCGTGTGCTACAGTGTTCTCTGTGCACAGGAGCCCGCAGCTCTGAGAAGTCCTCCTCCAGCACATCCTTCCTGCGCGGGACTGTGCCTGCCTGCATGGCAGGGGGTAACCATCGCAAGGGGAATACAGCAGCAGCACTCAGAGCGGTACTAGAGACATCTCCTGCCTACAAGCTGTTGCTCCAACATGGATCAGACAACTCAAACATACAGGGTTCAGTGTGAGTGGGTGTTCAGAGGGACTCCCTCAGGCACATGAGGTACTTGGCTGTTCAGGCAGCGTTCCCAGCACGGTGGCAATTCCTTGGTGCGTGTTCACCCCACATACACCAAGTCCCAATCGTGGACTCTAGTTTCAAGACTGGAAAAGCAACAGCAGCACATGTGTGGCAAAATCAGGAATTCAAGGCTATTCTCACGTGGGAAAAGATAGTTGTGGTATCTTAATGCTATCATGCCATCCCCTCATTTCTGTATCACTATAAACTTAGACAAGGAGAGAAAGCTGCAGGGTGATGACAGCTTTGTCAAACAGGGTACAGACAGCAAATACCACAGAAACTAGCAGCAAGCGCATCAACCTGTGGTAACTGAAGCCAAGCTGGCTCCGAACAGGGTTCAGATGACCTTCAGCGTCAGAGTCCAGACCTCCCCTCCAATTGAAACTTCTCTAAAGTGCTAACTCACTCGACCAGTGGGAAAAGCATGGTGCTGCTTCCCTCCACTTGGGGTCTGTACCTTATGCTGTAGGATGTGGACGTTCTGCACAAGGAAGCGGTAGGCATTGTACCAGGGCAGAAAGACATCTTTCAGAATATCCCGCACTCCCTCCTCCTTAAACCTCAGGTTTTCTGCTCTTACCACAGGAGAATTGATCAGGTATAGCCTGCAAGAGAAGAACACAACACTCAGAAGCTGAAAACTGCACGTGCTGAGAGAAATGCACTGTAATTCACTGCAAACCCCAGAGAGCTGCACTGCAAGAGCAAGGCCACATTAACAAGTCCCTGCAAGGCAATGCTGCAAGCACCAGACACACTGGACATACAACCACCACCTTCCTAGTGCTACAGGATTACACAGAATCCCAGAAGGACTGAGGCTGGAAAAGCCCCCGAGTTCATCCAGCCCAGCCCACGACTTAACATCACCACAGCAGCCAGATCAGGGCACTCAGGGCCACAGCCAGGCTGTCCTTCAACATCTCCAGTGATGGCAACTCCACTACTGCCCTGGGCAGTCCAGTCCAGGCTCTGATCATCCTTTCCACAAGGAAAGGCTTCCTAACATCCAACCTAACCCTCCCCTGGCAGCTTCAGGCCCTGCCCTCTCATCTTGTCAGTAGCTGCCTGGGAGAAGAACCCAACCCCTGCCTAACTACAACCACCCTTAGACCAATGGAGATGTGCTTTTAAGTCCTCTGCAACTTAAAAGCATGGAGGAGCTCCAACAAAGAGAAGGCCACCATGAGCAGCACCATGCAATTGGGAACACACATCTCAGTTGTTCACCAAGGACAGACTTTCCCTCCAGTCCCTTCCCCAGCCTCGTTACTCTTCTAGTCCCACTAGCCCCTCAATCTCTTTCTTAAAGTGAGGAGCCTAGAACTGCCCCCAGGACTTGAGGTGAGGCCTCCCCAGTGCTCAGTACCGGGGGGGAGAATCCTGCTGGCCACAGTATTGCTGATATAAGCCAGGATGCCATTGGCCTTTTGTGCCACCTGGGCACCCTGCTGTCAATCTGCTGCCCTGGGAAGTTGGGTTTGCATTCTCTCTTGCACTCAGAGTTCAATTCTAGTGGTAACACAGGCTCTGATGCTCCTGCAGTATAAAAGGAGCAGTGGATACACAGAAGTGGAGTTCAGGTCTAGTACAGCCCTTGTCCTCCTTTAATGACATCAGAACCTTCCCATCCAACCCAGTTCACTCCCCCAGTTATCAAAAGCTCCCAGCCCACTGCAAATGCCAGAGCAGTAAGGAGTGAGGCGTAACTGGCAATTTACAAGAGCAGTCCAGCCAAAGGGGTACATGAAACACACCCCATGGATCTAGGGAGGCCTTGCTCTCATGCTCACACTGCCTCACTGCAGAACGACTGACCTACCCTCAAGCTTCCTTCAGGTTATGAGTTCATAAAACACCATCTTCATCCCCTCTGCTTCCCTAAAGAANTTGGAGTCAGGGGGTGGTCAGTCTTTTCTCCCTGGACACTGAAGACAGGACAAGGGGTCACAGTCTTAAGCTCCATCCATCAGGGGAGGTTCGGACTTGACATTAGGAAAAGGTTTTTCACTGAGAGAGTGATCCGGTTTTGGAACGGGCTGCCCACGGAGGTGGTCAGGTCACCGTCTCTGGAGGTGTTAAGGGTTAGGCTGGATGAAGTGCTGAGTGGCATGATCTCAACATCAGATGTTAGGGTTACTTGGTTGGTTTTAGGTTGGACTGGATGATCTTTAAGGTCTTTTCCAGACTCATCATTACTGTAAGACTGTTACTGTGACACTGTGGTCTGTCTCTGGAGACAAACTGGATGTGAAACCCCCATGAACGAACAGTCGCTTCGCACACATTTCATTTCACCTTCCAAACATGAAACCCAAACCACCTCTACCTTTGATTTTAAGGACTGGGGCATTTCTCAGCAGAAAAGTATTAACTCATTTTCTCCATTTTATTAACTCATAAACCCATGATCCTGAACTACTGTGCCTTTACAGGCATCTCCTCCAAGAGACCCCACAATCGAACTGGAGTCTGGCACAGCATATTCACCACCACCCGACCACCCATGCTGCGGCAGCAGGCTTCGTGCATAAAAATGAACACAAAAATAGAGCTGCCAGAGCAAGCTGACAAGGATGCAGCACAGAACCGCCTGTTTGCATGATCACTGCAGTGGGGAAAAAGAAAGGTATTTGTCCACCTTTCTGTACAAACACTCGCAACACTGAACATGTTAACGATTTGCCCTTCTCCAGAGGAGCGGCAATGCAAACACATACCGACTGAGATCCGCTAATCCCTTCTCTGCACCCGCCTCAACAGCCCTCACTGTTCAGTCTCAGCAAAATTGTTCCTAGCAAAACAAATTTGAGAAAAGAGAGCTCTCCAAGGCTACAGTTTTGGGTTTGGTTGGGGCTTCTGCTCTATGTTATTTCTTCTGCATGTAAAGAACACACTTGAGAGGAATACCACCAACACCTGCCTCAGGGTACAGAATCCCAGAATGTCAGAAATTGTGAGGATCTCAAAAGATCATCCAAGTCCAACCCACTGCCACAGCAGGATCTCCTAGATCCAGTCGCACAGGAACAATCCAGGGGGGTTTTAAATGTCTCCAGAGAAGGAGACTCCACAATACCTCAGAACAGCCACTTCCAGGGCTCTGCAACCCTCACTGGGAAGAAATTTCTTCTCATCTTGATGTGAAACCTCCTCTGTTCCAGATGACACCCAGTGCCTCCTATCCTGTCATTGGGTGCCACTGAGCAGAGCCTGGCTCCTTCCTCCTGACACCCGCCCTTTTCCACATTGATCAACATTCATGGGGTCACCCCTCAGTCTCATTTTTTCCAAGCTCAAGAGACCCAGCTCCCTCAGCCTCTCCTCAACAGGGAGATGCTCCACTCCATCACCTTTGTGGCTCTGCACTGGAATCTCTCAAGCAGCTCTGTGTCCTGGAACTGAGGGGCCCAGAACTGGACACACTATTCCAGATGAGGTCTCACCAGGGCAGAGTAGAGGGGGGGATAACTCTCTTGATCTACTAACCACCCCCCTTCTAATTCACCCCAGGATGCCACTGGTCTTCTTGGCCACAAGGGCCCATTGCTGGCTCCTGGTGCTCCTGCTGGCCACCAGGTCCCTTTCTCCTAGGCTGTTCTCCAGCAGGTCGGTGCCCAACCTGTGCTGGTCCCCGAGACCGTTCTTGCCCAGACGTTGCACTCTACAGTACCCTTGTTGCATTTCATTCAATTCCCCTCTGCCCAGCTCTCCAGACAGAACAAAAGGGCAAGCAGAAGACATCAATTTAACAGCCCAACTTAAGATTTCTTGACACTGGAGTTCCATGTGAGATCCGTAAGAATTGTCTAAAGCAGTTATGCTTCCGTGTTCCTGAGAACCATGCTGGGGTGCAGTATATCACTGAGAGTCAGGAGGTCACAGTAGTTATGAGCCCTTTGCTTTCTTGGGCAAGGACAACCCCAAGGTCCTGATCTGCTGGAGAGCAACATAGGAGAATGGGACCTCAGGGTCCTGGTGGCCAGCAGGATGACTAGGAGTCAGCAATGGGTCCTGGTGGCCAAGAAGGCCGATGGTAGCCTGAGGTAGTTTAGATGGGGAGCGGTTAGTAGAGTACTAGAGGTGTTCCTCTTCTTGTACTTTGCCCTACAGCACCCAACCAGGATAAGGGGCAATTGGTATCAGCTGGAACAGAGGAGGTTCAACATAAAGATGAGAAGAAACTTCTTCCTGGTGAGGGCAACAGAGCACTGGAAGGGGCTTGTGGAGTCTCCTTCTCTGGAGATGTTTAAAAGCCACCTGGACTGTTCCTGTGCGACTGGATCTAGGGGATCTTGCTGTGGCAGGGGGATTGGACTGCATGATCTTTCTAGGTCCCTTCCTACCCCTGACATTCTGGGATTCTGTGCTTCAATTTCATAGTAATTTAAGCAACTCACATCTGTATTTCCTGTTGATCTATTTATCAAGCTACTGCTGAGAACACTTCAAAGCCGTAGCTAAGAAAAAACTACAAGAAATAAGAGATGTATATAAATATATACTGCACAAGCCGAAGGAACTCTGCAGGGAAACAGTGCCAAGGAAGAGAACTCAGTTGTGGCTTTTGCTATAAACAGCACATTGAGCGCTTCGGTGAATAAGCGGAGACATGCGAGTGGCACAGCTCCTTCCCCAAGCGGATCCAGCCTGCGACGCTTTGTACTCTCTGTGTGGGCGTCCACATAAATAAATGTGACATTAAAGAATGAGTACACAGGCAGAAAAATGAATTAGCTTCTTAGAAATAAATAAAAAAGTAAGAATAATGGAAGCGTTACTTGTGCGGTTTGGGAGTCTTTGGTTTGTTTTACAGAAAAAAGGTGGATTTTTTTCCAAGGGAAACCTCACTTGTGGTTTAATGTCTCCAGGATGAGGAATTCCAGCCCTTGTCGCCCATATTGCTCCACCTAGCAATGCCCTGACATTCTGCCAATGCAACTTGATCATTTCTGAAGAGCAATATTGATCCAGTTCCAGAAATCCTCCATCTCTCCATTGTAAACACATGGGAGAATATTTTAACAAACCCTCCAAACACCAAAGCTTTAAATAAGGAGGAATTTCACATCTATTTTAATTATGTAGAGCAAGCAACAACTCCCTTTCTCAAATGAACAAGAACCCGGGGTACACAAACCTTCCGCTCAGCCCAGTCGTTCCAGGGTACCACTGTAACCTGTAATTAATTGACTGTTCTCTTAAATGGAGCAGGAATTACAGGGCTCTTGAGCCCCATGTGAGCGGTATACTGCTGCCGTTATTAAAATGCCTTTATTGTACCTTACCTCAGGGTACCACTTCACACAGGTAGTTAGTGCCTCCAGCCAGGGCATGGGGTGAAGCATCATTACCTTTATACCTTAGCACCTCTGGCATGAAATGTTTTGTCTCTGCTTGACCAGGACAATTTATAACCTCTGACTGCTCTACCATCTCTCCGGTGGCTTTGCAAATGTTTGGTACACACTGTGCACTCACATTAACAACAGAATCATGTTCCCTTTGGGAAATGACAGGCTTCTTTGGGATGCAAGTGACCTTGAAGCGCACTGAGCCCCACCAAATGGGCAGTTTAGGCAGAAAACAAGCACTTCTGTGCACGATACCCTAACTGGGATTTAGCAGTAAACTAACAGTGCTACTCAACTCAGACTACTGGCTGCAGCAGCAGTCAGTGCTGGCTGGGGTGGACACACATGGTCTGACAAACCAGCCTTGAAGAAGATCAGACAAAGGTACAGAATGTCCCAGTACAGCCAGGTCCTTCAAGTCACCTGGTCTTTTCAGCTATTTGGCTGTGATAGTGGTCTAAAAGTTTGGGAAATCAACTTCTTTCCCTACAGCTTGCTCTCAAAAGCAACGTATCTGATTGTACCTTACCAAATGACATCTCACCTCAGTGCATCAGCTCCGTAGCTGTTGACAATAGCCATGGGATCCGGGTAATTCTTCTTCCTTTTGCTCATCTTCTGGCCATCGCTAGAAAAGAGTGGAATGCAGGCAGGAATTCTACTTGTAATAGGTGGGTAAAGGTAAAAGCCCCTTCAACCCAGCTTATTTTTGTGTTCTTTATTATGTTCTTGGTAGCACAGACAGAACTATATGTTACCATATCACTTCCATATGAGTGTGTACCAAAGCAACCAAAAACCACCCAAACCCAGCTCAAGAGGCTCCAAGCTGCAGACCTAGGCAGGAAACTCCTTCCCAGCCAGAGCTGAGGGAAGATGCACTTGCTTTAAACTAGTCCCTCCAACTCTGACAAAGCTCTATTCAAAAATAAAGGGAAATTAACTGATTTAAAATTACATCTGAAACTCCACTTTTAATCCCCTTTGCTCTTCAGAAAGGGTGTCATTCATTTCCCATTATTTCCAGTTCTGACTTGCTAATAATTTTCAGGCTAGGAAGGACTAATCCTGCTGGAAAGGATCTGGAGCAACAGAGAGCTGGGAGGTGTAAATGTCACCACTCTGAGGTGCCTCTTACCTCCTACCACACCAGTGTTTCCCCAGCAGCCTTAACAGCTGCAAAGTACTTTTCAGATTTAATTTACAGCTTGCAGGGCCTTATGTGAAATACTCTGACTAGCCATTTGCTCAGGAGAGAAGGGACTGACATACAAACCTGGCAAGAACGAGGCCATTCACAATCACATTCTTGAAAGGAGGCCTTCCAAAAAGAGCCGTGGACAGCACCAAGAGGGTGTAGAACCTGCAACAGAGACAAAATAAACGTGACTTTGCTGAAATTACAGCCTGTACCTTGCCCTGGAATCCTCAAAACATTGACTCCTGCTCACTCACCTGCTCTTCTGTGTCTGTTAAATCATTTGAGCTCTATGATAATTCAGCTGCTGAGGTTCTTCCTTATATCTGCCCTATTATTTCCTCACACAGTTTCCCCAAAACCCTAGAAGATTCCTCGCTGATGTGTTGTCTTTCTACAGTAACTCTAGGTTATCCTGTATTAACCGATCAGCCACATATTACAGTGTTAAGATACAGGGCAATAACATCACAAAATAAATAGGCAGAAACTTACCATCCTCGGGTTTGGTCAATGCCTTCAGCGATGAAGTCAGCAGGGAAAGCATCTTCAAGTTCTTTTTTGTTCTCAAATGGATAATGGACTTGTGCGTAAGGCATGCTCCCGCTCTCGAACCAGCAGTCGAAAACCTCTGGGACCCGGCGAAGGACACCCTTGCCACAGCGTGAAGGGATAGTTAGGTGATCGATACTACGAGACAGAGAGAGATTGACAAATTAGAAACAAAATCAAGCATCAGCACAGAACAGCCTGCAAATCACAGCAGATTTGGGGTTAATATTAACAACAGTTGAAATAGATAGCACTACCTTCGGCAGTTTTTAGCATTTAAAGCTATTTTAGAGAGATTTGTTTGTAGTAATGGTGTCCAAGAGAGAAGAACGGGAAATTCATATGTGTTCATCACTGTTTCCTGCTTTTCCTAACTCTGTTTTCCAGGTTTCAAGCAAGGAAAACCAGTACTGGTTAACAACAATCTCTGGAACTGACCTTTCTCGATGGAGATCAGTGACTTTCACACCAGACAGCCCTTCCAGTTCGGCCATTGAACCAACACAAACCACCTGCAAGAAACACTTGAGATAGTCAGCCTGTTGCTTGCAAACAGCAGTAAACTGCTTTGCAACATCAGAGCTGTAGGTCAGCTGGGGACTTCCAAAATAGCTGAGAGAGCAGAAAAGACACCAAACGTTTTGTACGAGGTCCCCTTCCTCACACGATGTTGGAGACCACCGCACCAGTTTCGTGTCAGAAGAGCTGGGGACCCCAAAGAATAACCAGCAAAAAAGTTGGAGGTTTGCTGGTTGGTTGTTTCCAAGCGCTCCACAAGACAAACTCCTGGGAAATTACAATGATCACAACTTTTCTACTGACAGGAGCTTCACATCACAGGTTCTTCTTTAGGAGAGTGAAGGAAAGCAGCTAAACTGCTTGCAACTGAGTGAAGTTCTCTGTGCCACAGTAATGGTTTCTTATTCAAAGTAAAACAGGGTCACAGCCTACAAAGGGCTCGATAAGCCAGGTACAGACATTTCTTGGGTTTACTACGTCAACACACTAAGGGAAAAAGCAAGAAGGTTTTGGTGACAGACTTGCACTGATGTGTCATGAAATGCTGATGAAACACATGATCCTGAAAGTATGTAGCAGGAGAGATGATTTGGTTTATGCTTTGATCAACTTCAGCCCCCCCAAGAGTGCTCTGGCTCCCTCTCATCTGACAGGATTCAGGGATTTTGGAGATCCAGTCCCACATCCACTCTAGAACTTCCATAGGAGAATCTGGGCTGTGACAGATGTGATAAGGAGTTCAGTGTACACATACAACGAATCTGGAAATAGCTGAGCCACTGTTCACATATGATAACTTTATGAGTTGCTCCTACGAGTAAGTCAGTACAGAATTACACAATTATTGAGGCTGGAAAAGCCTTCGGAGCTCATCCAACTCAGCCCAGGACCTAACATCATTACAGTGGCCAAACCGCCCTTTAACACCTCTAGGGATGGGGACTCCACCACTGCTCTGGGCAGTCCAGTCCAGGCTCTGATCACCCTTTCCCTGAGGAAGGGCTTTCTAACATCCAAACTAACCTTCCCCTGGCAGCTTCAGGCCCTGCCCTCTCATCCCAGTGCTGGTCCTCTGGGAGAAGAGCTTGATCCCCACCTAACTACAACCTCCCTTCAGAGAGTTGTAGAGAGGGAGAAGATCACCCAAGTCTCCTCTTCTCCAGGCTAAACACTCCCAGCTCCCTCAGTGTCTCCTCATCAGCCTTTCCCTCCAGTCTCTTCCTCAGCCTCACTGCTCCTCTGGACCCACTCCAGCCCCTCAATCTTGTTCTTGAGGTGAGGGGCCCAGAGATCTTCAATCCATGCAGATGCACACACACAAAACACGTGCCTAACAACAGGGATTTGGTGAATTTAATACTGGCTACAGATAAAACTACACTCTTACTAACCAATTACTGTAACCCAGGCTGCTCTTCACTCACTGTGTGGCCCCACAAACAACAGTAAAAGCTCAGGAGAGCAGGCAGCAGGTGCTCAGTTCAGCATTGCTGGCAATGGAAAGGTTTCAATAGCAGAGTGGGGAAAAGCAGCCCTTAGATATCCCAAAGACTTCTTCTGCAATAACAGAATACCATCAGAGCATCACAGGATGTTATGCTCTGGGCTAAAAGCTGCCTAGTGAGTAGCTGCTGCTTTGTGAAGCTGGCATTTTGGTAGCCAGGTAAAATGCAGACCAGGTAGGTAAAATCCACCTGCAGAACTGCATCCAGCAAAGCACAGCAACACAAGAAATAACCTCTTGTCCAGATCCAACAGCCATGAGAAGAATATCATCACCAGACTCTGTCCCAGTCAGAAGGATGGAGCTACTGTCCCGCAGGTAACTCACACTTACTTGGAAGGCAAGTGAACAATACAGCAGTGAGATGCTAATCAAACCTGATCTCTCATTAGGATGCACCTACTGGTTTCTGTAAGGAGCAACTGGTTTATGCTCTCAAATTAAAGCTAGTGCTCTGGATCCAACCATTAACCCAACTCTACCAAGCGTGCTATGCAAGTCTGAGTGAAACAGAACTAGTGGGGGGTTAACACTGACTGATGTGAGTGAGGGGCCATGGCTTCTCCATAACCTCACTGAACATTTAATGCTCTAATTTGTAAGCAAGTTTACTCTGTGTCTCCTTTATTAGCTTGTGCCCTAGATTAAAAAGAATTATTACCTAATCCAAGCGAGATGTGCTCTTCTACCAAGGAAATCACTGATATTTGAGAGATTCAAACAAGATACTGTCTGCAAAGCCATGGTAATCAACACAAGCTTCAAAAACCAAACTTCAATGCAGCTCTTTACCTGATAATTGTGACAAAATAAAACTAAAATAAAAACTAAAATCAACTGTGGGGAAGCAGACATCAAGAAATCATAGAGTTCACTATGATACCAACTCATTCACCTTGTTGTACATTCACTAAGGAACCACTGCTACTTCTCCAAGACTTAACATGCACAGTTGTTAGGTTTGAATCTGAGTCTAATCTCTGTGTTTTCCAAAGCAAAGTTTAAAATTTGGGTTTAAAAAGTTGAAAAGTGGTGGCTGCATCCATCTCCTTCCCCCTCCTTGGTGACTTCAGCCTTCTTTGCTCTCTCCATCTTGGACTGTAAGAAGCTGCATTGCTGCTTCTGAGAGAGAAGATTATGGCTTCTGAGAGCATTAGCGCTCCTCAAGGTGAAGAACATTGATGGCCAGCAGGAAGATTCCCTGGACCTGGAGACACTGAGAATTCTGAACCTTGCAGATTAATGAGGATCGAGACTGAAGTCACACAACCACTGTGATTACAGAGAGCAGAAGCTGACTTCATCTTGTAATGAAGATAACAAAGATGTTTTGGACATTTTCTACCTCAGTTCAGTGTAGGAGCAGTGTGACAAAACCCCATCTATCTGTGTCTTGTGTGGGTTCTTCCCTGGTGTGTGGGTGGGGGGAGTGAATTAAAATGTCCTGGTGCCTTTCCTCCCCAAACTGAGGCAGTTGTTTCACTGCCTGCAGATCCGTCAGTGGGTTTGTTCAGCCCTCCCTTCGTGTCTGATGCTTTAGCTAAAAGCTTTTGGTTGAAACAGAGACAGGGTCTCTGATCTACGACATTTGGTGGTGACCTGGGTGGGATGTGTGCGGATCCAGCCAAAAACTCACACCACCACTGTACTACTGGTGTGTCGCTACAACAGTGCAACTGCACAAGACACCGTTCTTCTGGGAGCAAGGCATAATGAGGAGGCTCTGTGGTAGTGCCCAGCACAATGCGGCTGCAGGAGAACCCAAGTCAGGAGATTCTGAATGAATACTGTTTCTGTGAGAACAGATGTCACCTAGACCTTTGGTTCCACATTAGCTCCAATGGTATTTTCAAGTAAAAACCCAACTTGAAATGTTAGTGTGGTCATAGAACACAGCTCATTAGGGGTTGGAAGAGACCTCCAGAAGTCATCAAGTCCAAACCCCCTGCTTTGGTAAGAGCCATAGAAGCCAGGGCAGGTCACACAGGAACGCATCCAGTCAGGATTGGAAAGTCTCCACAACCTCCCTGGGGACCATTCCACTGCTCTGTGACCCTTACAGTAAGGAAGTTCTTCCTCATGTTGAGGAAGAACCACTCCAATTTCTTCAAATTTGCACCCACTGCTCCTTGGCCAATGAGAGGGTGCAAGCAAAAAGAGATTGCCTCTTGCCCTCATGGATTTATAGACAGTGGTTAGATCCTCTCATACTCCTCCTCTCCAGACTAAAAAGCCCCAAGTCTCCCAGTCTTTCCTCACACAGTAGGTGCTTCAGTCCCCTTATGATCCTTCTAGCCCTCCATTGGGTTATCTCAATCAGATCTCTGTCCCTCTTGAACTGGGGAGCACAGAACCAGACATAATATTCCAGATGTAGTCTCACTAGGTCAGAGTGGGGGGGGGACAAGAACCTCCCTGTTCAGGCAGCTAGACCTAACTATCGAACAAGGACATCCAGGCTTCAGAAGAAACGGAGATGTCAAACATAGAGCAATAAAAATGATAGCTCTGTTGGCATTTCCACTGTTACCGGGCACACCAAGTCTTGAGGAACACTCACAGCTAATTCCACAGGAAAGGTCAGTCTTCAAAGCCAGATGTCACATTATTAAAAACAAACAAACCAAGCTGAGAAAAAGTAGAAAAATCTCTGCACACCCAAGAATGGACACGGGGAGACTGGACAGAGGGAGAAGCAATATTGGAGGCAACGAGTGGGAGCAATGTAACCTTTACAGGCTGCAGAATGAAGACTTGAAATACCTGTGTACAAAGCTTAAAGTCTTCATCTAAAAAAAGCTGCTAGGCTGAGCAGGGGACTTCCACTTCAGTCTGAAGGCTCAAAGTTTATAGCTAATTTTTAACATGCATTAAACAGTTTGTCCTGTTCTACGATGCAGCAACCCTTGCTCTGCCAGTCATCTCCAAACGTGCTCACCATGCAAATGCCAAGGAAATGAAACACTTTACGGTGGAAATCAAAACAACAGCAGAGTTTAAGACAATAAAACCACCTCCCGGGCTAAATTTCCCTATTTGAGGTCTTCCATACCCAAAGTGAAAAGGAAAACTTCCTCAAATCAAGTGGGATCAAACGGAAAGAGCAGGATGCTGCCATGAGTATTGACCTTGCAGGGACATCCTGACATGGAGCAGCGTTTCCTACAGCCAGCAAGAGGATGACTGACCACATACATCTGATGGAACTAACCCAACAGAGGGGACAAAACCCCCTAAAACTTCCACAACTGGTTTTAAAACTTGATGTTTTGGCACTGGAAAGCAGCAGCATGGACAACCGTGTCAAGTACTCACTCACCACCAGCCACGGGGCACCTCACAACTGAAACTTCTCCTTTCTGGCATTCCCATTCTAATTTCCAACAGTCCCCCTGCATTCCCATTTCTCAGTCTGTCACATTCACACCTGCAGCACTACAAACACATTTTACACTGCTCTGCTTTCACAGGGTTGGCTTTTACCCCTGCAGCACCTCATTGGGCTACTAGTCCCCATGCAGCCACATTTCCCAAAGATACTGGAAGTACCGACTAGAAAATCTCTTCTTTGCCATCTTCACACACAGTCTCACAGTACTGATGAGGCTAGAAAAGACCTTAAAGATCATCTAGTCCAACCTAAAACCAACCAAGTACATCTAAATATCTGACATCTAGATCATAGATCATCTTCTCACTGCTGCTAAACTCACCACCATGGCAAATCCTGCCAGACCCATTTTAATAGGAAAAAGAAGAAAAAGGCAAAAAGACAGCATGTCCAGCCACAGTACCACAGGAATTAATGGTCATTTATCACCTCTAACAGACACAGCTACCGATTACTTGAACTTACAAACAGCAGCAGCCAAAGACATAACAGCTCCATGCAGTGGAAACACCTAGTCTCTTACCTCTTCAAAATCATCGCTGACCCACAAAGGGATGGGTGTTCCCCAGTAGCGGTTCCTAGAGATGGCCCAGTCTCTTGCATCTTTAAGCCAGTTGCCAAATCGCTTCTCCCTCACAAAATCTGGGACCCTGGTAGGAGAATAAAAGCAGCGGACTTTTATCACCCCAACACACACTTAGCTGCAAGTCCCAAACACAGATCAGCTCCCACTGTGAACACAGTTTGTCCCATCACGTTTATTTGGCTCTCAAGTAATGCAGGGAAAATGTTCAATGAATGACAGATGCATGAAGGACGGACGTGTCCATAAATCCTCAGGATGCTCCAGCACTGAAGGACCGTGGCTGATCCCAGTGCTTGGTTAGGACTCAATGGATTTTTTTTTTGATGTAAAGAGATCAGCTGCTAATACAATGATGGTAAAGCACCGAGTTAAAGCAGTGGGGTTCCAGATCCCCAACAACCCCCTTTGTGCCTGAAGGAGCATCTGAAAAGACCAACATAAAAAGAACCTCATGAAAAGAAGGCTCCATCCAGGGAGACCAGATAGTGACCTTCCAGTCCATGGAGAGGGCTGCAAGATGGCTGCAGAGAGACTGTTTACAAAGGTCTGCAGTGACAGGACAAGGGGCAATGGCTTCACATTAGAGAAGGGCAGACTGAAATGGGCTGTTAGGAAGTTCTTCAGCAAGAGGGAACACTGGAACAGGTTGCTCAGGGAGGGAGCCGAGGCCCCATCCCTAGAGCTATTCAGGGGAGGCTGGACAAGGCTCTGGACAACCTGTTCTAGTTGAAGCTGTCCCTGCTCCCTGCAGGGGTTTGGACAGGATGACCTTTGGGAGGTCCATCCGACCCAGGCCAGTCTGTGATTTTATGATTCTATATGGAATACACCTCCCATGTCACAAAGGCACAGCAGTGGTGCACAATTCAGTAACACACTTCATTCACAGAAAGCTAAGGGTTAGAAAGGACCATGAAACATCATCTAGTCCAACCCCTCTGTCCAGAGCAGGATCCTCTAGATCAGATCACACAGGGCTGCATCCAGGTGAGTTTTGAACGTCTGCAGAACAGGAGACTCTACAGGCTCTCTAGGCAGCCTGTTCCAGGGCTCTTGTCACCCTCACAGTGAAAAAGCCTTTCCTTATGTTTATGGGGAACCTATTCTCCTCCAGCTTGTACCCACTGCCCCTTGACCTATCACTGGACACCCTTGAGCAAAGCCTGGCACCATCCTCCTGACACCCAGCCTTTCCATATTTATTCACATTCATGAGGTCATCCCTCAGTCTCCTCCACCTGAAGAGACCCAGCTCCCCAAGCATCTCCTCATATGAGCTGGATGTAGAGACTTCGAGGTTCTAAAGGAGGAGCAGCCAAACTACAGAAAGCACGTGGCCTCTCCCACCTTTTCTTTTGAAGCTCCTGGTCCTCTACCAAATACTTTTTCTAAGAAAAACAGTTATGTATAATCACACATCAGCCCCAAGAGTAAAAATGATGCAAGAACCCTTCAGAGGCAAGATCAACAGAGTCACACTAGACAGACTAAAGGAAGACTTGGCCCAGCAGCAGGTTTATGAAAGAATCATAGAATCACTGAGGCTGGAAAAGCCCTCTGAGCTTATCCAGCCCAGCCCAGGACCTAACATCACCACAGTGGCCACACCAGGGCACTCAGGACCACAGCCAGGCTGTCCTTCAACACCTCCAGGGATGGGGACTCCACCACTGCCCTGGGCAGTCCAGTGCAGGCTCTGAGCACCCTTTCCATGAAGAAGGGCTTCCTATCATCCAACCTAACCCTCCCCTAGCAGCTTCAGGCCCTGCCATCTCATCCCAGTGCTGGCTGCTTGGGAGAAAAGCCTGATCCCCACCTGTTTACAACTTCCCTTCAGGGAGCTGTAGAGAAGGAGAGGGTCCCCCAAGTCTCCTCTTCTCCAAGCTAAACACTCCCAGCTTCCTCAGCCTCTCCTCATGACCCTTTCCCTCCAGTCCCTTCCCCAGCCTTGTTGCTCCTCTAGACCCAGTCCAGCCCCTCAACCTCTTTCTTGAAGTGAGAGGCCCAGAAGTGCCCTCAGTACTCGAGGTGAGGCCTCCCCAGTAAAGTGTCAGTATTCCTCATAAACCCTACTAATGAAAATAGAAGCTGCAGTGTCATCCAAGTTTTACCCACCACCATGCCAAGTGAAGAGCCAAAGCCTCTGTGATGCTATTGTTCTCCCAGTTGACTCAGTAAAGAGCAGCCTGATGCCCCACAGCTTCACCAGTTACTTCCAGATTTACCTTCAGCTGCAAAGTTCAGCTTCTGCAACGTCTCCTAACACAAATGTCATGATTTTTAAACATTCCAGCAAACTCTGTGCTTCCTGTCTCACCCATCAGCCCTATCCCTGCTTTGGAATTCAGGAGTCTACAGGCTTTCACCACCTGTTTTAGAGAGGGACTCGGTACCAGTAATTTTTATGGTGACCTTAAGAGACCCCCCCGTCTCCAACACAAGTGGAAACTCTAGAGAGATCATTAACATTTGCCCAGCATTCCACTCACATGGGAAAGTTCTCTTTACATCGTTCCTAAACCAGTTTCCATGTTTTCAGAAGCTGTTTCAGACACTGTTAAATGGGACTAATAATTTCAGCTAATCATCGCTGGAGGCTGGAACAATCCTCCAACAGCATTCAAATGCTGACAATTTCAGCTCTGCCTCCTCAAAACAGGTATGAAAAATTCATTTGATCCCCAAAGTGGACGTTAACCACAAAATTCTATGTGGTGCGATGTCTCATACTCTCTCCGTGCCATGAAGGCGTGTAATGGATCTCTTCTGCTAGAGCTGGCTGATCCTGCTGCCGGCTTCCAGTGGAATATGAAGCACAAACCACTTTGCTCCTGCAAACCACATCTGCAGCAGTGATTTATGGCTCTGGAGGTACAGCACAGAAATTCCCTGGCACAGCCCTTATCCCACAAACGCATTGAGCCCGTTGCTCAGAAGGAGCATTACCTGCAACAACTGGCCCTGCTGTCACATAGATGCTGCCCAGATCCCCCCGACAGCCTCCTGCTGGGAACAAGCTGGAGCAGCAGCAGGGAGCAACTCAGCACCAGAGCATCTTTATTTAGTCTCATTGGATTTAGCTACAGATATCTCATGTCTGACACTTCTGACTTATCTACAGATCATAAGGAAAAAACTATGTAGAAGAAATCCCAGAACAACAGAGGCATCTTCTGTTTAACTGTTTCAGAAGGCTGGAGGGTAGAAGGACAGAGCAGAGTGTTGTCAACAACACTGTCTCCAACTCTGAACATTATCTGACATAAAATCCAGATTAGGGTTTCTCTTGGGTCTTGTGTTTATCATAGAATTGTTTTGGTTGGAAAAGACCTTCAAGCTCACAGAGTCCAACCATTAACCCAGGCGTCCCAAGGCCACCACTAAACTCTGCCCCTGTTCTCCACGACTGTGAAACACAGCCAGGGATGGCAATTCAACCCCCTCCCTGGGCAGCCTGCGCCAAGGCCTGAGGACCTTTTCCAGGAAGAAGTGTCTCCTTATGTCCTCCCATCAAAGAATCCAAAAACCAGATGCAAAGTCTCCCTCTCTGTAATTATCCCTGTTTTCAGGGCAGACAGGTAAATGAAAACCCTGTCCTACAGACCATTACACATTTTTCTTGTTTCATCTGGTGTGGATCACAAAATCCGGGTTCAGTTTTACATTGGTGACCACTGGATTTGTAGGATGACCCACAAGGTACCTGGTGCCACAGCCCATTCAAAGCAACCCCTAGAATGGCACTGAGCAGATCCCTATCTCCAAGGTCAAGCTCCAGCATCAATCAGTTCCATAGAGTTGCAATGAAATCAAAGCAGCGACTCTTCTCCTGACAGTCTTCCTCTGCAGCAGCCAGACAGTGCCATTAGCAGCACTTTTTATTTCCCAACCAGCCTGCAATTTGTGTTGCTTTTGACCTTCAAAGTCCTCTGCAAAGCGCCACAGACAGGATTTCAGACTTCTGCCTCACACGTTCACAAGGTTAAGGAGCTGCTGTCTCAGCAGGCTGCAGAGCACTTCATTGCTGTCCGTGGAACAGTGGGGGATAACAGCTGGTTCTACAGTTCTTGGCACCCAGAATAAACTTCTGGCATCTCAGCAGCTGAAGAGTTCAGGGCAGTGCACTTGGCAACTCAAGGAAATGAACACGGACCGGGTTCTGAGTGAAAGCACATCACCTTCACCCTGCCTGCTGAACAACAGCCTGCCTTCCCAGCCTCAGACCAATACTGCAATAAATTAAGCATTACCAAATGTTTATGTTCATTGGGGGCCCTTTGTACCTCTTTCTGAAGCACATCTGGGGTTCTGGTGGATTCCTGCACTGCCTGTCCTCTGCACCATGAACTCCCTTGCCTTCTATGGCAGCTACTCATTGTCTTACTATCTAAAACTGCGCTTCCATCTGACAAGCAAAAAAACCCCATAAAAGGCAAATGAAACCCCAGGCCTTTAGCAGCACTTATTAGCTTATCACACCAGAAGTTGTTTTCTTTGCCTTCAAAGGCCGCTCAGCATCCAAGACCAGAGAACAAGGTAGCAACTCTCTTCAACTCCACAGTGTGTATGAGTGGGGACCAGGAGGTTACCACGGCTGCTGCCCCAGTGACTGCTCAGTGCCAGTTAACAGCACCAGTTACAATTACAGAGTTGTTTTGTTTCCAAAAATGCCCCAGATGTAAAGAATACTTCAAAATGTTTCCAATTCTTACATAATCCAGAAGCAAATGTATTAAGACCAATTAAAACCCATGCCCTTTACCTGCATGTACACACTGAAGTGCCTCCCTCATGCTCACAACTCAACTGCCTGTCTCAATTTCACCTTCTGAGCCTATCCCAAAGCATAGAGGTGCTCTGCATGACTCTGTGTCACCTCGCCCTGTCCTTGTCATGGGGCCCAGGAGCTCTCTCAAGGCAGCCGTGTCTTTCTCTTCTATAGACATAGAAATCCTTGCTGAAATCAGCAGCTGCTGAATGCTGCCATAGCAGGGACCTCCTAAGTTTTATCATCAATTTACCACTAAAAGCTGTTTGACACAGAATGCCTAGTAACCCTCCCTCACTTCTCATTCCTCTCACAACCTAAAGCTATTCGCAGCCCTGTTTGAGAAACCACAGCAGCTTTTATGTACAGGGTAGGACTTACTCCATCGTTACTAACTGAAGGAAGCTCTTTGCTTATGAATGCTAAGAGAAACAGTCCTACGAGTCAGCCTAGACCCAACAAGCGAAACACCGCTATGGATGAGTGAATTTACAAGTGTGAATTAGGAGAAGGAACGCCACACCAGCACATAGCACCTCCTATGTTCGGTTTGCAGATGGTCCCGTATCTGCTTAGCCAACAGGTAGCTTCTTGAAGCAGCACATGAAACAAGGAATCTCTCCTGTGGGGTGAAGGAAACCCATCTTTTCCAGAGGAACACAAGTTCTAACGGTAAACCCAGGCGGATGCAGTAGCTCTCCTGTGTCAGTCCAGTACATACATGCAGGCTGATTTAAATTAACAATCTAACAGTTGCTTTTTTCTGGCTGAGGTGTAGAACTTGCTTTTAGTTTTGCCTATTAATCAGCCCTTTGATGACAAAGTCTTAAATTCCATTATGTTAATTTACTCTAATAACAAGCCTCCTTCAACATGCCCCCAAATTGATTTTTAATGGCTTTTAATTCAAGAAGATAAAATAAGCAACTATTCATGCCCTTCTGACACTTCAATTAGCGCCAATCTGTATCATGGACCTAATTAAACATTCGGGGGAGCCAGGAGTGGGGGAAAGGGGAAGTAGGAGGATAGGTCAGCCAGTTATGCAGAATTTCCACCACAGCTGGCTCTTCTGCTTCTCTCCCCACAGCTCACTGGAATAGTGCACAGGCACAGAACCCCAGTTCTAGGGGTGCCACTGCTGCCGCAGCTTTCCCGCTCATGTGCGGTCAGCAAGGGGCAGGCGCTCTCCATCATCAGGATACAGCAGCGTTTTCTTCACTCTTTTATCCTCGTTCCCATAGCAACCAACACCCGAGTGTGGGACCGCAGTGCTGCTGCAGACTGCATCACAGCCCCGCGCCAGCGCCGCACCGCTGCCATACACGGTGGCACCCAGCCTAGGCAGAGCCCCCAGGCTTTTCACACACTCACAATACATGACAATTAATCCTGATCTATCAGGCTAGCCTGACCCAGCCACCACCCTAACAGCTACTAAAGTTCTCAACTTTAGCAGCAACAGTAAAAATCAACGGTGTGTCCTGACAACAGTAAGAAATGAAGCTTTGGCTGTTCTTTCTGCAGTTTCCTGTGGAACACGTCCAGTATTTCAACTTGCAAAGGACCGTAGCCCAGGATTCCTTTCTATACACACAGAAGGGTTTGCACAGCTCTAGTGGAAGCAGCCACTCAACATGATGCATATGCAGCCTGATCCCCCCGCTGTAATTACTCAGTGAACATACATTTGGAGTCTTTATTTAGCAAGGTATCACCTGAACTAACAGCAAGCTTTTGAAGAATTACTTGAAGCAGACATGGAGCTTTTGATGAACTCCTCAGTGGGACTGAGGAGATACCTGCTCTGACATAACCAGCAATCGCTGCACACAAGGGGCTTTGAAATGGCAAAATCAGGGCAGAGCAGAACACAGGCCATCGAAATCAACTGGAACGAGCCTCAACATTTGCTTCTAATCCTCAGCTACATCTGACAACAGGCAGTAATAAAATCCTCTGACTTATGCTGCTCTAAATTAGACAAACACAAACCAACCCTGCAGCAATATTTTTCATCTCCTACCATAGGCAGCAACACTGGTCTGAATTTTTCCTCGGGAAATGTTGCCATCTAGGGACTGCTCATCGCCAAACATCAGAGGAGACCTTTATATTTGCCTTTGCCAAGCAAGAAAACGGTGCTGGATGAGTCAGAGAGAAGAGCTACAATCGCATGATCACATTAAAGAAAGAAAAAGGGGGGTGGTGGGGGAAATCACACACGGAGAAACAAAAAGATGCTCTGCACACTCTTCAGATAAAAAAATATTTGTTCACGCTGACAGATTAGGGAACAAAATACCTTTTAAGACATCCTAAAAGGAAGCAAAAAGGGACTCAACAACTTATGCCCCTCCATATGCCACAAGGCTGCGATGACTTAATGCTGCCACTGCTACAGCCGTGAATTTCTCATCTGCATAAAAATTCCAAGTTGAGTAGAACAAACTGCTGCAGAGGGTCTCTACAGCCCACCTGCTGCCTTTCTGCTGCACAGGGGCTCCACAGCCCATCCATCAGCCTCATGGGTTTGGGATACAAGTCAGGCTTCATTTGTCATCTGTTCGCACCTCTGCAAGGGCAAGAGACTGCTTACTGGTCAGCACAGACAAGCATCAGAAAGGCTAAGATCAAAAGCTGCTCAGAAGATGAGTGTGTTGGGCTGACACATGTAAGCACTTGGTCTCAGTGTGCCCAGGCAGAGGAGCAGGAAAGGCATGCAAAATCTACATTATGCAACCCAGGAATCTCCCATCCAGCAAAACAACCTGCTGGCTGAGGACTGTGTGGTGTTTTCAGTTCATGTGATGAAAGGCAGAGAAAGGGCACCTTCAACTAAGGATCAAGACATGGAGCTCTTACAATTACAGTGTTGAATTTTTCAGTGCCAGGATGATGGAAGAACAAAGAGCTTGGCTCCTGTGCAGCCACTTGCTGTTTTCCACCACAGTTTTCTGTGCTGCTCCAGCACCCCCCAAGTGCCACACACCTTCTGCGAACAACAGAGACCTGCACACCACCTCCAATGCTGAACAGTGAGAGGTAGAGCCTTCAGGAGCTCCCCAAGCAGAGCTTTAAGTAAGGGATGCTTTTAAAAATTGGAAAAGCTCGAATCTGATAGAGGAGGTCTACAGACCTGTAGGAATCTAACCTGTTGGTTAGATTCAGGGAAACCAGTGGATGTGGTCTACCTTGACCTTAGCAAGGCCTTTGACACTGTCTCCCATGAAATTTTAGTGAGCAAGCTGAGGAGGTGTGGGATGGAAGAGCAGACAGTGAGGTGGGTTAGGAACTGGTTGCAGGATAGAGTTCAGAGGGTGGTGATCAATGGTGCCAGCTCCAGCTGGAGAGCTGTGACTAGTGGTGTTCCTCAGGGACCGGTGCTGGGACCGGTCTTGTTCAACATCTTCATCAATGACATTGATGAGGGCACAGAGTGTCTACTCAGCAAGTTTGCCGACGACACCAAGCTAGGAGGTCTGGCTGATACGTCTGAGGGCTGTGCTGCCATCCAGAGAGACCTGGACAGACTGGAGAGCTGGGCACAGAGAAACCAGATGAGGTTCAACAGGGACAAGTGCAGAGTCCTGCATATGGGGAGGAATAACAAACTCCACCAGTACAGGCTGGGAGGTGATCTACTGGAGAGCAGTCCTGTGGAGAGGGACCTGGGGGTCCTGGTGGACAACAGGTTGACCATGGCACAGCAGTGTGCCCTGGTGGCCAAGAAGGCCAATGGGATCCTGGGGTGTATTAGGAGGAGTGTGTCCAGCAGATCGAGGGAAGTTCTTCTCCCCCTCTACTCTGCCCTGGTGAGGCCTCATCTTGAGTACTGTGTTCAGTTTTGGGCCCCCCAGTTTAGGAGGGACAAGGATCTATTGGAGAGGGTCCAGCGGAGGGCTACGAGGATGATTAGGGGACAGGAGGGCATGGCTTATGAAGAGAGGCTGAGGGACTTGGGGCTTTTTAGTCTGGAGAAGAGAAGACTTAGGGGAGATTTGATAAATGTTTATAAGTACCTGAAGGCTGGCCAGGAGGGAGGGGACAGGCTCTTTTCACTTGCTCCCTGTGATAGGACAAGGAGCAATGGGTGTAAGTTGCAGCAGAGGAGGTTCCGCCTCAACACAAGGGGGAACTTCTTTGCTGTGAGGGTCACAGAGCACTGGAACAGACTCCCCAGGGAGGTCGTGGAGTCTCCTTCTCTGGGGACTTTCAAGGCCCGCCTGGATGCGTTCCTGTGTGATCTGTGTTAGATAGTTTTGTCCTGCTCCGGCAGGGGGGTTGGACTCGATGATCTCTTGGGTCCCTTCCAACCCCTAACATCCTATGATCCTACAGACCCTGCAAGTACGGAATCGCTATCTGCACTGCCAGCAACAGCAGATTAAAAACATAACCAGCGATGGCACTAATTCACTCCTGGCAGTAACTCAGACACTTAATTTATACCCACTCTGAACTCTGCTGACAGGATCAGTCCTAGATCGCACCACGGAATCAGGTGTCATTGTTTACTGCTTGGCTGTGGCTCGGCAGAAAATGCTCTTCCAACAAATCACTCTGAGTGACAACAGGTACCACCATGAGGGCTGAAATCTAGACCACTTAACCAGGGACGCATCCTGCATCTAGCTCTCCCTACTGACACAACTGCAAAGCACGGCCTGGCAGTCCCGCCTGCTACCATGTTAGCCCCTCTGACTCAAGTACCACAGCAGCAGGTTGTCTGAATGTGAAATACCTTTTCTTTATTACATTTTATTTTTCTTTCAGAAAGAATCCTTCTGCCAACCATGTGGCTCATTCCTCTTTCTTGCAGGCTCATTTTGAGCCATGGAGATGCACCTGATGGCTCGGATAAATTCTGAGCAACTACAGCTTTACCAGTAGTCTAATTCATTAAAAAGCTCATTAGAAATGCAATCATGGTACAAAGTTTATCCAACTATGTATCAGCTATTTTATCAAAAATGGTAGCTATAATGGGTGCAGGTATTCTTAAGGGACAACAGACCTACCAGTCATGGTAAGGAACAAAAAAAAAAAAAAATCTATGTAGTCAAACTCATTTTGCAAAGGTTAATACAGTCTGAAAAGCATTTATCCCAAACTTTCTAATTTTCAGGACATGCTGAAGCCCCAGAGAGTCCAAAACTATTTTTGTTTAACAGTAAAACATTATTTCTGTGACACTTCCAGAGATCGAGCCTCTGCAAAAGCAAAAGAAGTAGGTTTTAGGAAGGATGGAGTTCCCAAAATCCAGCTACATAGGCTGGTGGGCTCACCCCAGCTTCAGAAGTGACACCCCACAAACCCACAGAGGACACAAGAAGAAACCCTACAAAGGATGTTTTTCTGTTTTGGAGAACTCATACAGAATTGCAGAGATCGTCCAGCCCAGCCCAGGACCTGACATCACCACAGCAGCCACACCAGGGCACTCAGGGCCACAGCCAGGCTGTCCTTCAACACCTCCAGATATGGGGACTCCACCACTGCCCTGGGCAGTCCAGTCCAGGCTCTGAGCACCCTTTCTGTGAGGGAGGGCTTCCACCTGCAAAAAGCCTCACTCAAACCCAAATAAGTAGATGAGGGACAGTTCAAACTTAGCAGTTCCTTCTTGAAGCTTTGCTTCTGGAAAAGCAAAGCTGTCTCAACCATTCCAGCACATCTTTAATAGGATCATTATATTTTTCTTATGTTCCTGGGAAGATTAAGTATTCACGGGTACTGTCAGCCATCAGAACAGTAAAAGCATCTCGAGAAAGCTAATTAAAGCTAAGAACAAACACTTTCACCCCCTCTCAATCTTATTTTTCTCCATAAGAAGGCTCACAGTGTGTTCTGTGATGGAAAACAGAGAGCAACACTTTGTTAATCTAGAAAATCTTCTTACATCTCCAGATCAGGCATGTGCTTATCAGCTAGCCACGGGCCACAGCAGCTTGGGGCAGCCTGTAGCATGAATCTGGATTGCTACCTCTCCCCACACAGCTCAGTACTTAGAGTGCTCATATCACGTCAGCAGTTCTGCTGAAACTGCTCATAGAGAATTAATCACCAACCACTGCCCATGAAAATCCCCGCAGCGTGAGCTGCACATGTTCACCAGCAGCAGAGTCACCTTCTCTGCTCTAGCACTTCAGTTCCTGCTACTGAGCAGAGGCATCCAGTGCTGGATCCCCAACATCCCCACAGTCTTCATATGGGACAGGCTGAACCACAACCGAACTAGTTTGTGGTACAAGTGCATGAGGCTGTCACCTCCACCACTTCCCCACCCAGCCTCAACTGCTCAGGCACAAGTCAGTTATGGGAGGAGGGAAATAAAGGCTATGGAAGTTTAGACTGAACATTAGGAAGTATTTCTTCACCGAAAGAAGAAATGAGAATATCTCATCAGATATGAGAACAGACTGCCCAGGGTAGCGATACAGTGTCCAACCCTTGAGGGATTGGAAAGCCATGGAGATGTGGTGCTGAGGAACTTGGGTTAGTGGGGATTGACAACAAAGTAATCAATTTAATTTATGAGACTAAAAGGAAATTAGAATTATATAAAAATTACTTGACTTTGGAACAAGATATCCACAGAACTTAGCTTGTCTTTAGTGGACCCTTTGGGAAGGCTTAACTATGCCTTTCCATCCTGATTTTCAGAGGCTGAAGGATAAGGGTGGATGTTAGAAAGTCCTTCACAGAAAGGGTGCTCAGAGCCTGCACTGGATTGCTTAGGGCAGCAGTGGAGTCCCCATCCCTGGAGGTGATTAAAGACAGACTGACTCTGGCCCTTAGTGCCCTGGTCTGGCCACTGTGGTGATATTAGGTTCTGGGTTGGGCTGGATGAGCTCAGAGAGCTTTTCCAGCCTCAATCACCTTCACACTGCATTGCTTAGGATTGTACAAGACGATTTGAGGACACTTTACTGTAGATTACTACCAGATACTCAGCCTCACCTACACCCCTCAGACGCCTTTCTGCCTGGGGTTTTCCACAATCATAGAACCTTGTTGACACCACAAAGCAATCACACATGGACATGTCCGAACTGGGCTGAAACACAGGCTGGCACATTAACAGGGAAACAGCTTTGTAGACCTCCAGCACACCCCATCTCCCTCTTTACACAACCCACTCCGGGCCAATTAGAAATTAATATATGGGAGAAACATTACCAGTAACACTGGGCGTTGTTCTCCAGCAGCTTCTCCACCATGTGCTCCACTCTCACAAACCAGCTTGGCACGGCTTTGTAGATCAAGGGAGTATCTGACCTGCAGAGTGCAATCAAGAGGGAAGGGAGCAAAACAAAGAGAATGGTATTCAGTGTTGCATCATTAGTAAAGAACTCTTGAGAAGGTATTTGTGCACATGACAGACACCTTCTGCACGGACCCAATCCTCTGTTCCTGGCGTGTTATCACAGTTATACAGGTTGGGGTTCAGTTTGGTTTCTCAAATTACACAAAAACTCTAATGCTCAGTTATTATTTTAAAATAAAATCCTAAAACCCAGAAGATAATTAATTGAAAAAGCCTTCAAACCCAGCAATTTCAAGGAATTTTATAGCAAAGGAAATGATGAGAACTTCCTAGTGATAGCTGAATTTGAAACATACAAAGCACAACGGCATGAACTCCAGTAGCTGTTACCATGAGTCACACTGAGGCCTCCTCAAGAGCATTTTTTACTGTGTGCGTCCACCCGGCAGACCAGAGAAGCACAGTGCTGTCTCTTTACTATTGGCATTCAGAAGGATAAGAAATGACAAAGATGAAGTTACACTAGCCAGGGTTAACTAGAGAAACATCCCATCCCAGGAGGTGGATTCACCAACCACAGTTCTGTTCCCCTTCCACGACATCCTTCACAGCTGGATCAGAGGAATCAAAGCACCTCATCTAACTGTCTGTTCCCTAGTGGTGCCACACACAGCCTTTCCACTTGAAAAGCCAAGGACTGGAAAGATCGCTCTCTGTGACCACCACACAAGTTTTCAGGTGTAGAGAAGAGCCCTAATTTGATATCTATTAAAAAAGAGAGAAAAAGATCATGAACTCTGAGGATGCAGCAAGAGCCTTGTGCAAGGCCAAAGCATGAACAACAGTACATTAAGTACAAGAGTCTGATTTCAAAGTTTTCTGGCACTGATCAAAACAACTGGTAACTACGTTTGAAGTTAAGAACTGTTTCTTCTACTTTTAGCATGTTCCAATTACGGCTTGATTTCTGATGGCAGTGAAATGAGCTTTTCAAGCAGAAGCTATTATTCTGCTCTTCCCACCAGATAATTTGCTGCTAGGTGCTGCCTGCAACTTATCATCAATCAACAAAAATGCCACCAGAGCAGCAAGATTAAGGACGTTCGACAGAATCAGCACTTCCACACAACTAGCTGAGGGCCATGACTGTAGTTCTGAACTGCTAGGTAAAGAAAAACCAGAAGTGCTGCTTGGGCACGGGCTGCCACCTTTCACACTCTGTCCCACATCACCAAGGATGGAACACTCAGAGTAATTCCCCTTCTTCCTCTGGGTAGCTGCTAGAAACAAACCAATCATTCCTATCAAGAGCAAGGGCAGGTCATTCTTGCTGTAGATCAAGGACAAACACACCCTGCTGAAACACTCCACCTCTTAGCCTCGAAGCCAGACAGAGACAGGCTTTTATCAGCCTCTGCAGCCCAGGTGCTGTACATACAGATAGGGCTTCAAACGTTCAAGCCGTTTCATATATCAATAAGATTTATTTTTAAGTGTGCTTTTACTTGTACTAGGCCTATAGTCCTCTTGAAAGGAGTATTTTTAGCCTGGAGAAGAAGAGACTCAGGAGGGACCTCATTTCTCTCTACAACTCCCTGAAGTAACGCTCTAGTTAGGTGGGGGTTAGGCTCTTCTCTCAGGCAACCAGTGCCAGGGTGAGAGGACAGGGCCTGAAGCTGCCAGAGGAGGGTTAGGTTGGATGTTAGGAAGCCCTTCCTCAGGGAAAGGGTGATCAGAGCCTGGACTGGACTGCCCAGGGCAGTGGGGGAGTCCCCATCCCTGAAGGTGTTGAAGGACTGCCTGGCTGTGGCCCTTAGTGCTCTGGTATGGCCACTGTGATGTTAGGTCCTGGGCTAGGATGGATGAGCTCAGAGGGCTTTTCCAGCCTCAGTCATACTGTGATTCTGATACTGTGAAAGATTACTGAAGTTGTTTGTGTTTCTCTCATCATTCAGTGAGTGATTCCTTCTCTCAGTTTTGCAGCAGTACTCATGCACATCTAAAACCAGAGGGGACACAAGAAAAAGAGCTTTATTTCTAGATTCAGTTTGCCTAGCCTGATTTTACCATTCTGGAAACCTCTCACATTAGTTTACAATGTGAGAGCACATGGAGATGCTCTTCAATCTCCACAGGATTCCCAGTCTGACCATAAAGACCCACGACAGGCTGCTGTGCTGAACCACCAACCTGACATTCCAGAGCTAATCTCCAATTTCCAGCTGACAAACACCAAACCTTTCTGAGAAGCACCCCCAGAGAATATAAAGAGCTGAAGTATAGCTGTTTTAGCCAAGACAGGAGAAGTTTAATTACAACATGCAAACACATTCTGCAGCTTACCTATTTGGGTATAATTCCAAGGGTACCAACATATCCTTTTCCATCACTTGATCCTTATCTGCTTAGAAAATAAGCTGTTACAGGCATGCTGCAACCATCTGGAGACCCCACCTGGGGGCGGGGGGAAAGTGTCCAGAGGAGAGCAACTCAAATGATCAGAAAGCTGGAGCACCTCACCTATGAGGACAGGCTGAGCGAAGCAGGGTTGTTCAGCCTGGAGAAGAGGTGACCTAGCAGCTTTCTAATCTATGAAGGGGGCTACAAGAGAGCTGGGGGAGGGTTTTTGACACAAGTGGTAGTGAGAGGACAAAGGGAAAGGGTTACAACCTTGAAGAGGGGAGATTGAGGTTGGACATGAGGAAACAATTCTTTCCTGTGAGGGTGCTGAGACGCTGGAACATGATGCCCAAGGCAGTTGTGGCTGCCCCATCCCTGGCAGTGTTGAAAGCCAGGCTGGATGGGGCCCTGAGTAACCTGCTCTAGTGAAGGTGTCCCTGCCTCTGCAGGGGGGCTGGAACTACATGATCTTTACTATTCCTCCCGACTCTGGCCATTCTATGACTCTATGATCTCGAAAAAGCTGTTGGCAGTGCTATGTGCACCACTGACCAGTAAGGAGTTCTAACTACAAAAACAAAACCAGTGAAAGCTTCAGAGAAACAAAACGTCAGCACTACCCTCAGGTTAAACAGATACACGGGAATAAAAGAATACACTTGATCACTAAACCAAAACTGGAGCTCTCCTAATGCAGTCGATTCCTGTTGCTTTTAGTCTTGTTAAAAAAAAAAATAGTAAGAAAAATCAAGGGAGAGGAAAAAGAAGAGAAACCTGAAGAGCTACCTGGTTAAAACTCTCAAATATTAAAGCCGTTAACTCTTCTCTCCTTACCTCCAGCAGAAAGGGTAGCTGTGCTTGTAACTACTGCTGTGAACAAGTCTTCCCTTCTCTTTCAGTACCTTAATGATGTTCTTATCTGCATCCTAAAAAGACAGAACACAAAGTTCTCCTTGGAATACAAATTGCACTGTATTGGTGACTTACGACAGGGTTCCCCTGCAATCCCAAACTCAGAAAGCCCTCACAAGCACTCTGGCACTTAACACACACACACACACACACAAATATCCCAGAAAAGCTGACACACTTAACAGCAGGGACAGAGAGAACCTGGACAGCTATTTGCTCTCCAGATCCTGCTGTACAGCCCAAGTCCTCTTTGGCCCCTAACCGCCTTCCCCGCCCATTCAGTGTGTTCAATATTCACCCTTCCTGCAGCAATAACAAAGCCCAGTCTTGCACCATTAATCCATTACTTCTTTTAACCAGTCTTCTGATTCTGTGGTGGGCAGTCACATTGTGTTTCTTACCTAACATTTAGGCTCCTCTAATGAAACTCCAGCTACGGAAGCTAAAGCATCTTCTATGACTCTGTACTAAGCAGACAGGAGTTACGGCATGAAAGGCCTATGGCATCCTGGCTCAGATAAGGAACAGCGTGGCCAGCAGGACTAGGGATGTCATTCTCCCCTTGTACTGGGCACTGGGGAGGCCTCCCCTCAAGTACTGGGAGCAGTTCTGGGTGCCTCACTTCAAAAAAGAGATTGAGGGGCTGCAACAGGTCCAGAGGAGCAATGAGGCTGGGGAAGGGACTGGAAGGAAAATCTGATGAGGAGAGCCTGAGGGAGCTGGGGGTGTTTAGCCTGGAGGAGAGTCAGGAGGAAGCTTCTTCCTCCCTACAACTCCCTGAAGTGAGGTTGTAGTCAGGCAGGGGTTGGGGCTCTTCTCCCAGGCAACCAGTGCCAGGATGAGAGGGCAGGGTCTGAAACTGCCAGAGGAAGGTTAGGTTGGATGTTAGGAAGCCCTTCCTCATGGAAAGGGTGCTCAGAGCCTGGAATGGACAGCCCAGGGCAGTGAGGTAGTCCACACTGCCTCAGTTTGCCCATGAGGATGCTATGTGAGACTGTGTCAAATGCCT
>VZRI01009520.1:17714-44551 GCA_013397515.1 Upupa epops | reverse complement strand
TCTTTCTTAAAAATGAGTGGCCCAGAACTGCTCCCAGTACCTGAGGGGAGGCCTCCCCAGTGCCCAGTACAGGGGGAATACACAACCCAGGAACACACTTGGGCACTACAGAAACCCACAAATACAAAGCTCCACTGGCAAGCTATGATGGATTTTAATCCTTCCCAGGACAGAAGCCGTAACAGCGTGCCCCCACTTCTCGCCACAATCTGTGCCCCTGCCACAATAAAATCTCCCCTAAAGATGGCAAATAGCAGCTGGACTCTGTGTTAAACCTCTGTTGCAGGCACTCTAAGTACCGGGCTTGTATGTAAACTGAAGTGGTACTGAAGCCCCTTCAGTTGGCTGTAGATGGAGCTATACAAGGTGAAGTGCCAGGGCAGCTAAGTTTAGTGCTGTGTTGACCTGGAGATACAATGGCTCTACAGAGGGTTTAATAGGGGTTCGTCTTGTTCTGCAAGCTTTAGTCTTGATGTCTTTCAAAGTGAAATAATAAGAGTGCTCTGATACTGTTCAGCAGTTTGGATTTGGCAAAAGCATCTCACGAGACAATGCAGCTACATACCCTGGAACTACATGACGGTGAACTCTTCCTTTGTATTTCACTGGAGAAGCAAATGTTCCTAAGCTATCAGCAGCACAGAGTATGTACTCTTAACTGGGATTAAAACCCCCTCATTTCTATCCCTGCTTATCAGAGGGACTTACACATACAAAAGAGAAGAGACAGAGACGAGAGACTACATTTCCTGTGGTGGACAGTGCTCTACTTCTTCTTCTCTAACCCCTGCTTCCTGCTTCACTTTCACTTACCCCATCCCCATTCACCTCCAACAGGAGTTCAGAGAGAACCCAATTTCTTAGGAAACGTCCTGACCACAGTCATGAGTTCTCTCCCTTCCTTCTTCTAAGCTTGTTGGAAGGCTGTCTGGTGAAGGGTCTGGAGAACAAGCCTGAGGGATTTGGGGTTGGTTAGTCTGAAAAAAAGGCTGAAAGGAGACTTTACAGCTGTCCACAACTACCTGAAAGGAGGATGTAGAGAGATGGAGGTTGGTCTCTTATCACAAGGACCAAGGGACAGGACAAGAGAAAATGGCCTCAACCTGCCCTAGGGGAAGTTTAGGTTGGCCCTGAGGATAAAATTCTCCATGGGAAGGGTCCTCAGGCCTTGGCACAAGTTGCCCAGGGAGGGGGTTGAATCCCCATCCCTGGACATGTTTCAAAGTTGTGGAGATCTGGAGCTTAGGGTCAGGGTTAGTGATGACCTGGCAGTGCTAGGTTACTGGTTGGACTTGATGGTCTTAAATGTCTCTTCCAACCAAAGAGACCTTGTAATTCTAAGTTTCTTTATAAACACAGAGCCTAGTCTAATTTTTATTATTCCCAACTGTATTAAGCTGGCACAACTCTTCATATCAGTGGGTCATCCCATTGGGGATCATCTCAGTGGGTGAACACCACTATAACACCCTTCAACAAAAATGCCAGAAAAAAGAAGACTAAGGAGGACAAGGTATTTCCTGTGAATACACAGAGGCCTGCTGCTCATGCCAACTGTTTCTGGAAATGATGGAGCTTGTGGTCCAGGGACTGCTAATTGCTGGGCGCTGGCAGCTCTACAGCAAGTTTTCTGAGGGCATCTTTGGCTATTGCCTGATGCCAGGTCACTCTGCAAAAAGGACAATGAGTCTGAACTAGAGTGGTTCATTCACGTGTTAAAACTGAAAACGCTAAAACCCATGAAAAATCATTCCTCTGAAGCTTCAGAAAAGAGTGAGGGAAAGGACAAGGAAAGACAGAAAAAAGAATTCCCTTCACACCAAAGGACAGGCCCAGCACAAAGGCGGTCCCAATGCATTTTCACTGTCTGAAAGCCTGGTGAGAAATGACAGAGACACTGCAGTGGGGCAGACTGCAGAGCAGAACCATCCAGAATTATCACCCAGCAAAGCCAGCTGTGACATACAGGATTTCTCCTCAAAGCTGTAAATTCAGACCTCGAGAAAAGCTCAGACACTCAGCAGACACAGCAGTGAGTTTCCTTCCCGTACAAATCAAGGGACACCCAGTGTGACACACAGAGGGCACTGGTGGATGTGAGGACTCGTTAAGATACAGGCACTATACTGTATTCTTAGAGGTCTAAGGAGCAAATGAGAGGATCATTTACCATCATAGTCACACTGCCAGACAGTCCCCAGTAGCTCAGAAGCCAAACAGAGTGCGTTCATGTTAGACAAGTAGCTCATACTCACAGCACCAAAATAAGGGGCCTGGTGTACTACGCCTGTGCCTTCCTCCTCTTTCACGTAACTGTCTGTGACCACAGCAAAGGCACCTTGATCCTTGCGCTGCAACACAAAGATGGGTGTTCATGCAGATACACAGACAGGCAGCAAAGCACGACTGTGCTCCTCATGGAAGACCCACCAGCCACCTGTCCCGAAGATAAACAATGCAGTCAAAAGTGCCACTCCTCACAGCAGTTAATCCTTCCCCACAGCTAAGAGGCCCAGGCTGGGCACTTCATTTAAACACAGGCAAATGTGATTACATCCACAACCTCTCCAGAAGGCCTCACACTCAATTACTCCTCAAGCCACACATCTTCACTCAAGGTTTGTGCGCAGCAAATCAATATGCTCCTGCAAGGGAGGACACAACCAAGGGAGCTACAGATACTAGCTGTTTTTGTTGTCCACTGAACCTTCTGATTGTAAAACAGAAGCACGCTGCTGAACAAACCAGAAAAAATAGCCTCAAAAATTGTGACCAGTTTAGGGCAGGGAAAAAGAGGCCCCCGTGGAAAAGGAAAAAGATCAACCTTGTATTTGTTGTCCTCTCCGTAGTATTTTTAACTACTTGAGTACAACCTGAGGTTTGTTACTGAGACACATGATTTCTGATGGAACCAGGGAATACTGAGAGCAGGGTTTAAGTTCGCCTTTGCATCCTGCATCGAACATCAAGCATGTCCATCTTACCTGAATGAAATACTCAAAGAGAGGTTTGTATTTCTTGCCTTTCAGAGCAATGCCAGGAAACCTGAAGAGAAGGAGTTATAGGAATATTAATTAACAACACAGGAATTGCTTTGTTAGCAGATAGGATTGTTACTTATTTCCTCCTATTCATAGAATCACTGAGGCTGGAAAAACCCTCTGAGTGCTCATCCAGCCCAGCCCAGCCCAACCCAGGACCTAACATCACCACAGAAGCCACACCAGGGCCACAGCCAGGCTGTCCTTCAACACCTCTAGGGATGGGGACTCCACCACTGCCCTGGGCAGTCCAGTCCAGGCTCTGAGGACCTTTCCATGAAGAAGGGCTTCTTATCATCCAACCTAACCCTCCCCTCATGTAGCTTTCTTATCAGTCCTCTTGTCCTATCACCAGTTGCATGGGAGAAGAGCCCGACTTCCACCTGACTACAACCTCCCTTCAGGGAGTTATAGAGTGTGATAAAGTTCTCCCTGAGTCTCTTTCTCTCCAGGCTAAACACCCCCAGCTCCCTCAGCCTCTCCTCATCAGCCTTTCCCTCCAGTCCCTTCCCCAGCCTCATTGCTCCTCCGGACCCAATCCAGCCCATCAATCTCTTTCTTGAAGTGAGGGCTCCAGAACTGCTCCCAGTACTCGAGGGGAGGGCTCCCCAGTGCCCAGTACAGGGAGAGAATAACATCCCCAGTCTTGCTGGCCACACCATTGCTGATCCAAGCCTGGATGCCATTGGCCTTTCATGCCACCTGGGCACCCTGCTGGCTCCTATTTAGCCAGCTGTCAAGCAGTACTCCCAATCCTTAACAGAATTTGCCTTCATATGGAAAAGAATAAAGTACTTGCTCCATAGTTGGCTTCCCTTTTCTACACCTCTTTGGAAGTTCAGACTGACAAAATGCATCTTAATGCATGTCTGCTCATAGTCACATAGGTAGGCGTGTACCTGGTAGTGTTCTAATCAGGAAATCACTGTAAATTAATGCAGGAATGAAGCATTAATTACAACGCTCTCTGGTCAAGCTGGGTCAGGAGCTTCTGGATAACATCAGTTTCAGTTCATAGCAACACAGCCCTGCAGGTGAGTGTGTACAGCAGAACCAAACGAGCACCAACCCCAAACACCCAACAGAAGACAGAGACAGGATGCTGCTGTGTTTAAAGCTTGGATGTCTCATTTCTTTTCAACTCTCCACCTCAGAGAAAGGTCCACTGCAGACAGGACTGCTCAAGGGACTGACTGAACCAGACAAGAGACGTGAGACAGAGCCCACAGATCTGGCTCTCCTCAGCCTTCTGACAGCAGTTGTTGAAGACAACAGGGACTAACTGCTCAGAAGTCTCCTGAACATGCATCTATTCCAGGAAAAAGTCTGGTTCAAACACAACCTGACCTAACAGGTGGGACAGCTTGGAGAACGTGGCCCAGCTGGGGGCTTTCCCTACACTCTTCTTGCCTCCTGTCTTCCAAAACAGTGGTCAAAGTAAAAAACGCTTGACTGCTTCACACTGGAGAACTGTAAATTCAAAGCTGCTTCATCACACAGAACTCTTTACAGCTGCCTCATCACACAGTATCTAACACCAAGGTAAAGAACACAGCTCCTCAGCTCAGCACACACAAGGAAAAGGGGAGGTTTCCATTTTAAGCCACAGCTTGGTGGATGGTTTATGTCTTTCCTATTACAAACAGCCTAGGAATACTTGAGGTGCTTAATGGGGATCAGATGAAAGAAAAGCATCCCCATTCTCAGGCACCACAATTTGAAGCACTACACTGGCTTACAATAAAATAATTGAGATGGACTAGTTAAATTATTATTCCACACAAGCCACTGGAAGTACCAAGAAGGTGGCCATCTCATCTGCAAGACAAAGCTGTGATCCCACCTGTGCTTGCACCAACTCCAAGCCTTGGCACAGGGGAGACAAAGGCAGAGACAAGCCAGCTCTGAGGCAGTGGGGGAAGGCTGAGATAACTCAGGAAGTTCAGGTGACTTCAGCTACAGAGAACATTCAGCTTGGTGCATTTCTTCCCCAAACGGAGTCAGTTGTTTTACTGCCTGCAGATTCATCAGTGGGTTTGTTCACTGATGCTTTAGCTAAAAGCTCTTGGTTGAAATAGAGTTGGGGTCTCTGACCCATGACATTGGTGGTGACCCAGGCGGGATCTGTGGGGATCCAGACAAGGACACATAATGCTACTGCACTGCTACTACACCACCGCAGTGTGTAACAATGTTGGTACTTGCCTGTCCAGGATCTCATACTCGCTGTCACACTTGTACAGTGCTACCAGCCTGGACTCCATCAAAATGTAAAGCTTTCCCGTGGTGTTATCTAGAACAGAAAGTAAAACAGAATTAGATACATCTCAATTTAATTCCCATTCGCAACGATACAAAATCTTTCTGTCTATGCAAGACATTATCTTTAAAACTGCCCAGACTTATCCTGTTGAGTCTCCAGTCAAACCACTACCACTGAATGAACAATGCACAAGTGAAACAGAAAGGCCTGAGACACCCAAAGCCAGCAGCCCAGCACCTGGGGCAGCTGTAGGTGTTTAGGAGTTTTATTTCTAACAGAGCTCAGTAACTGTTTTGCCGTTTCTTTGAGATAATCACATTCGTGTTAATGACAACCGAAACAGGTGGCACAAACTACATCCCAGTTTCTAGTGAGGAATAGTGTGGTCAGCAGGACTAAGGACATTGTTCTCCTCCTGTACTGGGCACTGGAGAAACCTCCACTTGAGTACTGGGGCCAGTACTGGGCCCCTCGCTTCAAGAAAGAGATTGAGGGGCCAGAGTGGGTGCAGAGGAGCAATGAGGCTGGGGAAGGGACTAGAGGGAAAGGCTGATGAGAGACTGCGGGAGCCAGGGGTGTTTAGCCTGGAGGACAGAAGACTCCCTGTCTACAACTCCCTGAAAGGAGGCTGTAATCAGGTGGGGGTCAGGCTCTTCTCCCAGGCAACCAGTACCAGGATGAGAGAACAGGGTCTGAAGCTGCCAGAGGAGGGTTAGACTGTATGTTAGGAAGCCCTTTCTCACAGAAAGGGTGATGAGAGCCCGGACTGGACTGCCTAGGGCAGTGGTGTACAAACTAGGGGCACACACTGACAGGTCCTGAAGAGTAAGCAGAGGGTTATACACCCCCTTCAGTTAGCACTCACCTCTCAGCTTTACATACTGCAATTCGGGATTAACACAGAGGGCCAAATTACTGGGCAGGGTCCAAGGAGTGGTGGTCCAAGCAACAAGAGACACACTGGCATCTTCATCCAGAGGGAAGCTCACAATCACTGACGGGTCTTGAACATCCTTAGAAACAAGATAAAGGCAAAAGAGGAAAAGAGGGGTGAGGAAGTAAGAGTTTACTGCAGGTATTAGTGAGAAAATAGCTTCTAGGGTTGTATTTTGTCATCCATCAAAACGTATCCTGCAACTTGCCTACTTCATCACTGTGGTGGTAGACAGTGAAGAGGTAACAAAGACCAGTCACAATGTTCCTGCACTGTACTGCTGCTGTCAGTCCAGCAAGATCACAAGGTCAAAATTCAGATTAGCAGTGAGATTTTGGGAATGATCTCCCAGAAGACCAATGAGCTGAGAGCCAGCTCACACAGGTACCTCTTATAACCCCATTGAGTAGTTTATAGTCCATCACAGCTGTCAGGAAACTCAGCAGATACTCTACTACCTCTACACAGAGCCTTTTCCCACCTTCTCCCGAGTCAGGAAATAGGAAGAGCAGCCATCACTTATGAAAATGTCCTCTCCTTAAGAAGCTGTTAGCAAGGAGGAAAAAAAATTCCTGGAATACAAGGGTACGTCAATACTCCAGAGGAGAAACATCTCAGGAAAAGAGACCTTTATCAGCTCCTCTACGAAACATTCACCTTCAAACCAGCCAGAAACCTGAAAGAAAGCTTTTCTATCAGAGAAGCAGACTCCTATGTTCATTTCACACACAGTATGAAAAGCAGATTGAAAAGGCCAGTCTAACCTTGCAAGTGGGAAATGTGCACTCCTCTTTTTCAAGTCCAAACAAAACACTGGGTGCCTTCCATGCATGGCCCCCAAGCACACATGGAGCTCCCACCCACTCCCACTGCCTAGCACAGGGCTCCATGTTTCATGTCCCAGGAAAGGGATAATAGCACGGTGGGACAGCAGCTATTTGCGTTGGAGCTCAGAACTGCTCCAGAGGAAACGTGCTGCAAACATCTGGTGTGCTCAACAGTGACACATAAATATTACATAACTCCAGAGCTCGAGCTATTGCTGTTCTCCTGTTTCTAGCAATCGTTCAACACCACCTCAGGTGGTTTGCTCCCTAAGTGCTAAGATGAGCGGGTAGATAAAAACAAACAGCAAGCCATTAAAAAAAACCCAAAAATTAACGTTCAGGCTGTCAAGTAATGGTGGTGTGCCATGTTCTATCCACTCACAGACTCCTGCTGCTTTTACCCACAGACAACACGGCTTCAGTCCTGTGTAACATGAGCTACTGACATCACTTAGTCCAGTGCACATCAGACACCTCACTCAGCTCCTAAAGGTGACCCTCATGTCCCGATTTGGGTCCTGATTCTCCAATCGATTAACACAAGCCAAAGGCTGCTCTGCACAGGGAAGAAAAGAACAGCTGCCTTACACTCTGCAAAGATGGGTCTCACCACAAATCAATCACTTCAGTTTACAGACCCTCAGCACTCAGTCTCCAAAATCCCACCTCCAGCGGACAACAGCATCTTCACTGTGAAGTGGCAGAGCAGCACATCCCCCTCACACACTGTCCTGGCTCTAGAGTAAGAAATAGCACCTAAATATTTCATTAAGATTCAAGAAAAGGACATTGCTCTATGGAAGAAGGCCATACACACACAAAATACCCCAAACAGTTGCTGTTCTAAGGCAATCTCATTCATGTGAGCCTCCATGAAACAGCAGTTAACAAGTACGAGCTAAGAAATTATTGCAGTTGTCAGTCTGTCAGACTGATTAACAAGTGAGATGGCTCAAACAATTTTAAGCACATGGGAGATCACCTGTGAACAAGGTGGTAGGAGGAACCCTGCACCTGGCAACGCTCTCCACAGGAATGGGATCCGCAGAGCCTGGGCACATGAGAGGTTTTCCTCCTTCAAGGATTTGCTTAAGGAAAATGCTGACTGGTACCGAGTATGAAAGGGAGAGCTTCAAGCAGTGCAGAGGAGCATCACCATCAGCCCTCCCCAGCATTCAGCCAGGATGAGAGACTGACACAAGGACTGCTGAAGACACTGAAAATCTGTGAATCTGCGGAAGCAAAGAGGGGACTGATCACCTATCACCACCACCCACTCCCCGCTGTCCATGAAGCTGAAACTGACTGAGAAGAGAGCCAGAGAAACCAAGAAGTTTCTCCAGGGATCTGCAGAGCCAAGGAGCAAGGTGGGGAGGGGGGATCAGAGCCTGCAGTCCTGAGTGGTGGTCTGACCTCTTCTGACCTCTTAACTCTTTTCTCTTCCTTTCCCCTTTTCTCTCCTCTACTCTCTGAGTTGGGCACCTAGTTACTTAAGTGATTTATGTGCCTTCTGAGTTCAGAATCTGGTAATTTCAGTAAACTTTGACCTTTCACGTCGACCTATGGTGTAACTCTCCTTAATTCAACCCCAAGTGAATCCATGAACCTAAGTCCCTCCCTTCTCTCAAGGACTGGGATGCGACACAGTCACAAGCATCTTGGTATCACTGCTACTTTCACTTCCCTGACAAAAGCTTTGTCCTTCAGTGTGCTTAGGTTCTCCCCACCAGCATCGAGAGCTCTGAGTGCTGCACTGTACCGCAGGTCTATTTTAGGCCAGCAAACTGGCATTTTTTAGGGCAGACTAAAGAGCCCAAATGTACCGGGAGCACCAGGCTCTCTGCTGTAGCCACATAAGCAAGAGACTGATGGTATGAGGACACGGAAAGGGTATAGAACCTGTCACACACTGACAAGGAATTCAGAGAATTGGGACACAAGTGCTGCCTTCAAAGAGCTGAACATCAGTTTGTTGAAGCTTCATTTTCTGTGCCCCAGTCACTGACCTCTTAAAAGAAGATTTTACAAAGCACAGCTTCCCCTGCACTGTATTAGATCAAACATTCCCTGAGATTTCCCACTCCAAGTTCATGGGTTTAGAGGAGCTCTTCTCCTACTGTTCTACAACAAAACAGTCCCTGACAACTGTTAGGAATCCCCTCACTGAAGAATTCAGCTCTGTCAAGGACCTTCCTCTTTTCAGAGCTGCACAGACAGGGACAGCTAGACCACAGACACCCAGCACAGTGCAACACTCACCTTGAAAACCTAGAGATAATGCAAGAGCAGGGTAAAACAAAGTACGTACCTTCTTTGTCTCCGAGTAGCAAATTAAAAGAATGGGGAAGAGCACTTAATAGCAAGTGCTACAAACAAATACAGCAAACTATTTACCCAAGTTCTACCACCGTGGGGTATGTACCACCAAACAAAAAACACTAGAACATCTCAAATCCAAGCTGAAGACAACAGAGAAACCTGGCGGCAAGGACTAACAGACACATAAGCTGACTCACCTTGTAGTTCTGGTGGGATTCAAAGTTTGACAGCGGGGTGTTGCAGGCAGTTGAAAAAGGCATCACCTTAACTCCTCTATACACCAGTCCTTTGTCATAGAGCTGCTTGAAAACCCACCTGGAAGCAAAGAACATGGAACATCACTTGGCATTTCAGATTTAGGAAACTGATTGCAAAACAGGGTCCTGCCATGGTTGGATATTCATTTTGACTGACATCATCTTCCACCAAGGGGTGAAGACAGTATTTGCAAGTCAAAAGAGAAGAAATAGGTTGATTGTAGCTGTATCTCTGGCTGACTGTTAACTTTATCTGATTGTAGCAGCATGGGCCAGCTGCCAGGCACACAGTATTTCAATGAAACATAAATACGTACTGACGATTAATCTCTCTGAAATTTCTGGAATACAAAGACACCCCAAAATCTGAGCTACTGGCAAGGCTGAAATCACTCAATTTAGAGAGAAGACAGGCAGCAATCGGGCTGGTCACTTCTCACATGATCTTAAACACCTACTATGGCAATCACTGCTCCAGAAGGGAGACAGACACAAGTTCAACACACTGCAAGCCACTCTGGGTAAATCCTGCCCATCTGAAGAGCATTTTCTCACAGGAAGGCTCAGCTAACCACGAAAAGGAACAAAGTCAACTGTTACGCTTTCACAGTTCACACCAATGTTGTCCTTTATTAGCTGATCTCAGCCTGGATTCAGTTCCTATCCAAAACCACGATGGCACATTGAGCTTTAATTCTGCTTCTGAAACCTTCAGTCCAGCGTGCAGAAAGTGTGGATCATTTCAGGAAGGTGTAAAGACAAGAGGGCAAGGCCAGCACCAGGGCAGGGTTAGATGTCAGGAAGCTCTTCCTCACAGAAACGGTGATCAGAGCCTGGAATGGACTGCACAGGGCAGTGGTGGAGTCCCCATCCCTGGAGGTGTTGAAGGGCAGCCTGGTTGTGCCCTGGTCTGGCCACTGTGGTGATGTCAGGTCCTGTACTGGACTGGATGAGCTGAGGGGTTTTCCAGTCTTAATTATCCTGTGATTGTGTGAGAGAGCACAGTTATAGTGCAGTGTGACAGAGCCAATGCTCAACAAGAATAGGAGCTGGAAGAGAAAGACAATGCAGAAAGCAACTTGTCAAGCACCCATGTGATGGCAAGAATCCTATGTGGTTACTCCCTATCTGAACATACAGGGTTCAATAAAGGATCATCAACATTTATCAGCTTTTCAGGTCTCCCTCACTTGCACTTGCAAGAAGCAACGTAAAAATTAAAGGCAGGAGAGTGCAAGCCTTGCATAATGATGCCAAATTCAACTCTCAAACTAGACATTCTGCAGAGCCCAGTTATTCCAAACTCCACACCCAAATTGTTAAACACTGATGGCTTTAAAAACTCCTTTACTCAAACTGCTGGCTTTTCTGGGTCCCCTTCCAGATAAATCTCTCATTGCCAAGCAACCAACCTCATCCTGGCAAGCAGCACCTGATTCTGCAGGCTGTTATTTTGAACTGAAGAATCTGGATCTCTACTGAAGTCGGCATCTTGCCTTCTACATCTGAAATCACAACCTCCAGTACAACACACAAAAGATGACCTCACTGAGTTTCAGCTGCAGCTCAAAACAGCAATGTTGAAAGAGAAGCACTGCAGTCTGGAAGTCCTACAATATCTTGAACAGAGTAAGCACAGCCCTGCAGATTAGACAGCTGGAGAACATTCACAGTGTCACATGAAGACAATGTGTGCTCTGCCACCCATAGGCCTCTAGCAGGAGTCCAAAATGCTCTGTGAGTGGTCCCTAGGATCAGAACTACTAAATAATCTGAACTCCAAGGCTCACTAAGCTCAAGACACCCTGAGCTGCACTAAGTTCTACTACAGAGGAGCCAGACCCACAAGTCTTGGACTCACTGATCTCAAAGGCTTCGTCCAGGATCAACAATTCCACGGCTCTCTTCATTCAGAGTCCTGCGCTGTCACAAAGGTGCCATTAAAGGGCCACACACAGGCTGCCCTCCTACTAATGAGCTGGCTAATCGCAGGAGCTTCTGTGCACATTAAACAGCTTTGCTCTACAACAATAAAACAAGGAGCAATGGATGTCACCTGGAACATAGGAGGTTCCACATGAAGATGAGAAGAACCATCTCCACGGTGAGGGCTGCAGATCACTGGAAGGGGCTGCTGAGGAAGGTTGTAGTGTTTCCTACTCCAAAAACGTTTAAAACCTGCCTGGATTGTTCCTGTGTGACTGGATCTAAGGGATCCTGCTCTGGCAGGGGGACTGGACTGGATGATCTTTCTAGGTCCCTTCCAATCCCTAACAGACTGTGATTCTGTGGAGAGGCTGTGTTTGTCTTTCAGCCACACAGTACTAAAATACCTACTGAAAAAGCTCCTGCTCTGCCTGTGGAGAAAACCACTCAAACACTGAGAATTTCACTGTGCTGAGAAGATCTCTGTGAACTCGGGAACGTGTCCAGGAAAGGTAAACACTAGGTGGAGCCGCCAAGGTAGAAATCCAAGCCAGCATCTCCCTCCTGTGGCTGTTCTGCCCCAATGCTGCCCAGCTGTTCCACCACTGAGCAAAAAGGGCTCTCAGTGAACACCACCCCTCACAGCTCTCCACTCATCTGTAGTTTAACATCACGTCATTCCAACATGAGAAGAATAATTATGATTGAGTCAGAGCTGGAATCAGCCTGACATGAAAAATTGCTGCTGAAATCAGTTCCTGTGTGGCCATCAGAAATGCACAGGAGAGGACCCAAAGCAATGCAGCTGCTGCAGATGAGCCTAGTTCTAACCAGAGTCACTGGTTAGACCACACCTGGAGTATTGTGTTCAGTTCTGGGCCCCTCATTCAGGAAGGATGTCAAGGGGCTGGAACGAGTCCAGAGAAGAGCAACTACAATGGTCAAGGGGCTGAAAGGTCAGCCCTATGAGGAGAGGCTGATGGAGCTGGGTCTGTTTAGCCTGGAGAAGAGGAGGCTCAGGGGTGACCTTATCGCTGTCTGTAACTACCTAAAAGGGGGTTGGAGTCAGGTGGGGGTCGATAACTACCTAAAAGGGAGTTGGAGTCAGGCGGGGGTTGGTCTTTTCTCCCTGGACACTGGAGACAGGACAAGGGGTCACAGTCTTAAGCTCCACTGGTGGAGGTTCAGACTTGACATTAGGAAAAGGTTTTTCACTGACAGAGTGATCCAGTTTTGGAATGGGCTGCCCACAGAGGTGGCGCCGTCTCTGGGGATGTTCACGGTTAGTCTGGATGAAGTGCTGAGTGGCATGAGCTAGATGTCAGATGTTAGGGTTACTTGGTTGGCTGCAGGTGGGACTGGATGATTTTTAAGGTCTTTTCCAGCCTCATCATTACTGTGATACCTTGTGCATTTCATTCTGCAACAACTCTCCTCAACCATAACTAAGTTTAGCTGTGTTCTCGTGGCTGGGGGAGCAGCATTTATTGGAGAGAAGTGAGGTGAATTGGTTAACAGAGAGCATGGTCTACCTTTCCAAAAGAATGACACAAACTGCAAACAGTTTGCAGTTCCTAAAGAGTGGTGAGGAAATGACCAAAGTGGTAGGAAACCAATCAGCAACAAGGACAGCAAGGTCCTCTTGCCATAGACGTAACTTCTAAGGAATTAGCATTTTGCTATAAAAGTCACTGACCCAAGTCACAGAGACACCACACAACCACTATGTGGACCCAGCAGAACCCCTGCAAGGGGAACTCATGTTTCCACAGGGCACTGAATGCTCAAAACACCCCTGGTAGCCCAGACAAAACATTCCACAGTACTGTCTAGCAGATGCAAAAGCAAGTTACTCTCTTCAAACACCAATGTTCAAATTCACTCTGAAGAGAAGAACTTGATCTTTGAGCTTCTCAAGTTCTTAATGCCATTCGTTCAGGGTGCCTAGGTATTTTGGGTGACCTCGTGGCTCTGTTTGCAATGACTCACTACCCAAAGGGCTTCCGAGGCCTGGAAAACTCCTTGTTCTCCAAAAAATGAGAGCACTCATTACTAACACTGAAACTCTTTTCAAACTCATGGAAAATGGTTTTCCCCCTTTTTTCTCCAATTAAGGCGGGAAGAATGTCAGGAGAACAGCAGCAGGATCTATTCGTGTAGGGTTTCAGCGCAGCACAGCCAAGTGAACAGTATGGTTGCTGTGGGACCCGGCATCAGTTCACACCAGGATAAAATGAGGATTTAAAGGCCTTGACAGACTTGCAAAGAATGAAATCAAACCCCAAACCCCACACTCTACTAGGAAACCCTGCCATGTGCAGAGTGTAGCAGGCAGACTGCAGGCAAACAGCACTGCAAAAGGTAGGGATTCTGAGAGAAAAGCTGTCCTGTGACTCATGAGCAACACTTGCAAAGCAGGATGAAAAGAAAGCAAGAATCAAAATCAGATGTGCGGGGACAAAGAACAGAATAAAGTGCTCAAACAACATTGGGTGCCAGTCAGAAAAAGCATCAAAGTAAGAGGAATGTGAAGGCCACCAGCACACACAGCCAGGCTGCCTTTACAACAGCCTCTGTGAAGGACACCTTCGCAGAAAAGGCAGACAAGCACCTGTTCCGAGGCTGGGAATATGACATACAGAAGCTGCCAACTCTTGTGCCCGACTACCAGTGAAAGCCTTCCAATCCCAGCAGAGACCAGACTGCTCCAGGTCTGCCCTCCACGCTGTGATCTTCAGATCAGTGTGTTCAGTGAAATCAGACCAAGGCAGAAAGGCTGCACAGCAGAAAATGTTGCAGCATCTAAAATTGACAGCAGACTTACCCCAAATACCAGCCAGCTAAGTACTCTTCAGTCTAGTCCTAATTCCAAATCCAGGCAAGGAGATAAAACAGAGACTGCAGCAGTTAAGATGACAAAAAGGAGACTATAGCACTAACTGCAAAAAAGAAATGGAGGAGGAGTAGAAGATACAGACAGCCAGTAGAGAAATGGATGGCTTAGCCTTGCTCATCCAAGATAAATGTTCCAGTTTCAGGAGCCACCTACAAGCTGAAGCTCAGGAAAGAGGTGGCACCCCTAGCCTGATGCTGCTGCAGAACATAAAAAGGCAGGGCGGTGAGGCCAGAGGCCACATATCATAAGAAAAGGAAGAGACGTAACAAAACCAGAAGAGAAACCTAAGCTGGAACAACTGAACTGGGTCTGGGGGAGGGAAGGGACAAAGCACTTCCCACCACCAAAGAGAGCTCCACGCTGTGTTTCCACTGTTAGCAGGGTTTTCAAAATTCAGTCATGATCTCAGTCACAGACAAAACAAAGCACGATTTCTTTTTCCCCCAGTCACTCTCTCATGTTATCACAAGAGGCCTCAGGAGTACCACCAGGAGTACAGAAGCATCTCTGCCCACCTGTGGCCTCAAAAGGCTTTTCAACATACACAGAGTTTGCAACTGATTTGAAACTTGAATTTCACTCAGACTACAACTGCGGAATGCAGCCACCCCATGGTGATAGGAAGTTGTTTAACTAACCCCAGCTGTGCAGAGAAGGAAATTAAAACCCACACTCCCACACCTGCCTCAGCTCTGACCACAGAACTATTCCCCTCCCTCTCCTTAGGACTGCACAGCTGAATTCCTCTATGGCCAGAACAGTTACTGAGGTGCAAACTCACAGCCACCCTGAAACTGTGGAAAGAGCCAGTATCAAAAGACAGTCATTTACTGGCCGGGGGCTTTTCCTAAAGGCTCATGCACTTCTTTCAGACCCACTGGAGATCTGATACAGGATTAAGATCAGATCAAAACACTCTCCTTTGCACTGTATCTCTCCTGTGAGCTGAACCATAAAAATAACCAAGAGTTTGCTGCACTCTACTCTGCGAGCATCACTCTCATGGTACTGGTGGTTTCAGTGAAGGACAGGTTTTCCTCCAGATTCCAGCAGGCTGCAGGACGGACACACATCACGACAGAATCACGACTTTAAAAGTTTCCTTTGTCTATGACACAAACTAGACCTTCACATGAGAAACCCCTGCAGAGTCACCCCTTAACACCACCAACCTTCCACATCCCCTGCTGCCAGTTTTGCTGAGACAAGCAGAGCAGGTTGGAAATTCACTCCGCTGTCAGCTACCACATGGCACAGCACCAAGACGCTGACAAAGCAGCATTTCCAACCAACCTGCTGTAAGAAAACACTCTCCAGCATCCTGAGCTTGTGCAGTGTCCCTACAAAACAAACTAATGCTGTATCTGCATGAGAGCTGTATCTGGTGTCCAGAGTAAGCACCAGGGGAGGTAACCCTCATGAGCCAGGTGTAAAGAGCAGAAATTCTCTTTCAAAGGGAAATAAAAAGCGAGCAAACAACTCACACAACAGGTTTGGGCTGTTGAAAGAGACTCTGCAGCCAGTTCAAGTCCAGCTTGTTTTTTAACAGTCTTTGGAAGATGGTAAAGAGTGCCACTAAGTATTTTTATAACTTAGCAAAGGAAGATTTCTTGTCAGTCCTAGCTTTACTATTATGTGGGGGTTCTTCAGCCAAGTTAGTTCAACACCTGCTCCCTCCCACAGCCTTTTCAAAGCTCACAGAGAACTCATTAGCACCACAGCCCTCTACAACAGCTTTGGAAGCATCTGACAATCTTTTATCATGAGTACAAGTAGCTACAGAATTATTCATAAACCCTCAATAATATAATACTTTCACGTGTGATACTTGGCTTTCCAATGGCTTTTGGTCAGCTCATTTGGTCAGCTCTCTGCCAGGCAATGGTGTCACCTGCAGGCCTCAGCACTGCCACTTCTTTGCTGTGTTAAGCCAGCTGATGATCCTCAACTTCTCAGGTCAGCCCAGGAATCCAAACATCCCCTCTGAATTTCACTTAGCTCTGTGCCAGGAGCCCAAGATAGCTGTCAGACTGTGCTGCCAAGGAAAAGCTCCCAGCCTCTCAACGTGAGCTAGAAGAGGTTTAGAGCTGGGCTGGGTTTGCGTAGTTTGCACCTTTGTGGCTCACAGTGTGAAGAACATGAAGAATGTAGAGGTATAACATCATCTACTGAACCAAGCAAGGAACACAGCTGAACTGCTTGTAAGCTGACATGAAGCAGTAGGGTTCGAAGGCTGCTGGAAAGCAACAGTACTGCTGTACTTCATTCTGGAAAACCCTACTGTGCTCAGAAAGGAATTATCTCACTCTGACACCAAGAGCCTTCCCATCACCTCAATCACTCTGTCCACTGTTTATCAAAACCTAAACAGTTCTAGTGATACACTGACCAACACTTGCCCACAGTAACTGAGCCTTTCCGAACCTTTCCAACCCATAAAGCACCATGCTGCATCCAGAACTGTGACTTACCACACCGACTCCATGAACTCGGGATAGAGGGTTTTATAGTCGTTTTTAAAATCAATCCAGCGTCCTAATCTGGTAACATTGAACTGTTAAGAAACAAACACATAGGTTGAAAGGCATTTGAACAGCTAAGAGCACGACACACTTCCAACAGTTACTCTGTGAAGCAGTTCCAGTGTGATGGTGTGAGCATTTTAGCATGACAACTCTTACACAGCACATTTTAAAAGGCAAACCAAGCAAGGAGTGAAACTGTGAGCATAGCTGTCTAACAGCAAGGTCACAGAACAGGTACCACTAAACAGATGGTGGATCGTTTGGATCACTCATCAGGTAGAAACAGTAGGGCATTCAAGGATCACCTGAGGTTTTTACGCCTGAAAATGGCTTCTGATGACACTGCTCCTGCTTCTGTTTTTAAAACCACTTGTTGCAGACAGCCCAAACTATGAATACAGAGTCTACTGGCATTCAGCTATATGAAAACATCATGTAACTTGAAGACAAAAGAAATGCTGTAAGAAACTGCTACATCATAGGAAGTCATCAAACTTATTTCAGGGCCAACTCTGACTTCCCAAATCTACAGTGGGGCTGCCAAAAGAACACAAGAGCAACAGGTGTTAGCCCCTGTGTGAAGCCAGATGATCCAGTGACTGACATGTCAGCCAGATGACGTCTGCTGGACAGTAAAAGGATGAGTAACGAGGTAGCTATGGACTTCAGTGGGGCAAGCAGGCCTCTCTGGCAGAAGACACTGCTATCAGAACCCATGGTTCTACAAATAACCAAGCCTGGGGCCACCTGACCTGTCCCAGCTCTGACAGACAGAGCAGCCTCAAAGTCAAACCAGTCAAGTGACAACAAAGCAAATGAATCCTCCCACTTCTTTATTTTCACATAAATCTTAGCCCATGAAATATAATAAGCTTTGATTCTGACCTTCATCCCACTATTCACATCCTGAATTCTGACACTGTGCATTAGAACAAGGATCCACAAAGTTGCAGAGTCTCAGCACTAAAGGCTCCCACACAGCTCCAGAACCTCTTCTATTTTTATCTCTTTGCTGGTCACTCTAGATAAAACATAAACACCATCTCCACTAGGGATGTTTGGAATTCCTCTCCCCACAGTAGCCCAAATCTCAAGGAGGAGTTAAGCTATGTCACTACTTATATTAATAACCAAACACTCTGTGTCTGGGCATGGAAACCCCACACACACCCGTGCACACTGATGCCCAAACACAACACTAAACCCATGTACTATCCCAAATGCTAACAACTCGGAGAGCTCTGCAAAAGTACCAGCTGCTGAAGACACAGCAAGGGAGAAAGAGCAGCAATGGAAAACATGAACCAGAATTCACCTTTTTATTTCTAAAAATGGCAAAGAAGCACTGATAGTGTTTTTGAAAAACAGTATTTCAGAGAACAGATGACTAACTATTGGCAAAAACAAGTTCCTTGCTTTACCTCCAGCCACCTCCTCAGATAACTGATACTCAAATAAGTAATTTCTACTATAAACTAAAGGAAAAGTGTTCTTAAATTGCTCGCCCTAGTGCCACAGAGGCTGAAAAACATATGGCCTGTTATTCTTGGTCTAGGTGATCCTGTTGTGGTAGGGGGGATTGGACTAATGATCTTTCAAGGTCATTCCAATCCCTAATGATTCTATGATCCCTTGGGTACTAACACGCTGCCACCATAACATTACGGGGCCTCTGCCATTGCTTCACAGACAGTGACCACAAATGCTGCACACTGGGATGAACACAGGTGACAAACGTAAGGAGCAACAGGTTCTAATCTCAACACAAAATCTTCCCAGTGAGGGTGACAAGAGCATTGGAAGGGGCTCCCCAAGGAGGTTGTGGAGTCTCCTTCTCTGGAGTTGTTTAAGACCTGCCTGGACTGTTCCTGTGCAACTGGATCTAGGGGATCCTGCTCTGGCAGGCGCATTGGAGTGGATGATCTTTTGAGATCCCTTCCAGTCCCTGACATTCTGCGATTCTGTGAAATATTATGCAGAGGCAGAAAACACATCTGTGCATCCCTGAAGAAAATACTGAACCCACCTACTCTGCAGCTTCCAGTGCCGGCACACACCACCACTCTCCTCATCACTACATCCACAGAATCTCTTTGGTTCCAAGAGACCTTGAAGATCAAGTGCACCCACTGACCCAGCATTGACAAGTCACTACTAAACCCTGCTCCTTGGCACAGCACCACATCTCCATGTCCTTTAAACAGCTCCAGGGACACATGCTCTAGATCAATCCTCTTGTGGAAGATTGAGGGTTTGCCCACACCTATTGTCTCACAAAAATCAGACGCCAGACATTTTTACTAACCTCCCATTCCTTGGAGTATCTCATGACGATTCCTCTGCACTGGTTGTTGTATTCCTTAATCCCCATCTTTGCCACATCCTCTGGCCCTTTGATGCCTAAGGTCTTGTCAATCTCATATTCCTGGGAGCATGGCAAACACACAAAACCCACCATCACCAGAAGCTTTTGGGATTTCTCTGGACAGCTTCTTTATTCTAATGAAGCTAAAGGGTCTCCTTTACCCCTCTGAGATTTCAAGAGCAGGTATCTTAAAGGACAACCCCTTCTTTCCAAATTTAGAAAAAACCCACCAAAATGCTTTCTGAAATACACCCCAAACAAATGTGCATGCACAGTAACAAACTGACTGCCTGGGGAAGGGCAGGTAACCAGTAGGAAGCACCCAAAATACACACACACACACAAAATACAGAGCAATAGGCTGAACAAAGACCTTTTAGAAAAAAAATAGAAAAGCAACTGACATGGGAAGAGATCAAGGGAATTAGTGAGGCAGATTTATTCCACTTACCACAGGTAAGCCATGGCAATCCCAGCCAAACCTTCTGTCAACATGGAAACCACTCTGATGAGCAAACCTGGTGACTATGTCTTTAATGGTTCCTGCAAGGATATGGCCATAGTGCGGAAGCCCAGTAGCAAAGGGAGGACCATCATAGAAGTTAAACCTACAACACGGGACAACATTCTTAATTAAATCAAAGCCTGAGTGCCAAATCCGCAGAGGATAAGCACATCCATACGATTGTGCTTCTTACATCTTGCTAAGAGATCGTCATTGCACTCCTCTTCCACTGTCATCCAGCACAACTGGAACATTGATTCTGCCCAAAGTGGAATCTAGGCACTAAGTGCAATGTCAGCAGCACTAAGCAAGAGGGATAAGCTGCTGCTAAAAGAGGTAGTGCAGCTAAAACAACCTTGCTTTCAGCAGCTCCTCACCTTGGTCTATTCTTTGATTGCTTTAGGCATTCCTGGAAACAATTCAGCTTCTCCCACAGCTCCAGTATCTTCTCTTCCTCATTCGGAAAACTGATGTTTTCTGGAACTTGTTGAACCATTCTTTCCAGACAATGGATCAAGCAGAGGAAAGACAGCAATATTGAACAGGAGTGAGCAATGACTGCCCAAGTACAAATTACTGTCCTATAAATCCACATCACCTAACCATGTCCCATTATCCCACCTCTTCAAAGAGCTGATTCAGTGCAGACAGGGCAGCAAGCCCTATGTTCAACAAAACCCTAAGCATTTTGACAGACTAGCACCAAAGTTCTGTGACAGGAAAAGGATTCTCCACTCATTTGGCTACAGTCATTGCCTTTTTTTAATTACATTTCTGTCTCCTGTAGAAAACAGTCAAAGGGCAAATTATTTTTTGTTGTATCACACAGACTCACAGAATTACTGAGGCTGGAAAAGACCTCTGAGTTCATCACGAAAGGAAAAGGCCTCAAGTTGCATCAGGGGAGGTTTAAATTGGATCTTAGAAAGAAGTTCCTTCCTGAGAGAGTGACTGACACTGGAACAGGCTGGAGGTGGTGCAATCATGTCCCTGGAGGTGTTTACAAGGTGAGCAGCTAGAGCATTTGAAGCCATAGTCTATGGGTTGAAGAGACGCTGGGATGAGGGCTGGGCTTGGTGATCCTGGAGGTCCTTTCCAGACATGTTGCTTCTATAATTCTAAGTCCAGCCCAGGACCTAACATCACCACAGCAGCTGGACCAGGGCATCCAGGGACACAGGCAGGCTGTCCTTCAACACTTCCAGGGATGGGGGCTCCACCACTGCCCTGGGCAGTCCAGTCTAGGCTCTGATCACCCTTTCTGTGAGGAAGGGCTTCCTAACGTCCAACCTAACCCTACCCTGGCAGCTTCAAGCTCTGCCCTCTCATCCTGTCACTAGTTGCCTAGAAAAAGACCTGACCCCCACCTGATTGTAGAGAGGGAGAAGATCCACCCTGAGTCTCCTGTCCTCCCGGCTAAACACCACCAGCCCCTTCAGCTTCTCATAAAGGAAGGTCGTTTAGAAGTAAGGCACATCACACATCCTGCACTGCCTGCTCAACCATAAAGAATATTTCCACCCCACTGAAAATACCATCTATTTTAAGGCTGGCAATGAAAGCTGGAAGAAGTAGTCAGGGGATTTTTTTCTCTAGGAAAAGTTTCCAGACTCAGACTGACCTCTGAGCATCAGTGTGTGACCGAGTGAGAATTACTTCAAACACAGAAGTTAAAATGAGTGAAGAAGCAGCTCCTTTTCACTGACCATCTACTCCAATCACTTGAAAGCTCAGACAGCACATTCCTCCCTCCTAACTCTTTTTGCTCAATGTTCCTATGACAGACCACTGTCCCCAGTAATAAACCCAGACAATCCAGTAAAAAATTCACTGGGGAACCAGTCCAGCTGCACAGTCCCTGTAATCTAACAGGTTGAAGACAGATGTAGGGTTTGGTTTGTAACTGTGACCGGGCTACGGAAGCTGCTCACATATCACAACCTCCATGCGTAAATCACAGCATCACTGTTGGCCCATTCCTACCAACTGAAGCACTGTACATACAAACCAGCCTCCAGCAACCACAGGGCACACCTTCCTACAGGCTCTTACCGATACTACAAGAGATGTTTATCATGTCAGAATAAGGAAAAAATTTGTTTCTGATGAGACTTCACGCAAAATCATCACAAGTCGGTTTTTTTCAAGCTATGAAATTGAACTTTAAACAGTCTGGCTGAAAAGATATTTAAATAAGACATTTAAAATCTATCCATGGCTCCACCTCAGCTGAGGAAAAAAAAACAAATGGCTTCTGTGTACATGAAAAGCATCATCAGTTTAAAGACAGATGCAGGAATAATTCCATATACATTCAGCAAAAAGGAGTTCATTACCACAAGTAATTGAGACAGTTCAAATCAGACAAAAACAAAATCAAAGACAGCTCATTACTCTGAGTACAGAGTGAGTGAAGACATGACAGATGATGCTGCAAAAACTATACAAAAGCCTCTATTAAATTATCACTTTTAGACAACAAATCACAGAATGATTGAGGCTGGAAAAGCCTTCTGTGCTCATCCAGCCCAGCCCAGGACATAACATCACCACAGCAGCCAGACCAGGGGCCACAGCCAGGCTGTCCTTCAACACCTCCAGGGATGCAGACTCCACCACTACCCTGAGCAGTGCAGTCCAAATCTGATCACCCTTTCCATGAGGAAGGGGTTCCTAACATCCAACCTAACCCTGCCCTGGCAGCTTCAGACCCTGCTAGCTGCCTCTTTTGAGCCCAACCCCCAAGTGAACCACAACCTTCCTTCCAGGAGTGGAGACACAGATTAGTAAACACAAGTCAGGGGGTGGGCTGTTTCCATTTCTCTATTCAATTTTTGCTGATAAAAACACAACGGTCCTCTGAAGAATTCTTTTCTTTTAGAAGTACACTCACTTATTGTAAAGATAAACACATCCAGTAGGAATGTAGCTTGTAAATTCTACTGCAGCGGTCTCAAAACTTATGCTGAGCTTCTTATCTAGAACAAAAAAAAAAAAGTGTTAAAGCCACAAGAACAGGTCAGACTTGGTTTTTCCTATATTAAAAACACTTTTTAAAATGAAGATTTAATTTTTCAACAACCAAAACACACTAAGAATTAAGTGAAGCAATATTTCCAAAGTCTGTGGCCTTTGGACATCTATCTTGTACAAAAAGGTGGTTAAAATGAGGTGGACTTCAGGCTATCACTCATTATGTTGACTGACAAACCAAAAAGAGATAGAATTAGTATGAATTAAGAGAACAGAGGGTCTCCTAATTTCAATGGATCTATGATCAGGATCTAAGCCTGGTTATAGCCACCAGAGACAAGGAGGATCTTTTTATTCAGAGATTTCTAATACAGCAACCACACCACAAATGAACTCCGAGTTTAGGCACAAACACATTTAATATCTAGAACTCAGCTTTACGATGGATCTAATGACATCTTAAGCAATTTTTGATGTTGTCTCCATGCTACCTTGATTTAAAATGTAAAATTGCCCCTTACTCAAAGAATATCCAACAGGCTATGTAATTTTTAAGGAACCCTAAGCCATGTATTTAAAAAACAATTGGAAACTCATGTCAGTCAAGTTAGCAAACACTGTTTTGTGTTGACTTCCTTTTGCTGTTACCTAAACATGTGACCAAAACCAAACATACTCCTTCCTCAGTTTCCAGAGACCTCCTGGGGGTGGGGAAAATCCAGTATTTACTGAAGATGAAGTTATCAACCCCACCACAGCTACCGATGACATTAGTACACAATCTGTGTGATTCCAGTCATCAACAAGCTGCCTTCCTTGCAAATCTCTTATCCACTCGTAAAACCTCTGAACAGTTTAGGCTGTGAGCTCAGAACTCACCCAGTCCCAACCCCCTGCCATGGACAGCGACACCTCTCACCAGACCAGGATGCCCAGAGCCCCATCCAACCTAGTCTTGCAACACTACCAGAGATGGAGCAGCTACAACCTCCCTGGGCAGCCTGTTCCAGTACCTCATCACCTTCCCAGGGAGGAATTTCTGCCTCAGATTTAAGCCACATCCCCATTCTTTTAGCTTGAGCCCAACCCCCGTGTCCTGTCAGTAGATTCCCGGTATGGAGCCCGTCTCCAGCTTTCCTGGAGCCCCTGGAAGCTGCTATAAGACCACGGAACGCTTGACACACCCTACAGACTGCCGGGTTCCTCATTCGGCTACTTAATGACACTGAGCCTTGATTAAACTCCGTTATAAGGAAGCCGGGTAACTTTTAATGAGCACTTGTTTGAAATAAACCCTCCGTTACGCAAAACCCGAGTAGCTCAAGAAGACTCCGCACGTTACCCACAAACATAACGCGGTAACGCAAACCCGACGGCTCCGAGGCCCCGCTGAGAGCTGCTCAGCCCGGCACCCACCAGCCCTGGAGCTCCGCGTGGGGACGGGAGAACTCGCGCCCCCACCTCCAGCTTGGCATAGGGAATTGGAATGGACCAGAACTCCCGTACAAGCGGCTGCAAACCACTCCCGCCCCGCTCACCTCGGCCCCACGCTGAAGCAAGTGCACCCGGCCCCGCATGGCCGGAAGTATCCACGGCCGCAAATCAGCGCGCGGCTTGCTCAGGGGTGCAACAAGACTGCCTCCCATTGGCTGAAGGGGCAACGCGGGAACTGCCCTCAACCCCCACTCCATTCTTCCCCTCACCTCCTTCGTGCCCAATGGAGGCCCGTTCCTCTGCTGTGGGAAGACAGTCCCTCCCCCGGTTGGGGGACGCGTTACCTCTGGCTGAGGACAGCTGCAAGAAGGGTCAGATGTCTCCTGCCAGCGCTGGGAACGGGGACTAGAGTGGGAAATATAGGAGGAGGGCGGGGATGCTGGGACGTGGAACCGGTACCTGCACAGGAAGGCAGGAGGGCACTTACTGCACGGCATTTCCGACCTAATCATATAGCTAAACTCACTCTGCACCAGGAGCAACACAGAAAATGCGACCAGCACAGTGGGCACTCGTCCTGGCTCAGAGCCCCTTCAGTATGAAGAGAAAACCACAGAATTATCGGTGCTGGAAAAGCCCTCTGAGCTCGTCTAGCCCAGCCCAGCAGCACCTAACAACACCACCAGCGGCCACACCAGGGCACTCAGGGCCACAGCCAGGCTGTCCTTCAACACCTCCAGGGATGGGGACTCCACTGCCCTGGGCAGTCCAGTCTAGGCTCNCCTTTCCAGTGCCCAGTACAGGGGAAGAATTAAATCTTTAGTTCTGCTGGCCACACTATTGCTAATACAAACCAGGATGCCATTTGCCGACTGGGCACACTGCTGCTCACTGTTATTCAGCCAGTAGTCAACTGATAGGATGCAGATCCCTCCTAGTGTGGGGAGTTCCATACATAGGAGCCAAGCTGCAGGGGGCAGGAAGTTGTTTAACCCTTTATGGCTCCTAACCCCAAGGCTCTGTGAAAACAACTTGGAACCAAGCAGATGCCTCAGATTTAGATTCTACCACCAAATCTTCAGGTGAGTGTTTTACTTTGTCCTGTTTGGGATTTCCTGCTGTCTCAGGTTTCTTCTTTAAACCATAGTAAGTGTGATTCAAGACTGAAAACAGGTGAGAAAGGAATAAAATGCAGACAATAGTAAACACCTCAGAGATTTTACTCTTCTCACCATCATGGACCTTCTCTGTACCCACAGAGCAGCAGACAGATACTGATGAACACTTTGAAGTCTTCAAAGTATAAATCAGTATAAATCCTCATCAGCTAAATTAGACTTGAGACTTCCTGAAAATAACAGTGGCTTCTGGTCCTGAACCTTTCCCCCCTAAGCTTCCTGAAAGAAGAACCCCAAGCAGGCTCAGAGTTCTATTCCCTCACAATCACATACATTCACAAACCGAAGAGCGACTTAGCCTCCCCCTGCTCTCCCACTCCCTCAGGTTGCAGCAGTTTTCTCAGGCAGCTCTAACTTGTGTTTGTTCCAGTGGCCCTCAGTTCAGGACTTCAGCTGTCAGGGCACAGAGTTGGATGCACCAGCTGCCTCCGAAGGTACTGCCATGGAACACCCGGGTGCGACTTGCACCAAACACTGCCTGGGAAGATCAGTCCTCAGTGATTGGCTCTGCAGCTACTGAAACCCATAGCAGAGGCGTCAAAGCCCAGCATGAGTGTCAGTCATAAATTCGCTCCAAGTGCTCAGTCAATGCTGTCCCACGAACACCCGTTCCTCTGCTAAAGGGTCATGGGGAGGTACTAACTCCCCGGGAGCCTCAGGAGGGACTTTCCTCCGCCTCTCCCCAGCCTCCTCATCAGGCCCCGGCCATTTTGTGGAGTGCGGACGGAGGTTCCCTGCACCACAGGGCTTACAAGGCCCGGGTGGCAGCAGCCCAGCCCCGCTCCAGCTGCTGGCTGCTCCGAAGATTCCTCTTACTCCCCCTCCCGCGGCTCCCCGCTCCCTCTGCACAGTTTGTGGGGGACCCTGCAGTGCGCAGGCTGAAGGCAGATACCCTGCGAGCGGAGCGCAAACTGCGTCTGGGAACCGAGGCGTGACCCATCTGCTCTGCCCGGAGAGCTGGGACAAACCAAATGGCTGCGGAGTCGGGGGGCGGTGGCGGAGGGAGGGGTCGTCGGTTGCGGGTCTAATGCGGTACACGACACCACGCACCCGCGGCGTCTCCTCACGGAGGAGAAAGGCTACGCTCTTCTCAGACGAAGGATGCGGTACGGTGGGGAACCATCCTCCTGGGCAGCGACCGCGTTCCCCACACCCCCCGGCAGCACGGCCGCAGTTGCTCTGCGCCGGGCCCTATAAAGGCGGGGGGGCCGGCGCACCGGCAGTAGCAGCTGCCGTTCAGAGCAGGCGAGTAGGAAGTTGTGAGCGATTCTGCTTCGTATCTGTTACCACCGGCTCTCCCTGTCCTGCTCCCTGGTGACTCCTGGGCCTTGCCTCGGCGCAGCGCAGACAGCGCGGCGGGACCGCCCGCGGAAGGCGGCGGCGGCGGCGCGGAT
>VZRI01009520.1:0-15646 GCA_013397515.1 Upupa epops | reverse complement strand
CTCCAGGTGCGGTCTAACCAGTGCCGAATACAGGGGGGAGGATAACCTCCCTCTCCCTGCTGGCCACACCATTCCTGATACAGGCCAGGATGCCATTAGCCCTCTTGGCTGCCTGGGCACATTGCTGACTCATGCTAAGTGTACTGTCCACCAATACCCCCAAAATTTCTTTACCTGAGTACACTGTAAGAACTCTGCAAGAACAGGCTTTAAGCAGGAGGAAATTGGCTTGAAACAGTTAAAGGTTACTTAACAGGGCAGTTTGGAGCTTGTTGCTACAGGAGAAGATCAGGGCAAATTGTATATCTCATCAGGGTAAGATAAATCAGTGACAGTAGCTCCAAGCCCGGGCAGAGCAGCACTAGTTAATTCTGGGAGTAAAAGCAGAGAGGAGTTCTGCAAGTGGCTTCTCACAGTCCTTGTTGGAGACAGAGCAGGACCCCATGAACCACAAGTCTCATCTAAGGCTTTTCTTTCCTTTATAATCCAAATTTCAGTGTAATGAGAGCACTATTCAGGATGCAGGGTAGGCTTTGAGTCATCTTTCCTTTTCTCTTCTGCTCTCTGAGCACTGCTGCATACCTTGTGCTTGTGGAGACATAGAGTAAGTTTGTAAGGCTGGGGAAGGTGCTATCCCTCTATCGTATGCCTGCATACAGACTAAGAGCACAGGTTATTATTTGGAAATAGCCACACGGCCTGTACGTATCAACCTCAAGACTTCGTCAACTTTGTGTTTATTAATGACTCCAATCCATGGTACCATGTTAAATGAGTGGTCCAAATGCCGGGTTGGGTTTATCTTCCTTGCCTTGAGGTTGGAGCAGGTGTGATGCTCATGTCTAAGCACTTACTTGAAACTTGGTCTTTGTCCTGTAGTGCTGCAGGTAAATCTGCATCAGAACCACAGAATCACTGAGGCTGGAAAAGCCCCCTGAGCTCATCTAGCCCAGCACTAACATCACCACATCAGCCAGACCAGGGCACTAAGGACCACAGCCAGGCTGTCCTTCAACACCTCCAGGGGTGGAGACTGCCCTGGGCAGTCCAGTCCAGGCTCTGATCATCCTTTCCATGAGGAAGGGCTTCCTAACATCCAATCTGATCCTTCCCTGGCAGCTTCAGGCCCAGTCCTCTCATCCTGGCACTGGTTGCCTGGGAGAAGATCTCAACCCCCACCTCACTACAACCTCCCAATCAGGACGGGTCTGTTTGAGCACAAGCAACAGAAGGGAGAAGAGTAAATCAGTAGAACATCAGAGGGGTGTAATTGCAGGTCACACACTGCTGGCTAGAATTAGAGACACCTCACGTTTGGAAAGTGAGCCCAGTGTTCTTACCACTGGAGTGATTTGCCATCGATTTGTGTGTGTATAGATATACATTAGGGCACCCAGCCTTCATGCTCCACCTACAAGGTCTTTCTCCATGGACTTCCTTCAGCACCTCCCTCCAGTTCAGGCTGTGGTGCTCTGTCCTGGACAAGACCATGAGGCACCACTTTGGGCTGTTCATGTGTCACAAAGGAAGAAGAGAGGGGAAAACGCAACAGAAATTCCCCCTTTCTCCAATACCAATCCTTCCAATGGGGAATCCCCCTGTTGCCCTTCATCTCCATATGACTCAAAGCTCAAACAAGACAGAGTTTGTCAACATCAAAGCTGGGAAAATAAACGGAAAGCTCTTTCTTCAGAAGATTACGGATCAACCCACTGGCCCACATACCTGCTCGTCCTCTCAGGCTTTGCACTGGCAGTTCTACTCGTGCATCATCTTCCAAGGATGTCTTGTGCCAACAGCTCAGATCTGACTCATGCACTCAGGGGTTGAGGCAGATCACAAGCCACCAGTTCTCAGACTGACAATTTACTCCATATTTCAGTTCCTTAGAGCCTACAGCTCACTTTGATAAGTTATTAGTTCAGCTGTCACTATCATCTATTGGCTCTTAAAAAGTTGACACGCTGAGCACCAGTACCTGTCAAGGGAGATGGAGGTGAGAAGAGTTATCAGTCAGGAATCACATGCCATGAGTCACATCACATCTGTCCTCTAGGCATTAAATACAGGCTTGTAAAAACAGCAGCACTTGCAGAAGTATTCCTTCGTTGCTGTCATTCTCACATCCCTGAACCAGGGTGTGATTTCTCTTTCCCAGCCACATTCTCCCTACCAGGGAGCTTTAGCAATTTACACCATCTTTATTAACAGAGCCTTGTACACTAAGTCATGAAATTACAGGGTTCTGTCTGGACTGCAGCTGGAAGTCACTACTTGGAAGTCCGAGAAAAATGGGAAGAGAGACCAAGGGCTGCTGAGCTGTAAGAGAGAGGTTGTGACAACAGCCGGAAAGGGGTCTGCTGTAACTTGTGTAACTGTACTTCTGTGACCACTCTGGGCACAGAATGGCTCAGGACTTGGAAAACTCATTACTGCAAAAACTGGGAAGGACAGAACATCTAAGGATGAGTATGTGTGGGGTGCAGAGGGAAAGGGCACGACCCTCTGGACCCTTAGAGAGCCTCACACATAGGTTTGATGCTTCCCCTTTTTTTCAGAGGAGAAATGAGTCAGACACACCACACACTGCTGGATCCATGATGTGACCTGCTAAAAAGCTTCAGACATGGCAGAGGCATGAAACACACATAGATTATTGCTGTGCTATGTCTTCAGTGAGGAAAGCTGCACCTAAAGGGCACAGATTGAGTCTCCCCTGGGCAGTGAGGCAGTGCAAGTGTTAGTGTGTGTGCTGATTCTCTTGCAGGCCCATCGCCGGTCCATCAACACTAAACACTAGTAGTAAAAATATAATCTTGCACTGGACACTCCCAAAATCAGAAGTTTTTCTGATATTAGTTGATTTTATCCTCATTGTTTTTTTCATTTCAGGAGAAAGATTAGGAAGAGAAACTCCCCCCTGCTTTTCAGGAGTTTATAGCTTCTGAGGGCAGACTTCCAGGCTTCTAAATGTGGGGCATGTTAGAGGTACAAATCCAGCCCTAAAGAGTGCAAGCAAGCTTTCTCACTAACAAGCAGAGGGATTCCTCCTGCCTCTGTTGTCTGTAAGTCCTTTCTTGCACTCATACTACTCCATTTGCTTTAGCAGAATCACAGAATACCAGAATAATCATGATTGGAAAGGGCCTCCTTGATCACTGAGTCCAAACAGCCTGCTCTAGTTTTCTCCTTTCTTCCTACTGTCCTTCTGTTCTAGCAACTACCTGGTTCTCCCCTTTCCTCCATATCTTTCATTGCCTCGTGCTCTTTACACACCATAACCTGGCCTGGGTAGGACTGCAAGAGATAGTGGTTGCTGTAACAAGAAGCTGCTTTACTTTCTCCTTGCTTGAATAGGATGATGAAATGGCCAACTTCAGCAGTACCAGAAACTTGCCATTCTCTAGTAAAACAAACCCACAAGTTCACAAAGTGTAAGAGCCAAATTGGTCAGATCAGTGGTCCATCCAGCACATGGAGCAGCCACAGGAGAAGCTGAGCAGGGGAAAGCAAACACTGCCTACTTTATGCTCACTCCCCTCACTCACACTGGGACCAGGGACAGCCTGTGAATGGTGCACTTTCTTCTAACCAGTTTAAATCTGTGCCCCCTAGTATTTCACAATCTAACATGCCAGCTGCTTGGTACAGGAAGCTCTGAGAATATTAACTATTGTCAAAAACAACCAGCTGCACTTCAACTGTTACCCATTTCACCACAGTTATTTGGAGCAGGAAAACTTGAGTGGTGTCTTGCAGCCGAAGCTTATGCAAGACAGGTCTCCACTAGCACTCCTGCAGCCTTACACCAGCACTCTGGAGCTAATTCAGCTCTGACTTCCAAGCAGCTCCTGGCCAAGCCAACAGGAGCTATGTCTATGCATGTCAGGGCTGTTTGTCCCCGCACACCTACAGCTTTCCATATTCTGCGCTCAGTCCTTCAGGATTCTCAGGGATTTTGAAAGCAATGAGGAAGTACGTGCTGACTACAGGAGACCTCTGCCTTGCTGTTAGGTCTATCCGGTCTGGAAGGCTGTGAAAACAAGAAGTGCAGAGCACTAGGTTTTTGAAGAAAACAATTAACTTCTGCCAATTCTCTCATTTTAAAAGAATAACCCCACATTTTTACTTATTTCCCAACTCCTCAACTTCTACTTCAGAGCAGTTTTCATGCAATTATTATTGCTCCCATATCCAGGAAATATAAAAACTGACAAAAGTCTGAGCCTAATTGTGAGGCAGTAGAACATGAAAGGAGTTCAACATCAACATCAAACTGCTCTCGGTGGCTAGGTAAACCTGCTGAGCCAGCACTGTGCTCCTCTGAAAAACTTCTTTAAACCAAACATCATTGCAAAAACAGCTTTCTTCATTCATAATAAAATCTGTTAGATCAGCAAATATTGGTTCAGATTAGTTTATGATGGCTCACCTAGTACCCAGTGATACTAATTAGATTGACAGACCTCTGCAAAGCAATTGATCTCCATTTGCATCCATAAATCAAGTGGCCGAACCCCAGACAAGCTAAAGGCTTCCCACATAGAAAGGTAACCTCTCCAAACCATACAATCATATGCCTTATCTGGGAAAGAGAAGGGCAGAGAGGAATAAAACCCGAGGGAAGCTCTTCTCTAAGTGCTGTGACTGCAGGATACCTGTTTCTGGATGCAGGGAGGCAAAGGAGGGGATTATTTTGTGGTTTTCCATTGTTCAGGTATTTAGGTATTTGTGGGTGTGGGGATGGTTGAACTTGGTGATCTAGTAGGTCCTTTCCAACCATGTTTATTCTGTGATTCTGTGAGAGCTTTAGGGTGCTGCTGGCAGCATCTGCCTGGCACACGGTTTGTTCCCCCAGAACTGCAGGCCCTTACAGTGGAAGCACAAATACAAATGCTTTGATTTTTGGAAATGGCTTGCATAGAGCTGCACATGTTTCTGAGCAGTGAGCTGCTTTTTCTGTGCCAGATGGGTGTTATCCCTGACTGTGGGATGTTATTTTGAAGAGTTACAAGAGACACTAAAATGAGAAAACATGGAGAGCAGCTCAGCACTAGGACCCAGCTCAGGAGGGGGAAGGGTGAGCAACTGCTACCCTGCAATCTGTCCCCAAGCTGCCCAGTGCCCTCAAGCCTTTACTACTGGGTAAAAGAGGGGGAGGGGGGAGAAAAACAAGCATCAGTGCTACTTGAACTTGTGTTAAAGTACAACTGTGACTTCATCTAGTTAAACACGAGCAAGAAGCAATTCAGTTTCCTCAGGAAAAAAAGCCAAACAGGCTTGGCTTCTAATCACAACTAGGAGGAGCTTTGGCTTTCAGTGATTTTTGAATGAGAAGTTAATCTGTGGTGCAGTGGAAATGTTCTACCTAGCCTGGCACCTTGGAGATCCCTCCCAGTAGCCCCAAGGTAGCTCCTTAGCTGTGTCCCATGAGCCACCACTCCTCCAGCTACCTCAGGCAGAGCTACTTTAAGTCATTATTTTCTTGATTACTGCTTTGACTTGTGTCAGTTAGGAATGAAGAAGCCTGTTCTGTGAAAGGCTGATGAACAGTTCACTGAAGAGCTCTTTCAGAACAACAGCTCTCCAAGAAACAGAGCCTCAGCATTTAACCACCGGAGACATTAACCTGATGAAGTCGTGTCATGAGCCCTGAAACTGCAGTGAGCAGCACCGGGGTTCAGAAACAGCTGCTCTTGCTGCTACAGTTGAATAAGAATCCTAAAAGCAGGGATCCATCCCAGGATGCTGTTTTCCACACCAGACACAGGAAAAGTAAGGGACGCAGACCAGTGAGCATCCTGACTTGTGAGGGCTCAGCCCTCCTGTGAATGTGCCTGGGTTTGTCAGTGTTTGGGAGGGCAGGGATTTTTACAAATAACTCCTGTTCCTGCTGACCAGTGTTGCCCTTTGAACACCTTCCCCCCATCTCCTGAAATAACTGGCATGTTTTTCACTATCTCATCTTCACTCCATTTCCATTTTTGATTCTTCAGCCATTAGTCTCTGCACCAGGGTGTTCATGGGGTTTTCCTTTTGGTGAAAGGAAAGAAAAGCACAGAAGAACCCCCCCCCAAAATTATTCTGTTTGCTTTTCTGAGTGGGCTTAAGAGGTTTTTTTATTCTCCTCAGAGTTCTGCAGTTTCATTAGCCATGAAGGGTTCTGCAGCACACCTCTGTTCATCAGACATCACTTGCGGTGTGGCTGAGACACTAAGTCCACTGGTTGTGTGCAGACCCTTCATGGCATCACCACCTGGCAGTTGTGAACATGCCTGCACAGCACACCACACAGCCAGGGCTCGTTCAGAAACACCCCAGAGAGAAGCAAATCTAACCACGCAGAGTTTGCACAGCAGCTGGTGTTTCTCATATGCGTCAGAGTTGCTGCATGAGTCCCCATTGTTGTGACCCCAGTGTGGTGGTGCTCTCAGACACATTGGATGTGATCGTGACTCTAGGGATCCAGCAGACCCAGCTCCTTCATACACCCTCCTCGCAACTCTGAATGACAATGCAACAGGGCTGTGTCAGAAAGCACAAGGAAAGATGTGGCCATTGATGCTACAAATGGTTAGTGAGTAAGTGGCATCAGATTCAGTTTATTAGAAGCAACAACCATAATCCCACATTTTCCAGTGTTCTGGCCCAGCCAGTGAAGTCCAGAGCACTGACCTGGCCAAAGAGCTGGAGTCAAGACTACTCTTTCTATCCTTTTCTCTGCACCCTGTTTTCATACATGTGTGCAGTGAGATTCACACGCAGCTCACTTGGAAGTCTGTCTCTCTACTAAGGAAGAGATATGTGCGGTGAACACAGCCCCAAGAACCTCAAGTTAGTGACCATTTTACAGTCACATTGAAAAATGCACAGAAACAAGAGGTGTGCTCTGTGGTTAGCTATCCACACCAAAGGAAAGGCACCAGCAACCACAGCTAATAGGGAATGTGCAGTAAATAGGAGTACAGCTGTCACTGGGACAGAGGGGTTCAGGCTTTCCAGAGCTGTCAGTCTACAATGCTTTGATGTGGATTAATTTTCTCATCACTAAAATTAATTTACTACATCCATTCCAACCCTAGGATACTATGATTCTGTGATCAGGTACTACTTGGTTTAGGAAAATACCCAAAAAGAAAACTCCTCTTCACAGTTCAAGTCAGAACAGTGTTGTAGCTCCTGGTAGAGCCTACAGCCCAGTAGCAATTGGAGATGTAGGAGACAATTTCTACCACTCGTACAGCTTCAGATTGTATCTATGCCCCTTAAAGATCACCCTTACAACACTGTACAACAGAAAGAGATACCACCCAGTAACTCGTAACAGAAGTGGCAAGTATGAACAGATGACAACACAAGGGGAAAAACAGGAAAAACCCAATTTCTCTGTTATTATAACCCCCCTCAGCTTCCCTGAGAGAAATGTGCCTGAGATTTTCCCTCTAAGACCACATGAGAGATCTGCAACCAAAGCAACTGCTTGCTCCAACAGCCACTCCAAATGTGACATCACACCAAGTAACCTCTCCTTTACTCCGCTGCACAAGTAGCACTCTGGCATGGTGAGTCTAGATAACACACATGCTCACTGTTCTGCTCCTTGAACCAGTAAGCTGTCGTGTTTGGAGCATGAGTATTTGAAACAAATTTCACTGGTCTCAGTTTTCACTCCACTAGCTGCTTGTTGTAAGAGACAAGGTGTTTCTGACATATGAACAGCAGTCCTGTAGCAAGCACTAACCTGGTATTTTCCCTTTTGTACCTGTTTTGCCCTGTAGTGGCTCACTCACTCAAGGAAAGCTTATTTAAGCAGATAGTGGAGCTGTGACCATGACTAAATGACATTAATGAGGCCAGACAGCTTAAAACCTTGATATTGTTTCTGCTTGGTACTCAGGCTGACACCCTACTGAGATCCTTCCCCATTTACAGCTCTGCAGAAGGCGTGGCTCATCACAAATCACAATATTAATGAGATTTCAATTGGGATTGCAATACATTTTTCCATTGGGACCATTTGGACACTACTATTTGTCTCATTATTCCTCCCCTAATTAATTCTACTGGCAGTTGCAGATCTTCAGTTACACAAATAGTCTCCTGTGTTTGCTCAATTAAGTGGAAAGATTCCTGTAACCCAATATGTTAGCATGAGGAAAAAACCCAGCTGAATTGCCTCCACCCAACACGGAAAATACTGGAGCTCTCCAAAGGAAAAGCACAGCAGTGCTCCTTAGACTTTTATTTTTCCCCAAAGCACACAGCTCCTTATAATTTTCAGAAGTCTATTACAGTCCTGTTGTTCAAAGCTGGTGGAAGGTACTACAGTATCAGTGAGTACAAACCAGCATCCTTTCAGGTAGTTACATGATGAGGTGCTTCAATAAAACTTCACCCCCCTGAGTGATCCCACTAACACAGCTCCCACAACACATAGAAAAAGAGGATATATACCTGTGTGTCAGTCCACGTGTTTGGTACTCAAAGCTTCCATTCCAGTGCAGAGACAGCTGTTACCAAACTCTTTAGAGGAGGCTAAAGTGCTGTCAGCATCAGTCTGGCCAAAATCCAGCTGCAGAAGCTCCACAGAGGAATGGATCATTCCCAGCAGGAAAAGGAACCTTATTCTGCAAAAGGAGAAACTGGTGAGTACATGACACACTCACAGTAAGAGCTCACCGGCTACTAGGGCTTCTACACCAGTTGCCACCCTCAGTGCTCCTCCCCAGCCCACCCACTCTGCACATGAGGCTCCACACATGCATCACACTAGCATAATTCTGGAACAATTCTGAACAACGCAGGTGAAGGTATTCAGGAGCTCCACGTCACCTGCTGCCTTACTCTCCAATGTGTGAACAGATTGTTTGGTTTGGCTCAAGGTTAGTAATCTGCCTTTCAAGACCAGACGTATGTGCCAGTGGGTAAATACTCGAGCTCTAAGGACAGAATTCCGTTTCTATGACATTCACAGAGTCACAAAGTATTAGGGATTGGAAGGGACCTCAAAAGATCATCCAGTCCTATCCCCCTGACACAGCAGGATCCCCTAGTTCCAGTCACACAGGAACAGTTCAGGCGGGTTTTAAACATCTCCAGAGAAGGAGACTCCACAACCCCCCTGGGCAGCCCCTTCCAGGGCTCTGCAACCCTCATTGGGAAGAAGTTTCTTCTCATCTTGATGTGGAACCTCTTCTGTTCCAGCTGACACCCAGTGCCCCTTGTCCTATCATTGGGTGCCCCTGAGCAGAGCCTGGCTCCTTCCTCCTGACACCCACCCTTTCCATCTTGGTAAGATTCATGGGGTCACCCCTCAGTCTCCTTTTTTCCAAGCTCAAGAGACCCAGCTCCCTCAGCCTTTCCTCAACAGGGACATACGCTACTCCATCATCTTCGTGGCTCTGCACTGGACTCTCTCCAGCAATTCTGTGCCCTTCTTAAACTGAGGAACCCAGAACTGGACACAGTATTCCAGATGTGGTCTCAGCAGGGCAGAGTAGAGGAGGAGGAGAGCCTCTCTGCTAACCACCCCCCTTCTAATCCACCCCAGGTCAGACAGGATGCTGGGCTGTGGCTGTCATGGTCTTGATAACCTCAAGTATTTGTGTCAGGAAAAACTGCCTTTGTGGCAAAGCACAAATGTTTTAACCTCTGTTCAGTTCTCATCATGGCTGAACTTTCAAACCAAACCCTCATGAGATATGTACTGCTGCTCACATTGTCTCTATTGACTCTCCCTTATCACAGTCTTATTTAAGTTTCCACTTGGAAGCTCTGAAAGAGCATGTTAAGCATTTTAATGAGGTGCTGTTTTACATCTTCCATTTTAATACTCAAAAGCAGTAACAGTTGATAGCTCCCGGCCTCTGAGGCCACACAACACACTTTTAAGAGCATCAGTGGGATTATTTAGTGTTACAAAACAGAATCAGCCTTGCCGTTCTGTAGGACTGTACAAGTATTTCCATACAGATTAGCTCTGGGTTTATCCAAGCATTATCAACATTATCAATGCTATTCAACACTAGAGCTCCCAGCTGTGCCAGTGAGGACTGCAATTAAGGGAAAAATGTGCCATTTAACCAAAGAGCCTCACCAGATGACAGCAGTACCAAGATGTAGCTAATTATGCACGTGAAAAGAAATGCTTTGAATTTTGATGGCCACAGTTACAAAGCAGGAGGAAACTGCACCAAGAAAACCTCCCTGACAGGTAAGGTTTCTCCCATAAGGAGAGCCTCCTTTTCCCAGGAAAATAAGCTGTTCAGAATGTCCTTGTCCTGGCTTCACCACACAGACCTAGTCTTGGTGCTGTAAGTGAGGTATAGGCACTTCTTTCCCCAAAATCTCATCTAGTCCCTGGTGTTTCCTTCCCGTACCTGAAAGGGCAACAACAAAGCTGCAAAGGGACTGTTTTGGTAGAAGGCCTGGTGTGGTAGGACAAGGGCCAATGGCTTCACATGAGAGAAGGACAGACTGAATGGGCTGTTAGGAAGAAATTCTTTAGCAGGAGGGGGGCTGAACACTGGAAGAGGTTGCCCAGGGAGGGAGTTGAGGCCCCATCCCTGGAGCTATTCACAGGATGAGGCTCTGGACAACCTGGTCTAGTAGAGAATGTCCCTGCTCCCTGCAGGGGGGTTGGAGTGGATGGTTTTTGGAGGTCTCTTACAACCTGGGCCAGTCTATGATTCTATGATTCTATTCAGGCTACTGAAAGAACTTATGTACAGACCTCTCTTGCATTAACTTCTGCAGCCACATTTTGTCTTTCAATTTCTCATACATGTGTTTGGAACATCATATGTTTGATCTAAGCCTACAAGACTGTTTCAGACACACCTATTGCTACAAGCCAGCCTTGGCAAACCCCTTCCCCCAGAGCAGCTCTGAATCCTCCAAACACTCTGTCAGGAGTGACAGAAGCTCACCTATAGCTTTTAAAATGGATGGGTTATTGCAAGTACTTGTGCACTGTATTAAAAGATGTAATTTTTCTCTCTGAACCAACTTTGTCATGAAGTCCCCTCTTGTGCAGTGGCCGGAGGCTTAGGGTCTTTCTGATGTCATCCTTTTTGAATAAGGAGTAGAATAAGATAGAAATTGAGTACCTCAGATTGCAGAGGACGGATCTGACCATCCTAAAAAGAGTTTTCTAGAACTAAACAACATTAAGTGCTATCAATAGTAACAACAGGGGAGGGTTGTTTGGTTTTTGTGTTGTTTTGTTTTGTTTTGCTTAGTAGAGGAAACAAGAAACAAGTTTTAAAAAAACAAGTAGGCAGGTAGTCTCGGAGAGGCTGCAAGCAATTGACACCTCTCTTTTATTTGTACCCTTAAAAATGACTCCTGCTGCTAAGGCTGTAGTGTTGATGTGTCCAATTTGCAACCCACAGGAGCCAGGGCTCAGTCCAAGCACAGTCCTGCTGGAGCTGGCACGCCAGGGCAGGCTCTGCTTTATTAGGGCCATTCCCGTGCAACCAACTATGAACAAGCCCAAGGCATTTCACGTCACCATCTGAAGGGCCCAAAGAAGACAGAACCAGTAGGGATGAACCCTGAAGCACCTTTGTGTCCAGAATCCAGTTCTTCCCAGGAATGTCAATTGCTTTGTTAAACATCAGAGGCTTGAAATAGCAGAGCCTAGCACAGTTTTGGAACCTAAAAATAGTGCCCTAACAACTGTTTATTTTCCACTGTCAAGCACCAATACTTTCATCTAAAGTCAGAACAAAAAAAATTCAGACTCATGACTGCGTTAGATACAGAGAGATTTCATAGTGATGTAAGGATAATCACTTAATTATATATTGGAGAGTGATCATGAAGAGCAGAAAGTTCAGGGGAAGGAGGCAAGTAGCAGGAGGAGAGGCAGAAGTCAACCTGCTTTCCAAGAATAAAAGGGAAAACATGTTAAAACCAGTCACCTTCACCATTTTGCAGTCAGGTTTGTCAGGGCAGCAAAATTCAAGACCTTGTACTTTGACTATCAGAATAAAATGAGTTTTGTATCTATGCAATTGAAGCATTGTTATTCAGAACATTACCATTACAAAATCTATAATAAAACCCAATTTCCAAATGTTCTGTCAGTTCAGCTGCAAGATGGGTCATCTGCTGTCTGACAGCATGGGGTCAGATGCTCTTCGGGTGACGCAGGTTACGAACAGGAATGGCATGTTGGAAAGATCCCTTTAGCAGAGTCACCCCAGAGGAGAGGTTTAGCACGATGTGAGCAAAAAAACAGCAACTGGCATTTGGGAATCAGATAAAGAAACCAACACCTTAAATACTCTGTTTTACAGTTATGGTTAATTATTGCCTACAACTGCCTGTCAGAGCAACACTGAGGGGTTCACGGATGAGTCATGTGGCCTCTCTGTGGAACTGCACTCAGGATCACAGAATGATTCAGCTGGAAAAGCCCTCTGAGCTCATCATGCTGGTTCAGGTAGTTGTAGAGAGGGAAGTTGTAGTCAGGTGGGGGTCAGGCTCTTCTCCCCGGCATCCAGCTCCCGAATGAGGGGGCAGGGCTTGAAGCTGCCAGGGGAGGGTTAGGTTGGATGTTAGGAAGCCCTTCCCCATGGAAAGGGTGCTCAGAGCCTGGACTCATCGGTCCATGGCAGTGGTGGAGTCCTCATCCCTGGAAGTGCTGAAGGACAGCCTGGCCGTGGCCCTGAGTGCCCTGGACTGGCTGCTGTGGTGTTGTTAGTTCTTGGGCTGGTCTGGATGAGCTCAGAAGGCTTTTCCAGCCTCAATCATTTTGTGACTCTCTGATCTGCACCCAGATGTACATGGATTGTAATTCCTTGGACAGCTTGTTCAGGCAAAGCAGATAGTCCAGATCACACATGTTTTAAGAGAGCAGTGAGTACAGAAGGGAGCAAGGAGATAACAATTGGAGTGAGAGTGAAAGCAAAAGAAAACAACCCAAATCACAGCTGTCTTCTGAAACTCCAGCATGTCAAACTCAGCTTTGCTTGTGCTTGGATCTCTCTTGGAAGGGCTGTAGCTATTTTTTCTTCTACCAATTTAAGCTTTTTCTAAAGATGGACTAGAGAAGAACTGAGAGTGCATGGAACAGCTTTAACTGGAATTTTATTGGTGAAAATCAACATAATCCAAGAAGTTTGTGAGGAGATACTCAAATCAAGCGTTCCTCTGCTACCTGAGGTCTCTTTCCCCACTATGACTGCCCTTTGTTGCTTGTGTTAACAGCAGTGCCCACCTAAGGAACAGCATGCAGATGGCTACAGTGTTTTATATCCCATTACACCAACAGTCACATGAAAAAGCCAGTGAGTATAAATAGCCCCCTATGACATGCTGGAGAGCTAAACTAAGATGCCACATGTTGGATGTTTAGTGTGAGTGATCATGTTTGTGAAAGCTCCTATAGAACAGGTACTACATAGTGACGGGCACAAATACCTTCAAAGGGAGAGTCCAGCAGGGAGATGTCAGACATGTGTGTGAGGAGTCCAGGTAGCCTGTGAAGTGTGGGCATCTGACCCACAGGAATGGCCCACACGGACAGGAGCCTCACCTAAACCACATGTAATCCAAGTGGTGGCAAACTAGACAAAGCTATTTTCAAGGAATGAAGCCAGTGTCAGTGCTGTGCAATCACCTGCTTTGTCTGCTTAGAAGGCTGGCACAAAGCACACCCCTCCAAAAGGGTCACTAACCAAATCCTGAGCTGCTGCTAAGTACCGATTGGCTTGGCGCTCTTTGAGCTGTAGCTTGACCAGACTTGCCAAGCCCGTGACTGGGAGAGCGAAGGAGGAGCTGAGCAGTGAATGGAACCTGACACTGAACTTGCTTCTCTGCAGCTGTCTCAGCTGTGCTGCCAGCAGAAAGCAAAACACAGTGACACCCTGTGCCCAATTAACTGCTGCTCTGTCACCACTGACACCATGCAAGCAGGCACTACAAGGGTAAGAGCCTCAGACTTTGGAGCACTAATCTCTGTATTACCTTGGCAGGCAGGCTAAAGCACTCAACAGCAAGCACCTGAGGACTTGCTAAAGACATCACTGCTCAGCCCTTTTCGGGGGGGTGGGGTGGGGTGGGGAAACCATATCAACAGATGCTTGGAAATAAAAGGCATCAGTGTGGTTTATGGTTTGAGAGGTTGAGGTGTTTTTTGGGGGGATATGTTTAAGATGTACAGGGAAATCCTAGGAGTAAGCATTTAGACCACAACGACAGCCTTGAGTACAAAGATTAGTTTTATTTGGAGTAAGTTACCAGTAATTTCAGGGGCAGCATTTCACAAACACGTTCTTCATGGAAAATCAGGACTACAGAGCTGAAGTAGAGATACTACACAGGGAGAGCACCAGCTCCACACATCTCAGGGACTACAGTCTATCTACAAAACAATACCTTAATTTTCTGAATTTTATTTGTTGTGGTTTGCAGAGGGACTCTGGTGACAGGACAAGGAAGATGGCTTCAAGCTGAAAGAGGGGAGATTTAGATGAGATCTGAGACATATATTCCTCCCTATGAGGGTGCTGAGGCCCTGGAACAGGTTGCCCAGAGAAGGTCTGGTTGCTCCATCCCTGGAAGTGTTCAAGGCCAGGTTGGATGGGGCTCTGGGCAACCCGGTCTGGTGAGAAGTGTTGCTGCCTATGGCAGGGGCTTGGCACTGGGTGAGCTCGGAGCTCCCTTCCAACCCAGCTGATTCCATGATTGGTTTGTGGCACCTGCATCTGCTACAGCTTCCTTTCTAGACCTATTCTGTGGCCTTGCATGCTATCCAGCACACCCCCACATGGTCACACCTCCCCACTTGATGACTTCTTTTGAAATGGCTTATCCTGTGCCTTTCTGCAGGAGGAGACTGCAGACCAGTCTCTGCAAGCGCCGTTCCCATTGCCAGTACTGAGCTCATTGCGTAACTTGTCCGATGACAACTGCAACTGCATAGATACAGCAGCAGCCTGACAAGAACAGTAGGCACGGACGCTCAGGAGGTGGAAAGAAATCAAACTCCTGAGTATTCTGTTCACGAAAATGAAAGGCAAGTTCAACATTTGCACGCTTGTTTTTACAGAATCAAGAGAGTACCTGTTAACTGATGATATTCCATAGTCTTAAACAAGTGACCAAAGAACAGTTCACCAGCACTGGAAGGGACCTTGAAAATCATCTAGTTCCAACCCCCTTGTGCTGGCAGCAACACCTTCAGGCTACTCAGGGCCCCATACAACCTGGCCTTCAACACTGCCAGGGATGGAGCAGCCACAACCTCCCTAGGCAGTCTGTTCCAACATCTCACCATTCAAAACAAGTGAAGGCTCTACCTTTAAGATAAGCATTGGAAACACAAGTGAGCTTTTGCTGAGCTTATCAAGGGGACTGCTCATCTCCTAGCTGTACCATGTGCCCTTGTGTGATCACAGGCCAGTGTCCTCAGCTACCTCCAATGCTAACACCGGAGCACCAGGCATCGGCTTTGTAAGCCAGCACTTCAAAACCAAATACTGCCATGGTATTTAGGCACTTGTTCCCAGCTCAGGGGATGGTCAGAAACAACAGGTCAAGTTACTCAGCAGCACAAAGGACCTCTGTATTTAAGAGCCTGTCTTTTAAAGAGACACTGTGTGCATTCCTCCTGCAGCTCAGGGCTCTTACTGTAGGC
>VZRI01009519.1:549615-575929 GCA_013397515.1 Upupa epops | reverse complement strand
AAAGCCCAGCCTGTCCTGTAGGATCCGGGGCAGGGATAAGCTAGCCAGCTTAACAAGGAGCACACTTCTTCCTACTAGCCAGTGCCTGCGAAACACACGGCACCCAGCCAGCTCTTCAAAGCCAGGCGCCACTTCACCAGCTTGGGAGCTCTGCACACGCAGGGTGTCTTGGCTTTACAGTTCATGGTGCCAGTTTTAGGCATCACCTGAAACAACTGTCCTTGCTGCTGCGTTCACCGAGCACACACACGCCGTCTCCCCGAGAGTGCAGTACAGTCAATGTCAACCAGTACAGACCGTTCTCTTGCCTGGCTCAAACATTTCCCAACTGAACCCCACAAAGGCACTGCTAAAAAGTAGGCTGCTTGCTCTGATCCCCCTGCGCGTGAGCTGCGCTCAGAAGAACACTTACTCTCCACAGACACAAAGAAAACAAGGGGAATTCATCGGACAGATCAAGAACAATCTGATCCAGGTTCTCCAGAAACATCACTTTTCCATCACAGTCTGAGCTCCACACTTGACCTTCCTTGGCCTCGGGCTGAAGCAGCTGCTCCAGAACCATGCACAGAGGAAAAACGTTCTCATAGCGGGTAACGTCACACACGGCCTGCATCTGGGAACAAAGAAGACCAGACACGTCATCACGGCGCGAAAGCGGCAGAGCAAGAGGAAGCTGCGTGCCACGTAACACACAACACGCGGCCTACCCACCCGATGCATGCCTGTTAGGAGGCGTCTGAGCTTCGCTTACACTCTTCTGGAGACACTCCACCCCAGCCATGTTGTCTTACGGTCAGTTACCCAGGTACTGGCTGTTTAAGAGTCCATACTGCCTTGACTTTCTCAAGGAAGGAGGGGTTGCTCCACCGAGAGCTAAGAGGAAGGCAGATATGGAGCTAACTGACAACACAGGGCAAGATAAACACAGGGAGGAAAGGAAGTACAGCTGTGCTCACCATACCTGCAGACAGAAGGGCTGCCTCTCAGACTCTGAACACTACAGCCATCCAACGGGTACTTAACTAGCAAAGCGCCCACGGGGAATATATTGACAGGGAAACTTAAAACCCTCTCAATGAAAGTTAAGACAGAAGGGACTGGCTGCAAACCCTCTCAACAGCCCAGGACTCGGGGAACCTGCCGCGTGTTCAGGTAACGCCAAGAAGCCCGCGTCCAGCAAAACCAACACTGCTGCACGCCACCCGTCCAGCGGGAGCCGGAGGTTAGGGGCAGCACATCAGGAATGACTGATGTGTTTCCCCAAACAGCAGTGCTTCCTCACGTTATGGAAAAGAGGACTAATCCTCTGAGGGAATCCTGCTCTCAGCTGCAGTTTTACTCTGAGCAGCACTTGCCCAGGCTGTTCAGCTGCGTTCGGGTTCTAACTAGGAGGCACAAGGAACAGTGCAGTGAGTCGCTTGCTCAGCTGTTGTGCGAGCATGTAAACCAGCTCGGTGCCTGTCAGGATCACTCACAAAGCCAACACCCCCCCTGCGGTAAGCAGGATAAAAGACTGGCTCTAATTGCCGCTTAGTGTGTAAATAACACTCTGATAAGCATCTGGAAAACACTGAAGGCAGGGATGCGCCAACCATTTGCCAGTAATTGTTTCTCCTGATTGTAGAACTATCGTGTGTGATTAGAAGGTAATTTTACCTGACAAACTGCCAGGATTCACTCGCTGGCTTATTACCACTGCTCTTTAATTGCTTTCTGCTTCGTGATCCTCAGCATCCTTCCCAGCACTCACAACCCTCACCAACTACCTCGGCATCCATCTGCCACGAGAGTTCGGGCTGGTTACACCCTCTTTCGGTACCTACAGACCCACCTACAGCTCCTGATTTCAGCCTGTGCCACCCACCTCCAAACCTTCCACGTGCTTGGGTCCTTTATTCAGTGGGATCCGATAACCCAGTCCTTATTGTGGCCGATTATCACTTGATCCTCAAGGATCCCCCCAGGACTCAGCAATTCCGCTCGCACACTCAACACCACCCGTGCCTGCAGAAAGGGTCAAGGAATCCATAACCTTCTCCCGGTCAAATTCCAGAGGGACCATGAGCTAAACTCTTGGAACAAATGATCTGCTGTGTGTGTGGTGCCCACGGTCCCACGCAGCGAGCGTCGACAGCACTCGGGCTGCCCCAGCCAGCCTCACGCGACAGAGGGCCCAGAAGCAACAGCAAGAATCTTAAAAAGTCACGTCTGGCCAGCCTACCCTGGAAAACACTCTCGACAGCAAAGAGAACAAGCACTCTAAATTCTATCACCCGAGGGGAAAACGCTTACCCAAGACATCCATGCATCGTGCCTCTTCCACATATCATTTAGAAGGGTCATCTGTCACCAGCCCTTAACGCGACACGCTGAACCACAGCGCATCCCCGAGCCATCCGAGGCAATATCACTCCGATCTGGCAATAGACTTCAACAGCACTCGGAGGGAAATCACACACTGCAGCAGCAGAGCGTTAAGAGCTTCCGCTGAGGAGCAAGAATCACACCCAACGCCTGGCTGGGAAGGTACCCGGGACACACGGAGCTTTGAACTGGGATTTGAACCCCTGCCATCCTGTGCAGAGAGACTGAAAATTCACACGGGCCACCACACAGCCTCCTGTAGAGAGGAGAGCGCACAAACACACATGTGTGGGCCAACACGCAGCCTCCTGTAGAGAGGAGAGTGCACACACACACGTGTGTGTTTGGCAATGTGTCTTGTCGTAGACATGCACGTTGGTAACACACAGCAGGATGAGGTACACACGTGTGTCTGTGGGATACGGCCATTTACAAACCTCAAAGGCTGAGATGACTGGTGTGCTCGTTACACAGCGCTGGCACCAATGTGCCGGGAGGGTCCCGTGTGGGACCGGCTAACGGCTGGCACGCTGAACAGCATCATCCGTGTGACCGCTGAGCGTCAGCTGCGTAAAGGAACCGCCCCGGATCAAAGGAAAACAAGAGGAGAGTAACCTGGAAGCATAGAGCAACAGCTGTGCGACACCTCCGGAAGGCGAGAGCATACCGGAGTTCAAACCCCCCTCCTAGCTAAGGTCGGGAGGTCCTCTGATGGCCTGAGCCAGCTGTAACATTGGGGGGATTACTCCTGAAAACCCCTCGTCTTCCTTGGCAGTTAGGGTACAGCAGGGCAGGCTCTATCTACACTGCCTTGGCTCCTCCTGGGTAAAGGGAAGGTAAGAGAAAGCATCCTGCTGGGCACCACTGTGTTCTGGGCTGCAAGCTCTGGGCCACACCAACCTGGAACACACCGGAGGGGATGTGCCTGCACAGACAGAGCTCTCACGTGGGGCCTGGAAAGGAAAGCGACTGGATACCACCTTTGAGCAAAGGTGCCCTCACCTCAGGCACAAGGGTTAATTTAACCCTCCAGTCTCAATGCCACCTAGTTCTTCCAGAGGGACAACAGGCACAAAACAGCTGGGTCTGTCTTCTTTCTATTACACTCTGGTGTATTGCCTTCTGCTGTAATCCTCCTTCTCTTCCCCCTTAAATCACCATCGACCCTTCAGAAGACCCCAAGTCTGCTGGCTTCACCTCACTTTCCACGAGGACAGCTATCACGCGGTGGAGTCTGCTCCAGCCCTTCCCCTGCACCAACCCCAGTCAGTACCGTCGGCCTGTGTGGAAATAACAGCCAAGAGCCTGTTTCTGCTCTGTTCAGTGACATGAAATTCAAGAGCTCAACCTGAAGGGTTAAACAGACCCTTCACTGCAATGCCACGAAAACACCATGCTAACTGCAGTCCTCAACACGCACAGCTGCAGGAGCTGGCAGCACCTCAGGACTCCCAGGAAAGAGCGACCGCCAGTACTCCCCGTGATTCTGAACTTGCTGCTCTTCCATGCAGTCTGACTCGTGCCAGGATGTAAATCCACATTAAGAGATGGCAATACAGGCAATGAGGGGTTACTAATACTGCTGCACGTCGTCCTTCACACGAAAACCACCTACCCCGGCTCGCCTACCAAACCAGCAGCAGCGAGGTATCGAGGCCCCCCTGTCGAGGGCTGTCTGCGGCCAGCAGCACACAAACCAACGCCCCACAGGCCCGGCAGTGCTGCTCAGCCGTTCCCCATGATGTTCACACGTACGGGCAGGTTTGCAGAGCAGGCAGGCAGACTGCAGGGCTCCCCTGTGCTTACACATCTGGGCAGCGGTTACTGAGGGGTGGGGAGAGCTCTGCACAAGACAGGTTCGTTCCACAGGGCCATTCTAACTCTGCACCGGTCTGAAAGGAGTCCCTTTGCCTCCGTTCCTGAAGAACTGAACTAATCTGAGCACAGTGAGGATGCCAGTGGCTGGAGTACTCACTGCACAGGCAGGCAGCTGGGCTCTGCATAATCCTGACACCATCAGGACACGTTGCCACAGTTAACAGACTCGGGCCAAGCCGAGAGCCTGCCGCACGGTAACGGGGCGTGTAAGGAGAGGGCAGGAAACGCGACCCAGAAGATGCACGACCTATAACGAGACGAGCGTACGAGCGGTACGTCAGGACGCCTCTGATGCCAAACTGAGGCAGCAGGACTGGTGAAGACGTAAAGTGCCAGACGAGTGCTGCTAGCTGCTGTAGGCTGGCCGAGCACGGCGGGCAGTGACGCAGGAAACACGCGTGTTCCATGAGTTACAGCCCCTGCTCAGTCACAGCCGGGCTGCGCTGCGCTTGCGAAGCCAATGTGGATATTATTTAAGTGGTATTTCGAGCGGCGTGGTGTGGAATTTAGAAGGCTGTGAAGAACAGAGCCATGCGTTAGGCTGTATCACCAAACAGGCTGCTCGGCTCCACAGTGCCCCAGGAAAGGGATGCTCTGTAGGAAAACGGGACACGGAGGGACTGGTACCTACTGACTTCATTTGCCAGAAGATGCGCAAACCTCATCCTGCCCTCCTCCAACTTGAAATACAAGACTCAGTGCTGCCAGTACGAGAATCACTGTGGGTTCACAACTGCCACCCGACAGGCGAGCTGCACAGAGAAACAAAACACACACACCGATTTCTGTAACTGCTCCTGATTCTTAGAACAGATTCTGCCTCCTGCTCACGGTACCTACTGCTCTCAGGCCTGCTCTGAGACACTTCTCTCCCAGTCCTGCGCCTAGAGCTTACACAAACCTTCCACACCGGGCACCAGGTGCTTGCAGGTGGAAGCACTGCGGTGCTTTTCCAGCCATGTCCCCCTGCACTCGGCGCGATGCTGCACAGAACGTACTGTCCTCTTCAAAGATCAAGAAGCACACAACAGAAACGCTGAGCGCAAACGCAAGGAACAGCAGTGCTGTTTGTAAACCCAGTCAAACAAAACCCACAGGTTTTGAAACAGAAAATCAAGAGCCTTGGGGCAAACTGTGCTGCACAACGACAGGGAGCAACTGCTCACACCACAGCGCTGGCAGAGGTGCAAAGACAGCGAACCCTGGCTGGCAGCAGAAAGCCACGCAGATGGACTCACCGGCTTACTCTGCAAAGGACAACCTGACGAGGAAACCACGGCTTCTGTGTGAGCTGTAGCACACACAGAAAGAGCCAGGCACAACAATGAGACGCTAAGAAAGCAGGTGCTGAGTAAGGCGTCAAGCTGTGGTTCACCTGGTACGTGCGGCACTGCTCAGGGCTCGTGGCTGGCACTACCCTTCCTATTCTGAGTGGCTGTCAGCCTGCAGGAGGCTGGAATTCTACACAGCCTGCAAAAACACAGCAGAACCCCGGCCCTCCTGTGCTGACTCAGAGATCAGTTACCAAGGGTCTTCCTTCCGCTGCTGTTGTTCTCGCATCCCATGGCACAGTTACCTGACCCTGCTTCATTCCACGTTCACACTCATTCGGAGGCATTTCCCCAGCGCACCCGACCTCGAAGGGCACATCCAAGCGAGCCGAACGAGCGAGCTCATGCCTCTAGAACAAGTACTGTGACTTGGAGCTCTTACAGCAACGCAACCCCAGCGAAAGCAGCGTAGGAACTGTGTCTCTTTGCAATAACGATTCCATGCTCCTGGTGAACGAGGAGCCATTAAATAATGCAGTACCACGGTTTTAAAAAGCCTTCAGCATGGAATCTAGGTGAGGCTACAACGACCACTCTGCTCGATCAGAAACAGCCAGGAAGGAAAAATGCATTAAAAACCCCCACACAGTTTTCCCCACGAAAATAATTCAATAACACTTCAGAAATATCGTTAGAATCAGGTCTTAGAGGAGTCACTATTTCTCCTCCTCACCTGTCAGCGTGACAGCTGCACTCCCCAAGCGACAGCACAATGAGGCACTGAGGATGCAAAGAAACCATGGGATGTGAGGGGGAAACCACTGCCCAAGCATTAAATAATCTATAAGTAGGAAATGGAACGGGAGGGAATTGATGGCACTGAAGGTAAAATCACACACTGCGAGTAACGGGTGAGAGAAGCTAAAGGGATCACGGAGTATCAACCAGCAATGGCCCTAAGAAAATCCCAGACCCTAAGGAAGAACTGTAAAGCACGTCGGGGATAAAGGCAAACCCCAAGCTACCCCGCTAAATCCGAGGAGGGAAATGATCAAGTCATTACACAGGAGCACGGCCATAGTCAGGAGGAGTTTCTCCTCCAGCCCTGCAGCAGGAGATGCAAAGGACACTTCTATTCCATGTGATAACTGCGGACAGAGCTCTGAAGTGGGGCTATAAAACACCATCTGCCACAGCCTAACGCCTAACAGCGACGCTCTCAGCTGCCTCCCAGAGCACCTCTGCCGTATTTCTTGCAATTAATAAATGCCAAGGCCTCCACTACAACTTCAAACACAGGCGAGTCGTAAACCCTGGCTCACTGCTCGGAAGGTCTGTTTCAAGAGGAGCTCGCAAGTAGGGCCAGTCTGCTCAGGAACCTCCTCTACGCCCTGCAGTCAGGGGTTACCTGTCCTCTGTTGGATATGAGCCCAACATCCCCTGCTTTGCACTGCAAGCAAGGAGTACCAAAGGAGGCAGACCTCGCCTCCACCCCACAAAGACACTTGATTCCACCACAGAATTATCACTTACTTCCAGAGAGTGAATGAACTCCAAACCAGCACGACAGAGTTCAAAGCGGCGCTTATGGCAACGGCCAAGCGTTTCAGGGCCTGTCGTTGCTTCCCAAATAGCGGGATGCCGGTTGTTCGGCGTTCGCTGCCTGCGCTCCTGCACACATGGGGCAGCCAACAAAACCCGGCTACCTTCTGCGTATTACCTCTGCACACAGCCGAGCACGCGCTGGACTGCGCCGCAACTGCCAGCGCTTCCCTAAGCGGTGAAGCTGATGGTCTTGTTAGGAACTTCAGCTGCAGCGGGCCCCTGCGCCTGCCTTTGCTTTCAGACACCAAGCTCTGCCAGGCGGGCAGCTCCTGAGGCTTCTGCAAGCAAGCACGTCCCTCCTTTGGCAGCGCTGGAGACACATCACCTGGCTAAAGGAGGCAGCCTCTGCTCCTGCAGCCCCTTTCTGCACCACGAGGGGAATGAAATGGGTGTCCCTCCAGGTCAAACCCCAACCCCGACTGGTAACCACATTCACAGCTCCAAGCTCCTCAAGACTGCTATCACGCATGACGCATGCGACCGCTACATCCCGACTCCTCCAGCCTCCCACTGAAGGAAGCAGGCTCTGTAAAAATAAGATGCTGGTTATTTAAAGCACAAACAGCCTGAAGCTGAGAGGCTGATGTTTTGCAAATAAGGGAGCACTGATCAACTCACTACACCGGGCAGTTCTAGACGCCTACTGGTCAGTGACATCCAACCAAAGCCCATCGGGAGCCACTTCTGCACACATGAACCACCCCCAGTCCCTCACAGCAACCTCACAGCTGATGCTGACTGAGGGGGAAACACCAGTCATCTGTCCTAAGGCTGCACTGATCACTAGGAGGAGTAGGCATGAAGAAACACAGGAAACTCAGACCCCCTGAGCGGAGCTGCTGGTGCGCAGAGGTAAAAGTAACTCCGTGTGGTGCCTGCTGCTCTCACAGAATTCACTGCACTGCTAGAAGAGCCAGCAAGTCTCTGCAAGACTGCCAGCAAGGGTACTTCAGTGCCCCGATTTGGTTCACCTGCCCTCACCTCGCAGACAGGACAATCAATCAGGAGGCACTGCAGCTGCCAAACAATGTGCCAGGGTGCCAAGTCAGCAAAGGGATGCTCCTCGGGCTCTGGAGGGAGAACTGCTGCTCACAGGCTTGGCAGCAACCGGGCTGGGGAGCTGCCACACAAGAGCTTCAGACTGATGGAGTTGCAAGGTCATATGGAAAAGCAAGAGCTCTCAGAGCTGCTTTGCCTGCCACCAGAAGAGTGAAAGGCTTTGCCATGGCAACTCTACTATGGATTTTTCATCGGTGCTATGTTTAGCTCATTCTGGCTCTATCTTTTGGGGGGGTTGTGAGAAAACCAGAATCTCTTCCCCATTCTGACACCGTAAGAACAAACTGATGGAGCAATCTCAAACAGCTTATGTTCTGTATCCTGGTAACCCCTCAAAATCCCCACTGCATTTCTCCTGTCACAATCTTCTGCGGCAACCTGAAACTGTTGGAACAGGGGAAATAAGGAAGAGAAGATGTGGATGGCATGAAAATGATAGCAAAGCCGTGCAGCCAGCCGAGGGATGGCACTGTCCCCCTGCACTGGGCACTGAGGAGGCCTCTTCTCGAGTACTGCGGGTAGTTCTGGGCCCCCCACTTCAAGAAAGAGATTAAGGAGCTGGACTGGGTCTACAGGAGCAACAAGGATGGGGAAAGGACTGGAGGGAAAGGCTGATGGAACTGGGGGTGTTTAGCTTGCAAAAGGGGAGACTCAGAGGGGATCTTCTCCCTCTCTCCAACTCCCTGAAGGGAGGTTGTAGAGAGGTGGGGGTCAGGCTCTTCTCCCAGGCAACCTGAAGCTGCCAGGAGAGGGTTAGGTTGGCTGTTAGGAAGTCCTTCCTCAGGGAAAGAGCCTGGACTGGACTGCCTAGGGCAGTGGGGGAGTCCCCATGTCTGGAGGTGTTGAAGGACAGCCTGGCTGTGGCCCTGAGTGCCCTGCTCTGGCTGCTGGGGTGATGGTAGGGGCTGGGCTTGAAGAGCTCAGAGGGCTTTGTCTACTAAGGCTTGCTCTTCTCTCTTGACACCAGACCCCTGCAGTTGGCTCTGGGTATGTACTGGTGTCACCGGTCCTCCCTTACAGGGACAACAGGAACGACGAGTACGTCTGAGCGTGCACACAGCACACTTCAGGTCTGCTCAGTGTTCTGCACTCCGTGCACAGATGGCAGCCATCCTGTTTCAGAGCACCGGGGAGGGCAAAGAACCCAGGCAGACATCACCGGTAAGCGTGTGCAGCGGTACTGTTCATGAGCCACAAAACCCTAAGAGATGAAACGACGCCTGCCGCAGGGTCACGAGGAAAGGTACTCAAAGCCAAGTCATTGTGAAGTAGAAGAGAAAGCTGTAACTCTCTAAACTCTAGAAACTTCCCCAGAACCTTTGTTCACAGCAGTCTGGTCCCTTCCTCAGACAGCTGTTTCAGCAAGTGCATTCAGAATGACAAACCAAGTCGCTGCTTAGTTAGCGCCATCGATTCCAGCTGAACTCAACACGAAAGTAATCCCTGGGACGACTGCCTCCTCTTCATTCCTGATCCACCTAGCTAACTGGGTAACCTCACCTACAGCACCACTCCAGCTGTGTGCAGCTGCTCTGTGGCTCCAGCGTGTTCAGCCACTCCTCACCAGGGCTGTTGACCAGTTTCTCAAACTACTGCTTAGTCCTAGCCAGCGGAATTCAGATAGACAGGCCCAGACCATAAAACCACTGAAATTAGCATGAAAGGAGCAGAATAATTATGATAAAATTTTAATAGAATCAATAGAGTACTTCAGAGCTTCTGAAACAGCCTACTGTCTGCATGGGAAGGAGCCTGGACTTCCTCTGACCTCAGAATCTATGAATCGATAACACAGTTTGCCTTCCAAATGCACTCAAACCTGTCTGCCAGGCAGCAGAGCCGGACGGACACTGTGAAGCTGAAGGGGATGCTGAATACCTTCCCAAGGACAGCTCTTGGGATAAAGACAAGCATTTCTAACCGAGCAAAAGGCTCTGGAATGCTTTGCCGCCAGCATAACCCACCCCAGAGCAGCACACAGCATCTGGAATGCTCCTCAAGCGAGCATGGCTGTACGCTGCTCGCTATTCAGACACTCGTACGTATGAACAGCATCCCCGCAACCCAGCACCACTCCCAAGGCCACGATGAGGGCCGCAGTCCCGTCCTCAGCTGTGCCCTTCTCCCAGGGCCCAGGATCCATCTTACAAAAACACTGTTGTCTCCACCTGTCTGGTTAAAACGCCTCTGACACAAGTGTTGTGCTGAGCACCCGGACTAAGTGCTCCGTCAGAAGTAACCTGCCTGTGAAATGGAGAACTCACATTCTGAGAGTGAGTTCTCTGAGAGCCCCACCAAGTGTCCTCTGACACAAACCAGTTGGTCACGCACAACAATCGCTGTTTAAACCCCTGCCAGGACCCAGCTCAGCCTGAGCCTGAGGTCTTACTCCTGCCCGAAACAGCTCTGTAGCTCTTATTCTTGCAGTCAGAACTCTGCTCAAATCCTTATTAGCACACTCTCGCCCCTGATTTATCATGCACAGCTCCCTGCTCTGCATTAAGTGCAGTAGCTGGGATTACTCGGAGAACATTGATTAAATGATCAGGCTGCACAAGCAGAGTTCCTCAAAACAGCAACTTCAGCTGAAAGTTTGATACTTGGGAAGAGACTCGGGGTAACTTTTAATGAAAGAATTAATCATAGGGGTGAAACGGAGCCAAACCCATCTTGCTTCAAGACAATGCACACGAAGCCTTAACTGAGCTCTGCCAACTCCGTGCGGGGACTGACAGATGCCAGGAAATTCAGGACCTGCGAGCTGCCTCTCCAGAGGCTGCAGGGTAATCGGACACTTACGTGCTCTCCTCTGGTCTCCCCACTTGATCCTTCTATGCACTGGACCCCATTTGCTTCTCCTCAGGTGAAGGGTTATTAGAAGCAAGAGAAAAGCCATTGCTCTAGAGTACAGTGTGGAACTGGGACATTCAGGAACACTGTTTGCTAAAACCAGTTTGAACTCTGCAATGTTAGTGCTACGCGCGTTTCACACGTCTACTGCAGCACGACAGAGTCCCGGATGCCAGGCAGTACAAGCTGTCTGCCCCAAGTTACTCTGTGACCGTAAGGGGTAGCGTCCTGACTCGGCCCAGCAAAGGTATCGGTTTGCCTGCACTTCATTCAAGGCTGCAACCACTGATGTCTTAATCCTAAGCCACCTCAAGCCATCCAGTTCACCTTCTGCCCAAGCACACCCCAGTTTCAGGATCTCTTTGAGCCTTAGCAAAGCATTCTCCATGGCACAAACCCTGGGCACCCCAAGCACTGCCCTCTACCTTACCACCCATCCAACTACTGACGTCGTCACCACTGCTCAGATCAAGACACAGGCAGCTGCTGCTGCTGCAGCCCAGTATCCCATTCCTGTGTCTGTACGGACTGGACTGCCCAGGGCAGCAGTGGAGTCCCCATCCCTAGAGGTACTGAAAGACAACCTGGCTGTGGCCCTGACTGCCCTGGTGTGGTCGATGGGGTGACTTTAGCTCCTGGGCTGGAAGGGCTCAGAGGGCTTTTCCAGCCTCAGTTTTCCTGTGACTCTGAAAGCCCCTTGAGTCCCACAGGCATTAACAAGCCGACTCCTCGTTCTTACCCAAGCCCATCAGTACATTACCTCCCGAGAGTCAGCTGTGGACAAAGAAGGCTAATCACCAGTGCCAACCTATAAAAGAAACCCATGACTCCTAAGCCCTAAGCAAGACAAACCTAGACCTAGCTCTGGGACCCCTCCTGTGTGCGTGCTCAGCTTTAGTTCATCATATCCTGTCTCCCTACCCTGTATCTGCATCAGAAACTCTGTCAGCCTAACAGCTAGTAGGAGTTGCTGCTGATACCAGTCCTGAAGCCTGCTGCCCACTGTGGGCACAGCATGGACAGCAGTTTGCTGCCCTGCGAGACTGAGCCTGACCCATCCAGGCAGAATACTGCCAGCCAGATGCAGACTACCTCTGAAACTGAACCAGACCCACAGGTCTCAGCCAGGCAAACCGTAACTGCAGCCTCAGCTACCGAACTACCTCCAGCTGGCCCATCCCTTTCAACCCAGACAGAAACCTCCTCTACTGAAGACCTGCAATCAGTTAAAACCTAGCCAGATGAACTCTGCTTGTGCCAGAGCCAAGCTCTGGCTAGCAGCTCCTTCTTGCTGCAGTACACTGAATACAACTCAGAAGCGTGCTGCCACCACAGCTGTAGCCTCCTGTGATTTCGAGGTGCTTAACAGGTAGCTCTAACATCATCTCCCCTAGTATGGTGTTTCCACAAAGGAGACAAGACACTGCAGCCCACAACTACCTTAGAGGAGGTTGTAATGACTTGGGGATTGGTCTGTTCAACCAAGGGACTGGACAAGAGGCAATGGACTCAAGGGGCACCCAGGCAGGTTTAGGTTTGGTGTAAGGAAGAAATTGATTGCTGAAACGTTTATGAGGCACTGGGATGGGTTGCCCAGGGCAATGGTGCAGTCCCTCTCCCGAGAGGTGTTTCAGAATAGACAGACAGTGCTCAGGGAGATGGGTGAGTACTTATCAGTGTGGGATGATGGCTGGATGATGCTCTTGGAAGTCTTTTCCAACCCGGGTGATTCTGCGATTAAGAGTAATAACTCTCTAGCTGACAGCAATAGAGCTCTCCCCATGTAATCAATATTTACTGCTTCTACCCCCAAACACACCTGAGGTTTTCTGATTACATGTCACCCTCAATTTTGCCGAGCACCGATGTACAGTCAAAGCTCTGATGCCTTCTAGCTCTCCCTTTCTAACCTCCTTCCTCCTTAGCGCTATCATTTTATGAGGGGAAGAGAGAAAACGCACCAACCCTTTGTCATTTTCCAGTGCTCCCTGACACGCACGCTTCTTCAAATCTGATCTGAAACGGGGGCAACACAGGCAGCAAGAGCACACGTGCTCCTCAAAGGTGCACGGTGCTGTTCTAACGCGAACCGTGCCCCAACCGGTTCTCTCACAGAGGAGAGACTCCTGTTTTCACGAGTCCCTCTCCACACTGGGTTCACACCCGAGACAAAACGCAGAGGCACTGATTACCCCGCCCAGCCGTTGCTCCCTTTGGTACAGTTATCAGCAGTCGTGTGGAACACAGAGCAGTCCCACACACCCAGAGCAGTGTTGGCAGCATCCTCACCTGCTCACTGTATGCAGTACACTGCAATCTGTGCTTGCATGGCATCTTACAATGACCAACAGATGCCCCGATGCAAGTTCAGTTACATTCATGAGGTCTCCACATGGCCACAATCTCTTCTCCCTTAGCTGGGTGAAGTACTAGACATCCCATGCTAGTTAGCAAAACCCAGGAGTTAGTCAGTGTGCAGGCAGAGTGCTCTGGCAGGGCTTTCCCACAACTGCTCTGTAGGATCAGGCCTTCGCTGGTGTAAAGCTGTGGCCCAGGTAACCCAAAGGGGATCCTAGAGAGAGATGGGAGTTTCCTCCCTTAACTTTGGATGTCTACAACAAACATTTCAACTGACCTTCCCTTCCTCATCGCCAAGAGACAAGGGGCAGACAGCTCTAGGGGCAACTTCAATCCTTCCACACATCCAGAACAGGCTGCACAAGCAGTGATGCCTCTGCCCTGCCCGGGCTGTAAAGCTAAACCGACCACATCCAACGCAGGGATCACAGACTGGCTTGGGCAGGAAGGGACCTCCAAGGTCACCTGATCCAAGCTCCCTGCCATGAACAGGGGTGCCTCTTGACTAGGCCAGATAGCCCAAAGCCTCATCCAGCCTGGCCTTGATCATCTCCAGGGAGGGGGCAGCCACAGCCTCTCTGGGTAACGGATTCCAGAGTCTCACCACGCTCATACTGCGGAATTTCTTCCCAAGTTGCTGTCTAAACCTCTTCTGCAGTTCAAAGCCATTTCCCCTTGTCCTAGCACTGGACACTCTTACCAATAGAAAGGTCCCTCTCCAGCCTTCCCGCAGCTTCCCTTCAAATACTGGATGGCCACTATAAGGTCACCCCAAAGGCTCCTCTCCTCCAGGCTGAACCATCCCAGCTTCCTCAGCCTGGCCCCACAGCAGAGATGCTCCAGCCCCTCCAGTACAACCAGTTTATTGTGCTTAATGAAGCAAAGAGATGCAGACAAAACACTCCCCAACGCCACTCCTAGGCCCTTCTCCGCAGTAAAAGACGGCAGTACCTGGAGATCTCTCAGCAGCTGCTCAGCGAACTGACGCACTTCTAGCAGGAGTAGAGACAGCAAAGAAGCTCTCAGTACGTGGTTCCTCCCGAGTAAAACCAGCGTGTGTGACACAGCATGCAGGGCCTGAAACTAAGGAGAAGCCACAGTGAGCAGGTTGTCCTTTTGCACCCCCGTGTCAGGGGGACTGCACACCAACATTTAACAGAGTAAAACGCCAAGTCTGAGAGTTCAAAACTTAGTTCAGAAGGCACATTCACGTTGGAGACAGACAAGAACCCCCGCCCCTCACCTAGAGGCCTCATCTGCTCAACAGAAGAGCCCAACAGGAAACTGTCACTCAGACAAACTCCTCCAGAGTGTGAACCTCCCAGGAGGCAGCTTTCCAGCAGCAGCTGTCACATGCCCATCTCCCGTGTTAGCAAGTGGGTGCCTTCCCTGCCTACCCTGCACATCCAGCGATGCTGCCTGTCAAAGGCTGACACAAGAACAAACGAATTCTTGGAAACTCAAACGCGTTAGCGAGCTCAGAACCGTGCTGGGGTTTTCTGTCACCAAGCTGTCAGGAATAGCCCTGATTAAATCTTAACTCGTAGAAGACACCCTACATGTTCAAGCAATTCCCCCCCATTCGGGTTTAACACGCTGGACCCAGGGCATTTCAGAACCACAGGCGAAGGATGTGACCTTACATGAGGCATGGCTTAGGAATCTCCCTTTGCCATGGACTTCTGTATTTAACAAGAGTGGAAGAACTGTCCTCCTAGTTCCCTGGAACGGATGTGCCCAGCGGCTGTGCAGAGCAGCACACTGCTCTATGAACTACACGTGGTGGTAATTCATAAAGCACTGCTAGGAGCAATTACCATTTCTACCCATACACCTGCCATGGGCTCACTGCGTGAAGTCTCTTCTCACAGGTCCTTAGCCACAGAACCAGAGGGAAGGGCCTTTAAGGTGCAACAGGGGAGGGTTAGACTGGGCATCAGGAGAGAGTGCTTCACAGAAAGAGTGGCTGAGCCCTGGAACAGGCTGCCCAGGGAGGGGTTGAGTCCCCATCCCTGGCTGTGTTCAAGAGTCACTGAGCTGTGGTGTTAGAGGACAGAGTGTGGGGGTGACCTTGTAGAGTAAGGTTAATGGCTGGACTCGATGATCCTCACTGAGCACCTCACATTGTCCCGAGCAGGTCGTACATACCAACCGAGCACACAGAGTCAGTGGACAAAATGCAGACTGCAGCCTGCAGTGAGCTACAGGGGGTTTGTGCTTTGGTTTTTAAATTACACAAAGGAAATCAACTCCAACAGACCCATCCTGAATTAAAGCACCCCCTGGGTGTCCTTAGTGGACACTAGGGCAGGAAATCCCTGTCATGTTTCACCTCACATCTGCTTCCAAGCGGCAATATCAATGTCCCATTGCAGGCAGTAAAACCAAGCAGCAGGCTTATGCCACCTCACCAGAGCCACTGTTACAGGGAAGGCAGCAGCGTTCCCAAGAGACACAAACACACCAGCCATCAGCTCCTCCAAACACTAAGCACACCAAAATGATCAACAACATCACTTGTTGATCAGTTTCTTTCCCAAGCAAGAAAGGCAGCTGAAAGACTGAAGACACTTGGGATCCTGCTGGCACCAACAAATTTACTGTAAGCAACGCTGCCTTAGAGATTGAGAACGCCTGCAGCTCCTTGGGATGTAGGAATTCAGCACGACTCATCCAAGACCCTGGACCCAGAAAAACACTGAGGAGCAGTGCACGTTAAACAGCTCTCACTCAGACGACTCTGATGTTGCTGCTACGCATGTACTGAGCTGCAAACGTTCTACTGATGAGGAAGCAGCAGCTCCAGATACCAAGTCTTCCATGCCTGAGATTCATGTTTATACTACTTTTCTTATTCTCATCTAGTCCTAGTGAGAAGCCCATCACAGCGAGGAACTGCCCGTCTGCCTGCGGATGCTGAGCTGCCAAGCCATGCTAACAGCTGCAAAAGACAGAGCAACGAGCATGAGCTCTCTCAAAGCAGAAGAGCTGCATTCTACCTCTTTATTTCCAAATTCAATTAAACGTTAAGGAAAGCCAAACCTCCGAAAAAGGCTTTGCAGTAAATCTTTACAAGCACTGCAATTGCTGAAGACATTTTCCTTCTGTCCCTGCAAGTCTTCTGGGAACTGCTACGATCATCTCTTAATAATGGGTTTACACAGGTTCCCAGCTCTCGGAACGCGGTTGACTGGAGTCAGGCTGCTGGCAGGAGTGACTGCCAAGTCAGTATTTCAGCAGAAGCAAGACACACATCTCACAAAGTCCATCTGCTCCAGTGCGGGCTTTCAAAGCAAAGGTGCTGCTTACAGGCCATGTGGACAACCCCCACCCTCGGCTGTGACCCAGAAAAGCGCTCTGCAGGTCTGAAACAGCCCTGAGCTATCAGGATATTCTCTCTCCTTTCAGATGTGAAACCTCTCACCTAAGATCTGCCAAGGTTCTCCAATCAACTAGTCCCTCTCTAGAAAAGCAACGAGGCTGGGGAAGGGACTGGAGGGAAAGGCTGATGAGGAGAGGCTGAGGGAGCTGGGGGGGTTCAGCCTGGAGAACAGCAGACTCAGGGGGGACCTTCTCCCTCTCTCCAACTCCCTGAAGGGAGGTTGCAGTCAGGTGGGGGTCAGGCTCTTCTCCCAGGCACCCAGCACCAGGATGAGAGGGCAGGGCCTGAAGCTGCCAGGAGAGGATTAGGTTGGCTGTTAGGAAGCCCTTCCTCAGGGAAAGGGTGCTCAGAGCCTGGACTGGACTGCCCAGGGCAGTGGGGGAGTCCCTGTGTCTGGAGGTGACGGACAGCCTGGCTGTGCAAACACCACCAGGAGAACACTGCAGTGGTACAGGAAAGACGGGGGACACTGGGAACTCACCCTGTTGACACTGCTGTTCCTTAAAATAGTCTGGATTAGATTTCTCTCAAACTGCTCCAGTTCCTTGAAGCACTTCTTCACCACGTGATCCGACAATTTACTGTCGGTTACCAGGCTGGTCAAAGCACAAACCGCTTCGGTGAGGAGAGGCGAACCCTGGAACGCAGGACTGTTGTAAAAAACAGTCAGCCCCTCCAGCAGCTGAGACACGGAGTGCCGAACGGTGACACAGTCACTCTCCAGCTCCGTGAAGTCTGCCTGAAGGCCTCCTCCTTCCGACAGGTTTTTAATTTCAAGCAGATGCTGCAGAAAGCGCACAGGAGCCGCCAGAGACTCCTCCCTGCTGCTCCTGCAAAGATCCAGCGGGAGGACTCTTTCCAGCCAGCTTATAGAGCTGCTGGTGTTGTGGTCAGACTGGTGGCCATCAGGGGCCGTGCCTAAGGAATCAAAGGCCCAGTCGTTAGACACGTCACATCCAGAGTCTTCCAGCTGGCTTGAGCAACCCGCGGGGTTCACGCACTCCTGATCCAGAAGGGTTTCAGCGGAAGCATCCGGCTTTTCTGAAACACAAATGGGAAAGTCACGCTCGAGTAATCTAGAACACACAGACGTGGTGTGGAACCTACCCTGCGCCAGCACACCCCCAGCCACATCAGCCTCTCAGCCTCAAACACCCAGATCTGCCAGCTACCGGCAGGAGGCTGCTCTTCCCGGCTCCAGGAATCCCCTGTTCACCCCCATCTGGTGCCAGGCTACAGCACTTACTGACTGGCTCCTCACTGACTGTGCTGAAACCCTGCGGGAAACGTCTGCACCGCGGACCAGGTCTGCATCATCTCCAGCAGTCTCTGATCAGCCAGCGAGGGCAGGGAGATCAAGCCCAGCTATGTCAAGTTTCACACCTTTAATGTTCAGGAAGCCCCAAAACTGAGGGGGACTGGTACCAAAACACAGAGTGGAAGGGCTCACTGCAGGGAAATCAACAGACCCTTCCAGAAGGCGCCACGAGCGAGGCTTACACACCCAGCCGAGCCTTTCATACATCACCACTGTCCCCAAGCGCTCTGCGTTTCCAAACCCAGAGCAAGCACAGCAGCAAAGCCTCCCACAGTGTGCCTGACAAAACCAGCAGTCAGTCTTGCCTGTCTTCACTCCCCAGGGTTTAGAGCAAAACACATCCCACAGGGAAGAAATGAAGTTGGTTTTGGGGCTGTTCAAGGCAAACAAGGCCTCCTAGGGAATCCATCTACTAAGCCATGTGGCTGCGTGGCTCCTGGTTTCAATCCCGGGGGAGCAGCGTGGAAAACTTCCGGGGGGTGGGACAGCAGGAGTCCAGAGAAGCAAAGAGAGCTGAGGAGACTTGGGCTGGCTGCCACCTTTCCTGCTCTCATCAAGGCAGGACCTACCTGATCCCTGCTTTGCCTACCCAGGGGCTTTAAGCTGAGCACCCACAGCTTCCACCTTTCCCAGCCAAGCAGGAAATACCCAAGCCTGACTGGGAAGTGGCAAGGGTGGCTAAACTCTATGGCCATCAACAAAGCTGCTGGTGAACTGGGCTTCTGTATTGTTTGTGATCATTTTTACTGCAGCGAGGAGCTGGCTGGCTCCAACTCGACATGGTCCTGCTTTTGCAGCAAGCCTGAGCTCCCTCTTTCCTCAAGAAAGGCATCTCATGAGGGAGGGAAGCAGGAGCCAGGCGATTCTCATCGTCTTTGGCTCTTCCTCCCTCAACACATACAAATGGATTCAAGTGTCTTGTCACAGAAAGCAGACTTTAGGAGAAGGTGTCCTGTGAAGTCAAACAGCCCAGTCAGAATGCAATGTTCACATCAATCACACGGTTCAGCATCACCCTACACACAGGCACACGAGGGTCGTGCGGGTGGCAGCCTCACGTGGAGGCTAGGAACACAGGAGGGGACTTCAGGGAAGTTCTGCTGTCGATGAATCCTTTTTTACAAGAATCTTTAAAAGAAAAAGGCAGGAGGAAACCTGGTTTCTCTCCCTTTTTCTTAATTAGAGAAGGAAGCAGTTTGGTGGATTCCCACTCACTGCGTTGGAAGGGAAGAACAAGGACCAAGACTGAAGGTGAAGCTAAGAAAGAGCTGACAAAAGCCTTGCTAAAATAAACCCTGGAGAACTGACTCGGAACCCTCCAAATCAGCCTAAAGCAACCAACACAACAGGCATCTACCCTCTAAATTCCCACTCCTAAAATAAACGCTGGCAAGAACAGGGCAGGGTATGGTGCTCATGGTGTTTATGCCGCCCCAGGTTGGAGTAACAGCTGCAGGCTTTTCAGAGCTCTTCAACAGAGGTGCCAACAAACACTGTGATTGTTGATTTGACACGCTGATAACGCTCAGGAATCTGTCTTGGGGGACGGACGGGTGCTTCAATTGCTGAACCCATCGACTCATCAATGCTTTGTGAGACCCTTTGTCTTTTCAGTAGCTCCAAAGCAAAGTGACAATAGGATAATCACATATTCCAGGAGTAAGGAGGAGAATAACGCCAAAGAGGTTCTCTCCTCCCTCTTGTGACATTTCCATCCAAATCAAACACAGGCAAGAACCTCTGATTAACAGACTTGACTTTTTCCCAGCTACGGCCCTGGCTGTCAGTTCAACACTGACAAGGTGATGAACAGACAATTACTAAAAGGTTCTGTCTTCCTCCTCCTCTGATGGCTGATGTGCAGCCAAAAACACTTCCCCATAACAGGAGTACCAGTGTCCCTGTTTTCAGAGACACAGCTACGCAGTGATGCCAGCAACTTCCAGACACAGCAGTCTGTGCACCTATAGCACGGCAATCACAGAGCGTTAGGGGTTGGAAGGGACCCCGAAGATAATCCAGTCCAACCCGCCTGCCACAGCAGGATCCCCTGGATCAGGAACAGGCCAGGAGAGTCTGAAACGGCTCCAGAGAAGGAGACTCCACAACCCCCCTGGGCAGCAGCACTGGGTGTCACTATAAAGGGCCTGGCTCCTTCCTCCCAACAGCTGCCCTTTTCATCTTGATCAACGGTCATGGGGTCTCCCCTCAGGATCCTTTTTCCCAGCTCCAGAGCCCCAGCTCCTCAGCCCTTCCTCAGCAGGGAGATGCTCCCCTCCCTCCATCATCCCTGTGGCTCTGCACTGGACTCTTTCCAGCAGCTCTGTGTCCTTCTGGAACTGAGGGGCCCAGCACTGGACACAAGATTCCAAACGCGATCTCACCAGTGCAGAGTAGAGGGGGAGGAGAACCTCTCCGGATCACCTAACCACTCCTTTCTAATCCACCGCAAGAGGCAAATGGCCTTCTCAGGCACAAGGGAGTAGCCTCATACACAAACACAGCAAAGCGCAGTGACCCAGCCCACCAACACTGCCCCTGGAGCAAAACACCCTCCTCTCTCTCAGCAAACAGCCCCAACCTTCTCGGGGGTCTCTGAAGCCAAGGAACTCATCAGGCGGGTGTAGCAAACGTGGATAACCTATCTTTACAAGTGGACACGTTTTTGTTCTCCTCCAGTGTTCCATGGAGGAAGCAAACTGGCCTGGCAGTGGCAGAGAGTTCACACATTTCTCACATCAGGGAAATCAAACTCCAGAAGCAGTCTCCAATCATCCCCACTGCCTCTGAAAGACCTCCTGTTATTATTACAAACAGCAGGTGGGAGAGGAGAGCTCTCTCTCAGAATTCAGAGCAGGAAAGATACAGCTGCAGAGTGAACCTTGGCTGAAGGACTCCAACTCCTCTGTGCTCAACAGGCAGCAGCACACAGAGGCCGCATCCGATCCTCATGTTAAGCAGAACACACACACAGAGCTGAGTGTTTGCCTCTCCGCTTTCAAGAGGTGCCACTGTTTTAAGCAGAACACCAGCCTGGCTGGAGAAACAAGGGGAGGAAGCAAAGGATCTGTGGTACTTGTAGATTAACTTCCCCTAAGAACAAGCCCATGTATCCTCAGCCCTAAAGAGGATCTGCCTGCTGCGGTGTTAGGTAGCAACGCATCATCAACCATCACCTATAGCAATTCAACCTCACAAATGACCACCCCACTAAAACCCCTTCTCAGGGGTTTGCAGGTCACACCAAGGCTTAAGGGGAAAAAAAGCCAAACAAAACCAGTTACAAGAAAAGAACTACCAGGAGAAATGGGTGTCTCACAGTCAGCCTCCTACAGCCTGGAAGCATCCTTCCATGCCAAGGGATAGAAATAACACAGCTCAGGCTCTTCACATACACCAAAGTGGTTCAGAGAAACTGAAGGGGAAGCCTGTGTGCGCTCCTCTCAGCCAGCGGGGCTGAGGAAGTACCCATAGCTATTTCCACCGTCACAGGAGTTTTCCAACAGGTTATCACAAACACAGACAAACTACTGAAAGGACATGCTAATCCTTCAGGGGGTTGGTTTCCTGCCCCGGAGAAACTGAGGGAGTACAGTCCTACAGGCAGCACATCATCATCTCTTCCATTTCTGATTCCATTAGCTGAACAGACTGAAGTGAAAGTTTGGCCCCACTGCAAACCCGGTTTAGGAATCGAGGGACCTTTCTGGCAGCAGAAAGGACAGGGATGTCTTTCGGGGTCACCCTATCCCTGCTAGTGAGTATTGCAACGGATTAACCGAACCATCAACCTCAGAGCAACTGCGCTATTTGCCTGTAAATGAAGAGCGCACAGAGCAAACAGAGCAGCTGCAGACAGCCCAAGTCTGCCCAGTTTTAGCACATTTCAGGTCTGAGAACAAACTTCACTGTGACTACAGCAACGAAAATGAACATCTTCTACAAGAGGTGTTACTCTACAGGGACAGCTGCTTTCCTCCAACTATCCCTCAGCCAAAACAGCCTCCCCCAGCAAGCGAGATCCCAGTATTGCTCAGTTTAACAGCTTGGGGTAAAGCACCTTTAGAAAGCAGGACTCCAAACACTGAGGCTGCAAATTCACCGATTCTGTTTCCAGCATTTGCTATGATCTATTAGGGCATCATCTGCAAGCATTCCATGCTAACTAAGCTCTCCTGAGCTCCTGCATCATATGCAGCCATTCCTTCACAGCTCGGAGACACCTGCTGCAGACAGCAGCTCGGCAGTTCCTTTTTCTTTACACAAACTTAATGTTTGGAAGGGGTTGCAGCCACAATAACCAAACATGAATAGTCATTACATCGCTGCTCTAGGAAACAAGGCCAATCGTTTTACAACACAAACCCTTAGTGCTTCTAGCTGAGGGCTCATACATCGCCCATTCTCCGTCCAATTCAGAATCAAAACAGCCTTTCACAGGGTCTTAAAGCAGCTACCATTTCCCTACAAAAGCATTCCAGCAAAGTCTCATCACGTTTTCTACCAGGGACCCTTCAAAAACATCACAGGTCATACAGCAGACAGCCATGCATTTTGATTGCAGAGACGCCTTCAGCAATGAACTGTCTCTCCCCTTCATCCCCGAGCATTTTGACCCCCATGTCCCAGGGGAAATAGCTCCCCAGTCTGAAGACACCTTCCACCGCCTGGCTTCCGAGCCTGCCCTGTGCCTTTGATCTTCCGCAGTGAGAGGTACTCACTGCACACACACAGTTCAGAGCAACTGCTGCCCGAGTGTTGTTCTTCTCTTTTCATACTCCTTAACCAACAGCTTTCCCGAGTCCTGCAACATCAGACTCACAGCACTTTATCACAAGATACAATCACCACTCATAGCATCCACAGTCTCCACGCACTCACAGGAGGAGCAGACACTGCCCAGTGCCCTCGTTATAGCTATGAGGGATTCAGGCTTCGACACTTCAGGCCTAAACTCTGATCTACCCTAAATACAGACAGGCAGGATGCCTGCAGGAGACACTGTGGATGCGACTGGGGCACTGCAGTATCTGAGCCACCAGTGCATCTGAAGTGACTGAGGGGCACTGTGCGCTGCTGCTGGTGCCCGGTGTGATTCCACATGGTACATAACCGTGTAACCCTCAGAATCGGGGAACTCCGAGTAAGAGCCTAGTTCTCAAGCTCAATCCCATCACACAAAGCCAGAGGTCCCCCCACTCCAGAGCTTTTGGAAAAGCAGGGAGCTGCACGCTGAAGCTTCTACCTACGGACAAGCAACTGTACAAGCCAGTCAAAAGCCATTGTCAGCACAGACAGCAGCCGCTCCAGAAGCTTACCCCTGGCCAGGCAGAATCTCGGGCAGATCTTGTACAGGAGAAGCTCCTGACGTAAGCGAAGAACTTCAGCTTCCAGTACTGCAGCTTTTGACTTCCATCCCAAATCCTTCCCCGACACAGTCCTGGCGAGGTGTTCAGCATACTCTCTGCAACTCTTCCCCGGTGGCTTTGAGCGGATGATGGCAAATGCCAGCGCCAGCTTGGCTGTCTTCAAATACCAGACGTGATGTTTGCTCTGGTCTTTGGTTTCTACTGCATTAGGGGAGAAGAGAAAAGCTAACTTCACTATGGCCTGCTTAAGGAAACCATACCCAGAGCTTTCTTGGCTTCACAAGCTGTTCAACAGCAAGACCAATGATTTCACTTCTAGTGCACCTGTACGGCGTCAAGGGAAGGAGCCAAAGCAGAGGCACCTGTGCACGACCAGGGAGTAAAGTGCACGTGAGCTGCACCCAGCCAACCCCAACACTCAGGTGATGTTTGCAGTCGACTGTGCAAAGAGCTTATTCCAGCAAAATCCTAAATGCAAACGTTGTCTGCACTACAGTCACCTCACAAACCCCACACCCCCAGGCCTCACTTCTCCCCAAGCCCTTGGGCTGAAGGATGCACCTGGGGTCACTCCAGGTAGCTCCAACACCACACAGACCCAACAGAACCCTCCAAGTGTTCAATAGACAAAACTGGTGAGGTGGTGGTTGGTTTCTGGCTGTGGACACCTGGTATTGCTGCGTGTGCAGCCCTGAAGTCTGCATCAAGACTCGGGTCTGTGCAGCCAGCTTGGAAGAGATGCAAGCTGTTAACGAGGTGAGCAGACAGATTTATCAGCTCTGCCATGTGCAGCGAGCATGGGGCAGAAAGCAGTACAGGAGTCACAACAAGACAGTATCTAGATGATTATGTCACAGGCAACAGGATCTTGGAACACAAAGGGAAGAAAGGGAGTGAAAACTAACTAATAATACCCAGCCTATCTAATTAACAAAGCTATCATTACTCTAATTGCACACTACGGGCCTTCAGTAGTGCAACTGAGTTCTTCTACTGGAGGAAACGTTACTGCCAGAATACTAGCAAATAAATGTCTCCTCCTACACTCTCACCCTGCTCTTGACACCTGAACAGTTATTTGCAAGACCGTTTGTTCTTGTTATCAATGGAACTGCAGGCTGAGCTCTCTAACAAGCTGTCACACACAGGCTCGAACACAGCATTGGCATCGTTCCCTCACCGCATCACCTGCCCTCAGCGAGCTGATTCCTTCCCGAGTTCCCCTCAGCTCTAGCAGAAGTCACACATTTATTTTTCCATCCATCAGGGGCACTGGAAGAACAAGCTGACTCTGAAGTGATCCCTGCTCCTTCCAAATAGCCCTGAAACACACAATTCCTGCACTGTGCTGGCACCCTGGCTGTCACACGCCCGGGCCAGCTACAGAGCACCAGGGATCGACTGCCAAAGTTCCTTGGCATCTACCTTCCTACAGCTACGTCTGACGCCACTGCTCTCCACCCAAAACACTACACTCCTGAGCCGTGTGAGAGGAACACCGTCTAGTCTAAGCTACCAGCACACCCTTAAGGGGGTAAGCCCTTAGGAATGGAGCTACACCTCTGCTCGAAGCAGTTACACGTTAAATACATGGTACTGCAGAGCAGCACCTCCTATCAGAAGTCCCAGGAATTCCAGTGATAAAGCCTAACTGAATATTCTCAGCCTCAAAGGATCAGCACTGCTGTGGGACAAACTGATCCAAGACCCCTGCTTGCCTCGCACACCAGAGGAACACTTCACAAACACAGAACCCCCCAGGCAACTGCATGACCTTCAAAGCTGGGAATGAAATGAAATTCATGGAACAACAGTGGAAGCAGCAGCAGCAGTTAACAGTGTGGGATCCAAAGTCTCTGCCTTTGAACCTGGAAGGTCCTCCCCACGTTATCTTACGCGCTCTGGACAGAAATTTCACCCAGACATCACTGTTTCACCCAGACACCACCAGCCCGGCAAGCTCCATTCTTAGAGAGCAGAGCCACAACCGAAGGCAGGCGGAGAGCTGCTAACAAAGGCCTTTCACTGTAGGTTTTCCACTCTGCTGTCTCCAGTGACTCCTGTGCAAAAGCTGTCTGATTAATCTCCTCTTCAAAGGAAGCACAAATAGCGATTCACGCTGTGCTCATAACACGCTCTGTCAGTACTAACAGCTCCCTTTACATCCCATGCAGGAGAGCTGCAGGACCAACGCCGGGGTGCGGGTCAGGAGACGGTGCCTGCTCTGAGCCTCTCATTAACGTCCAGCAGCTGTTATCCCCGGAGCCCCTATCTGTACCAGGTCTTCTATCAGGCCGATTATTTCTGCTCCCCCCAGACACAGGTACAAGGTTAGCTGAGCAGTGGTGCCGCACACCTCTCAGCCGCCCCAAAGCCCAATCCCCAGCAAAACCAACCTGGCGAACAGGCCGGCACCCTAAGGCAGTGCCAGGGAAGGGCCGAGACCGCGTTTCTACAGCTCCAGAGGATGCAGGAGCCTGAAACGCTGCTTCACGGGTGCTTTCTGAGTACCTGCTCGCAAACCGGGGAGTGTAATCTGCTCGGCTCCAAGGGAGCCGCTGANCCACGGGGCCCCCCCCGAGCCTTGCGGCGCGGCCTCACAACCCCGCAGAGAGCAGCGAAGGGCTGGCGCAGCCTCCACACCCCGAGCGGCCCGGCACGAAGGCACTCACGGCTCCTCCGCTTCACTCGCCACACCGACAGCCGCGCAGGCCGGCCAAACCGCCTCGGTCCTGGCCAACGAACCGAGCGAACGGTGCCTTCCTCCGGCCCCCCGGCGGCCCCGAGGCTGCCCGCGCCGGGACCTCTGCCCCGGCGGCCTGGGGTGAGGCGGGGGTCCCTCCTCAGGCCGCTGCCT
>VZRI01009519.1:531418-549584 GCA_013397515.1 Upupa epops | reverse complement strand
GGCCGGGCTCTGTCCCGCCCCGAGGCGGAAGCCCCTCGGCAGAGGCGCAACGGGGGGTGAGAGGACTCCCTGGGCAGCTGCTTTATAGCAGCCGCCTGGGCGCCTGGGGGCACCTGAGCCGCCACCTGCGCTCACAGCGCGGAGGAGCGGCTCTGCCGCTGCGCACTGCGCGGGGGCCGCCTGGGTGGGCTCTGCCCCCCTGGTCGGGGGCTGAGAGGGCGCACGGCCGAGTTCGACCGGGATAAGCGCTATCATTTCATCATAGTACAGGAATATAATGAACATTGTTATGTGGCAGCATAGCGAGGCGTTCGATGTTTATATAACGGTGTGTTTTACACACTGTACAATGCATGCCATCTAGAATAATCACAGAGTCCTTAGGGATGGGAAGGGACCTGGAAAGATCACCCAGTCCAGTCCCCCTGCCACAGCAGGGTCCCCCAGACCCAGTGGCACAGGAACACAGCCAGGCGGGGCTGGAACGTCTGCAGAGAAGGAGACTCCACAGCCCCCCTGGGCAGCCTGGTCCAGGGCTCCGGGACCCTCCCTGGGAAGAAGGTCCTGCTGAGATTGAGAGGGAACCTCCTCTGTTCCAGCTGGCACCCAGTGCCCCTTGTCCTGTCCCCAGATGCCCCTGAGCAGAGCCTGGCTCCATCTTCCTGACACCCACCCCTCACAGATTGAGAGACAGGAATGAGGTCCCCCCTCAGCCTCCTCTTGCCCCAGCTCCCTCAGCCTGGTAATACCTGACCTATGACAGTGTGTCATATAGAACCTATCACACGTGCAATGAATTACTGCTGTATGTAGAGTGTGCACTAGGTCACAAAGGCAGCTGACTCCAGTAGTTGCAGAGAAGTCCGTTTGATCAGTGTTTCTGAAGACATCTTTTGATCTCGTGAACAATCCGGGGATGCCTGCACGGCCAAAGGTCATTCAGACTAATTAGCTGCTGTTATTAATAATGAAGGTAACAGCAGCGCTGGAGTGTGATCATGGTGTTTAACCGATCCACACCCGAGTAACTGCACACGAGTCAGTGGCCAGGACACTGGTCAAGCGTCAAAGGAAGCGGGTGGTGTTGCTGTCGGACATGCAGGTCCCGCTCTTACTCCACGCTGATGGTATCAGCTCGAGCAAACAAGAGAGAATACCATTGTGTGTGGAGAGACGGGGAGGAATACCTTCTCATTTGATCAACCTGTCAGGATTCATCAGACCTCTTTCTGTTCTAAAGCAGCAAAATTGATCCAGGAGCCGGGAGCGTCTGGAAATTGAATATGTGCTACGCCCTCTCTGCTGCTGTAGCTTGAAAATGTGTTTAGCACCTGTGGGGCACGAGATAGACTGATAGACTGTGAAAATCCTGTGAGGTTCAAGGAGCCCCTCTGATGATAATTCCAACTGGAAGCAATTCCACAGGTTTGGGATGTTCAGGGAGTTCTGTGAAGACCTCTCTGTCACCGTTCAGAATAAGGGCATCGCTTCCAGGACTAAAAGGCAACGCGTCGGCATCACGTGCAGTGAGAACCTCGTGCTGCACAGGCCACACAAAAAGCAAGACACAGCGTGAGGAGAGCAGAAAGCAACGCTGGCTACCGCTGAGAGACAGCCTAGGGTCTGTCGTGACCAGGTGCTCTCTGGGGAACAGGTGCTTTACAGTGCTTTGTTGAGCTGGCATCGCTTAGGCAGCGCTGCAGAACTCGGTGTGCACACAGGACAATGAAAACCAACCCCAGTCTCCGCTGTAGAGCACATCCGAAAGCCTTTCCCTCAAAGCACTTCCCCTTCTGGAAATCGATACTGAAAGATGCCCAGGGCTCCAGATGAGCAGAGTGAAAGGGTGTGAGCAGGTATCAGAGTCATGATCCCGCCTGCCTTAGATGGGGATGTTTACAGATGAGCGTGACAATGCAGCGGGATGCTGCGTGTGCACTTCAGCATTGATCCCCGCCTAACAAAACTGTTCTGAGAGGGGGGGTCGTCTTCGCTTTGCCCTGTGTAGGTCAGCAGATGTGGGAAGACGAAAGAGCTGAAGTAAGGGCATATAAATGTTCCCGTTCAATCTCTCCCTTGTTGTTCTAACTCCACAAGGTTTTTGTGATGAAGTCTATAATAAAGCAGAGCGAGTGAAGAACAGGTAATTGCTATTCAAACCGATAGCCTGGTGTATGTAAACCCCGCATTACAGCTCTACACCTGGGGCTGGAATCAGGGAGCAGTCCTCCCTAAACACCTCATAACACAGAAAATTCACTGCATTCAATTATCTGCATCCTTGTGGCTCAGTCCTGAGGTGCTGTGAGTGGCATTCTGTGTCAGCTGAGCCGTGGGCTACAACACTGGCTTCTTTCTGTTGACTTGGACAGGTCTGTCGTGATGAAATGCCTTTCCCCCTGTGGAAAACACGGGCTCGCCCTTCACTCACACAGAATGCCAGATGCCAACCCGCTTAAGTCACAGCGGTTTAGCTAGTGCTGGTAGCTGTCACCTGTCTAACCTGTCTGGCTCATTGTTCAGAGCTTGAAGGATGCAGGGCCAGTTCCCTTTTCTAGGAGGGGTTCACGCCTCGCGTCCCACAGGAGTGTTGCACACAGGAATCACACGTTGGCCTCACTCATTTTGCCAGAAATCATAGAATGCTTTGGGTTGAAAGAGACCTTTAAAGGTCACCCAGCCCTAGCTCCCTGCGGTGAGCGGGGACATCTTCCTCTAGATCAGGGTGCCCAGACCTCATCCAGCTATACATCATTTCCTTTAGGTCGGTAAGAGAGTTTAACCAGCAGCTTTGCTCTGCAGTGATCCGTGAGAGATCAGTGATGGAAGGTGATGCGTTGAAAACAGATGCTCTTGTATTCCCGTGCCCCTTGCATCTGAAGGGGAGTTATTTTCCAGTAGCTTCATTTCTAGTCTTTAATCCGCGCTTTATTGCCCCATTCCACACGCAGCTCTGCGCGTGACTTCGCTGAGAAGCGTGCAGAGGCGCACGTATTTCTCTCAAGGGAAGACGTGGACTTTAATAAATAGGCAGCGTGCTACGGCTGTGATGGAAGCAGTCAGTCTGAGGAGGCATAACGCCATGATTTCAAAACCAGATGTCTTCCCGCACGCCACAGGCAGGCACCCGTCAAGGTGAGAGTTATGCGGATTGGAGTGTAAAAGGGCAACCTAAACATTCTTCACCTCATGCAGAAGTCTGTGCGCTCGTATTCCATAACTCAGAGCCCGCCAGGTGGGTTAGTGCTGCACTTCCCTCATCATTCATGCTCGGGGAAGTGAACAAACCTGAAAATATTAGGACAACAGATCATGTTCTTAAACCTCTAAACGTCTCTGCAGAAATACCTCCTCCACCATAAACAGGGCTAAGTGATACGCCGTAAAATGCTAATGCTTCCCTCCTTTTCCTCATCTGCACTCTCATTTAGGTGTCCTCCAACGCTGCTATTTACTACCGCCTTTCTTCAGGGAGCAACACTCGCAATGCTCCAGACTGCTCCAGTCAGCCCTGTGTTGTCACTGCTGCTTCTTCATGCGCTAAGGAACATTGAGGTTGGAAAAGACCTACAGGCTCATCAAGTCCAACCTTTGACCCTTCTCTTCTCTTTATCCCCCGTAAGCCATTTCTCTAAGCACCTCATCTCGACAACTTTTAAACACACGCACGCTTTACAACTCCCTCCGAGAAAACACCTTCCTCATGCCCAGCCTCACCCTCCCTTGATGCAGCTTTAGGCTGCTCCCTCTAGTCCTCTCATGGTTTACTGGTGAGAAGGGGCCAGCACCTACCTCCCTACAGTGCCCTTTTGGGTGGTTGTAGAGAGCAGTAAGGTCTCCCCTCAGCCTCCTCTTCATCAGACTGCAGAGCCCCGGTTCCCTCAGCTGCTCTTGGTAAGGCTGGTTCTCCAGGCCTTTCAGCAGCCCAACTGCCCTCCTCTGCACCTGCTCCAGCACCTCAACATCCGTCTGGTACTGAGCTGCCTAGAACTGAACACAGTACTCGAGCTGGGGTCTCAGCCATCCCTCTCTTCCTCTCAAGCAATTAATTCTACATTTGTTTTCATGACTAGGAATCCTTCTGCCCGTGTTCGTGAGGACGAGCTTGTCCCCACTACCCGTGTTTTGTCTGTGGAAAACAGGTCAGATGGGCTGTCTGAGGGTTTAGAGGGTTTAAGGTCAGTGCCAGCACAAAGAGCTGGTCCCCGTATCCCTCAGACCCTTCTTCAGACCACCAATCGGTTGTGGTTTTCCCTGTTCCTGTGCCTTGCGAGGCCAGCAGCGGGGAACAGCAGGGATGGATGCGCAGAACAGCTCAAAGCTAAGGAGTTTTGTCTCCCAGTGGGAGAGATGAATGAATGGTCCGTGAAGTCCAGTTCCATTCCTCCTGCAGCAGCAGTGGGATGGGCTGTTAGAATAATATTTAGAGATTGCTTGCTGGCATCTGTTCTGTGTCGGTTCAGCTCCAGGCACTGCCGAGCATCCTGCTGCTTCCCTCAGCATCATCCAAAGTGCCGTTGCCTACATTTTATTGAACAGAGGGACACAGGGAATAAGTCGCAGAGCGAGGCCTCAGTCGTTCATCTCCAGCCTCTTTCCTAGCTCCCTGTCAAGTACAGTCAGTTGACCCTTGTGATTAACGAAGGGGTTAATGAGCAGCTCAGACAGAGGCCGTGCCCAGGCAGTCCAAGCAAGCTGCTTTCACAGATGCTCGTGTGCTTACCCTTCTTCTGTTTCAGCTGCTTTGCTTCCCGGAGAGTCCAGCAGGTTTTCCTCTCTGTTGTGTTCCAAGCGAAAAGACCAGGCACACAGAACCTCTTTGCTGCTCTAGGTCCTGGGTGTCAGCAGAGCTCATTTCAGTTGCGAGCGACTTCAGCTAGTCTTCCAGAGGAGAGAGGTCACCTCTGAGCCATCAGACACTCCATCTGCAGCGCAAGGAGGGTGACAGGAGAAAATCCTTTACAAGTGCCTTTATATTTAGATTGTGAAAGTCCTCTCTTTGCCTGACTGGAGACCCTTCCTTCATCTCACTAAGCTGACAGAGAACCTGAAGCAACAAGGACCTTGGGGACATCAGTGGCAACCTGCTTTGCCTTGATTTCCCTCTCTCTCTCAAAGGCGGCTGCTTTCCACACATTTCAGTCCTCAAAGCTTGTTAGCTGTCGCCTACCTTTCACAGGGCCTCACTGGTTGCAGTAAGCTTGGATTACACTTCACCATCGTCAGTGAGGTGACTGCCCGGGTCAGACTGTGGCCATACACGGCATCGCCCTTTAGTTTTCCAAAGACACTGGTGCAGCAGAGATGCTCATTCAGCCTCCAAACCCTGCGTGCTTAGATCAGTTGGAGACCACTTAGCTAGGGTAGGTTTTCACAGGTGTCCACAACGCTGCTCCACAGTCCTCACTGCTCTGCACCTTTGCAGGACAGAGTATTCGTGTTTCTCAAAGAGAAGTCACAAATAAAGATAGGAGACCGTTTATAAGAGAGAAGGATGATGCCGAGCACTGTGTCAGCTGTCACCCCACACTGGTCTTCTGTGCTTAAATTACACTTCCCTGAGTTCTCTGCAGTAAACTCTCACCACCGGGCTGAGAAAGCCCCCGTGGAACAGCCACGTAGCTCACAGAAACCTTGCAAGCCGTTGCGGGAAGCCCTGAGAGGGTCACTCCCATGACCCTGAAGAAACAGAGCGATGGTGCACGTGTCCTTGGAAACACACTGTACGACTGAAACTCCAGCGTGTCCTTCGCTATCAAATCATAAAGCAGCTCGGATCAGACTCTTACAAGGGCTTGAAGACAGCAAGTGTTCGAAGCAAACCCTTGAGGGGAAGTGCTGAGCTATTGATCTCAGAACAGCACGCACCTTGTCATTGTTAGAGCTAAAAGGGGAGAGCGTTATGTGGATGCGAGTTGGTGTTTTCGATTGAGAACTGTGAAAGAAGAGGGTCCTAGGACAACGGTGAGCCTGCGCAGACGCACATGGAAAACCTGGGTGTTGGCAGTTCTCCCTCTTCTGCGTTGTTCTTCTGGCATGGAGAAGGCAGCTCATGGGAAAACGAACACGGGAAATCTCAGCCAGCCCCAGCAATAAATCATACATCCCAGTCTGCAGCGCGTTCTGAAATCTCACACAGGCCATCACCTTTGGGAAGAGAAACAAGCAAGCAAGGTAACCGTGAACAGGCCGTTCCAGCGAGTCCTCTAGGAGCTTGACCGCAGCTTTGCCCTTTGCCATCGAACTGATTGCTTCCTCCTCTGGTACCTCCTCCCCTGCCCTGCAAACGAAACATCTGGTCATGTCCGGATGGGAAGAGCTGGTCGATGAAACAGCCTGGTACAGGAAATGATCCTACACTGCTGGTCGAGCTCCTTCTGCCCCAAATAGATTCTGCATGCCTGATCTCGCCCTTAGAGAGCGAAGAGTAAACAGAGACTGATAGATATGAGCTTTCCATCACCAGAGCTGTCAGCCGCTGTGCATTAAGGAGTTATCTATGCCTTTAATTGTGAGCAGGAGAGGGATTTAGAGCTCGCGGGAGCGTATTTGTTTCACAGTAAATCTGCAGATAAGCCCCTCTTCCCTGGTGCCCGCACACAACGCCGTGGACTTTAAAATATTAGGCTGTCCCTTTTCCTTCCAACACTGGTGCCTACAGCAAGATCTATGATCCCAAAGGCTTCCTGGTAGCTTAGACTCCAGCGAGGTGCCTGTACTGCAGACCAATAACCCAAAGGAGGAACTATTAAAATGCAGCCTCGGGCTGCCTTATTGCTGCCGCCGTTCGTTACTGCATTCATGTGGAACCTCGGCCCTGCCTTCTGCCTAATCCCTTCCTAGTGGCAGAAGTGTTGATCATTGCAAAGGTTCCTTCTCGTGTGATGTGTCCTGGAGACAGGTTTAACCGTGTCGGGAGGGCCAGAGAGGGAGGATTTTTGTCCTCTAACGTGCTGGAGACCTCACGATTCCCCTGTCTGGTTCTGTAGTCAGACAAACCCGCCCTGTTCTGATGCCCACAGCTCAGCCTCCGAGTTGTGTTATTCCTTGTAACAGAGGGCTTGACTGTGAGCGAGCAAAGAGCTTAAGAACATCAGGGGAATGGGTCTGTGGTTAAATAATTACCTGCAGTCCCCCTGGGCTTTGCTTCCTTAGAGCTCCGGCACTCTTGTCCTGTTGGTGAGGAGAGGACACAAGGACCTGCGGGCACCAAGCACAGAGGACTCGGGTCAGTAAGCTAACGCGGTTGCTCTATCCCCCCACCCACCTAGGAGCAGTGACTTTGCTCACTGACCTGGCTAAGAAAAGAGGAACACTCACCAGGAGGAGGTCTCTGTTACCCACCCTCCTCTCGCTGGCAGTAGTTTACAGCGCAGTCACAGTGCTCTCCGCAGGATTCATCATTGGGGCGAGACTGATGGCATCCTCTGGTTCGGTGGGTGATGTAGAGACATGGTGATATAGAGGACATAGGCGTTGCTTGCAACAGCCCCCAGAGGACACGCCGCCCCAGTCCTGCCCCTGCAAACAAGCAGGACAAGTCACACCGTGCTGCTCCATCCTCAGTTTCACGTGGCGAGAGCAATGGGGTCAGGGGACATACAGCTGTGCACAGCACTGCAGCTCATCGCCACCCGGCTTCCTGCTGCAAGGACCCGATCGATAAGCCTGGGGATCAACAGTGAGAGCTAATCCCTGCTCTGTTCCCCTTGTCACGGTTAGCAGCCCATCTTCCCAGTGTCAAGGATAGTGGGCAGAGACAGACCTGACTACAGGGAGCTCATTTTTGCCTCTGCTCTCATTTTTTACTCCTACTGTCCTCTCTGTTGCCGTGATTTCACGAGAACAACTCTCCTAAGACACGTGAAGACGCAGCCCGAATCAGAAAGTGCAGGATAAGGTGTAGGGATGGAGCGCTTTGACCCTGTGCAGCTTCTCCTCGAATGAGAGCGTGAGGTACCAGCCCCTGCTGGCTCTTTCCTCCAGCAGAGAGGAAACTACTGCCACAGGTACCTGAAGCACAAGGTGACACGAAGGGGATGTTCCCTAATTTGTGGGATTCCTCGTGCCTGACAGCTGTCGACCCTGGTAACTGGAGTTGGTAGGACCTCCTCTGTGTTCTGGATGAGTTTCCAGAGCTGTTTAGCTCTAACGTGGTCAGGTAGAGAGCTTCAAACAGCTCGTGGCAGGGCTTTGTGTGGGAGCAATGCTGACCAGATGATACAGTTCTCCTTCATTCAGGCCCTGCCCTCTCATCCTGGCACTGGGTGCCTGGGAGAAGAGCCTGACCCCCACCTGACTGCACCGAACCTCATGAGGCAGAGGGATGGCCAGCAGCCTGGTGGTGCCTCAGGGCAGCACCTGTAAACGGAAGGGGCACAGGGTGATCACTGAGGGTGCCTTGCTGCTGGGTACTGTGGCAGCAGAGAGCACCCAAAGATGCCCTGCCAGCAGCCCCTGTTCCACGGCATTTGAGTGTAGGAGGATGTGCCCTGCCAGCAGAGGGGGACCAGAGTCCAGCTTGCAGGCAGAGCACTGGGCTGCTTTGCTGGAGAATAAGGGCTTGGGGTGGACATGGCAAGGTGGGCAACTAGAGGCAGCTGGGCCACAGTCAGGGGTGCTGGAGAGACAGCGGTGCAGACAGCCTCTATCAGCAGGACTGAACACAACTGGTGGGTGGGGAAGGCGAGCACGGTGACATTTATTCCTGCACACAGAGAACCAGAAAGTGCTGTGTCAGCACCCGAGCCACCTCTAAAGACAACCCAGCAAATGAAGTTAGAAATGCCCTGCTATAATGTTTTCCCAGAGCCTCTGGTTCCCAGAGCACACATTAGGAGCAAAGTTCATTCCTCACGCAGCCAGGAGCGAGCCCCGCTGCCCTATACGGAAAGGCAAAGCACTCCGAGCGTGAGCTATAGGGATCTCATCACTCTATCCCTTTAGACTGAGACCGGATTAGCACTCAGAATTACTGCAGCCTCGCGTGGCTCTTGCAGTCCAAGTACCTCGCAGCCCTTGTGGAGCTGCTCTAGTTACGCTAGTCACAGTGTCCCCGCCATGTAGCCGGGGAATCTCTGTGGCTGCTTCGATCCCCCACGCGCAGCTGTCACCCCCGGGGTGAACAAGGCAGCTGCTCAGTCTTGCAGGGTGGCATCACCGCACCCCACTTTGTCAGGGGAAGTGAGAACCAGCACCCCTCACTAGAACTAAAGGGGCCCTGCAGGAGGAAATTAACTACCTGTGAAGCCAGCTTTGCAGGGGGTACCTTGCCTCTTTCTCTGAAGGCTGCCAAGGACTCTTTGCTGTCCAGTCAGTATTTCAGCTCATGGGGCAGCCGTGGTCCTCTGGTGGCTGCTCATCGGTCTGAGAGGAGTTGGTGACCTCTTTTCCCTTGCCATTCTGTCCCTACAAACAGAGTACACGTCCACAGGCAGTGTTCAATCGCCCAAAGTACATAACTGCTGAGATTCCCTGACTGGAACCTGCAAGCGGGTGCCAGCATCCAGCCTTTCCCTCCGCAAGGCTCGCTCCAAGCAGTTTCATTGCCCCCACTGCCCAGAAAGGAACCGAAGCGCTGGGAAAACAAATGTTCTTGCTCTACATCCTGAGCGCCCAGTGATTAAGAGGTCATCAAATCTCATTTTCCAGGCCTGGTTCTCTCTGTTAAGCTCTCGCTCATCCTCCTATCTGCCCTGACGTTCAGTCAGCATGACAGACTGTCTGTGTAATCTGCACACCCTTCATTAAAACACAGCAGGAAGGCAGAGCTCAGATACTCTGTCAACAGGAGCGGATCACATATCCATCATCAATCCCCGTGCTCCTGTGCCGCTTGGTCTGGGTGCTCCTGCTGTGGCAGGGGGACTGGACTGGAGGATCTCCCCAGGTCCCTTCCCATCCCCAAGGACTCTGTGATCAGCAGAGCCGTCATTCACTGCATTGGGCCACTCAAAGCACCTTGCAACTTGGGCGCCTCCGCGGAGGGGGCCTCCACAACTTCTCTCACCACCCTCATCGTAACACGTGTTCCTTAACACAGTCCAAACCTTCCCCCTTTGGTTTCAAACCGTTACACCTTGTCCCGTTGCAACAGAGCGCTGAAGAGATTGTTCCTGCCTGTCCTATTGATCCCTTCCAGCATCGAAAGGCCCCAGTAAGGGGTTCCCAGAGCCTTCTCTTGTCCAGCCTGATCAACCCTGATTCTCTCAGCCTTTCCTCACAGGAGGGGTGGTTCCAGCTCTCTGATCACTTCATAACCCAATTATCTTACAGGTCTTTGCTTCTCAGCACCTTTAACTCGCCTGTGTAACCAGCTCTGAGTGACTGCATCCAGGTAATTCCTGCCCCAGCTCTGTTCTCTGCTTACCTGTCCTTGAGGACAGGCTGGCTCTTCACAGGGCTGCATCCCATTGTTCTCTCCCTCTCCATCACTACCAGCCATCAAGTTTGTTTGTTTGTTTGCTGTTCCAGCAGGGGGGCTAATTTACTGCAGAAACTCTCCCAGCTACCTGCTAGTCCTTGGCCCTGCGCTTTGTGCTGCTGAAGCTGTTCTGTTTCTGTTTACTGTCAGTTCAGCCCAGCAGATCCCAGTCACAGCTGCTATCCCATTGTGCCTGGTTTCCTGCACACAGGGCTAGGCAGTGATAACCAGCCTTACCATAGAATCCTTAGGGATCAGAAGGGACCTGGAAAGATCACCCAGTCCAGTCCCCCTGCCACAGCAGGATCCCCCAGACCCAGTGGCACAGGAACACAGCCAGGGGGGCTGGAACGTCTGCAGAGAAGGAGACTCCACGGCCCCCCTGGGCAGCCTGGTCCAGTGCTCTGGGACCCTCCCTGTTCCCTTTGGGTTCTGGCTGGCCTTCATGGGCATCAGTCCAGACTAACAGGGATCAAGGACTTGCAGTGCCCATTAGCCTTGTAGAGTGCCCTAGGCTGAGAGTTTGAAGATGTTTACTCTTGCCAGCAGCCTATGCAACTCCTTCTTCGATTGGAATAGCTGTCCTGATGGTCGCACTGGCACCTCAGGGGTGCTGAGAGCAGGGATGAGCAGCGACACTCTGCTCACAGAAGAATGGCAGGGACTAGAAGGGACCTCAGGAGATCGCCTAGGCCAGTCCTTCTGCAAGTTCTCCTAGAGCAGGTCCCACAGGAACACATCCCTGAGGGGTTTGGATGCTTCAGGGGAAGATGCTGCACATTAAGTGCTGAGCGGCATGATCTAGATATCAGATGTTAGTGTGACTGGGTTGGTTTCAGGTTGGACTGGATGCTCTTGAAGGTCTTTTCCAGCCTCATCAGCACTGTGAGACTGTGATCCTCTCCGGGCAGCCTGTGCTAGGGCTCTGTTACCCTCACTGTGAAAAAGTTCTGATGCTCAAACGGAACCTCCTGCATTCTGATCTAAAGCCAGAGCCCCTTGTCCTACCACTGCAAAGAGCCTGGTCCCATCCTCCTGACACTCACTCTCTAGATCTTCTAAGCACTGATGAGATCTCCTCCCAGTCTCCTCCTTCCCAGGCTGAACACCCCCAGCTCTCTCAGCCTCTCCCCTAAGGATGGTGCTCTCCAATAAAGAAAAGAGAGGCTGTGTAACAAGAGGGAGAGGATCTCACCTCAAGGTCTGCACCACTCCTGTCGGGACTCGCCTTTGAAGTGGGTACCCCTGCAGGTGAAGGGGGTTAAGAATCCAAAGTGCATGGTGTCAGGGGTCCGCAGTCAGTCCTGAAAGGCTGCTCTGTGCCCCTTACACCGGATCAGCTCTGTGTGAATTGTGGGGAGCTCTCCTGCCCACCCTGAAGCTCCCTGTTCTGGCAAAGTAAACAACCCTCGATGTTTACTTCACTCAACCCCTTCTTACTTGTTCCACACAGGTTGGGATGAGGTCAGGTCTGTTTATGCAGCCTGAGGGGGAATCAATCAAAGGAAGACATCTTGGGGAAGGCAGGGGGGGTCAGGGTCTGCACCCGGGATGCCAGGAGCTGGAGAGAAGCCAGTGCCTGCATGTCTCTGTGGTTGCTACGGAGTGATACCTTGACACCCAACTCCTCAACGTAGGAGGAATCACTCCAGGCTGCAGGCCTTGCTCTCTGCCCTGAAACCAAGCTGCCATGGCCGTGTGGAGGTCGGGGTGGTTCCAGGCACAGCTGGCTGCCCAGAGCTGGCTCATTTGACTCAGTCCTTCTCCCAGCAAAGCTGCCCAGCCTTCCCTCTCCCCTCCCCACTATTAAAGCAGCCTCCTCTTTTCCACAAAAGCAGTTGTCCTTCTCAGCCTGAGCCCTCAGATCCAGATGACAGGATTAACCGGGAAGAGAGCAGCGGGAACAACAGGGGAAAGGGAGTTACTAGAGCTAGGACTGACCGGGAAGCTACCGACACCTCTACGCTGCATCCTTTGTGGCCTTTCTGCCACTGAGCCTGGTTGTGCCCTGCTCAGCAAGTGCCCGAGTAGCCCAAGAAAGGCTCTGAGCTGTAATCATTGAGCTTATTGGCTTGAGCTGGCACGGAACACGGCAGAACTGATGGCAGAAACGAGACCAAAATAGATTGGATGGGATTAATGGAGCACTTGTGGGCAGGAGCTGGCTTAATGCATCGAGGAGCTGTTTCTGGCTGACAGGGAAAGGCAGGACTGCACCTACAGGGGATGGAGGGAACGGGGTCTGATAAATCAGCCTAATGAAAGAGCTGAAACCACAGCTAAACGAGGAGGAGCCTGGAGAGCACCGGGGCAGTGCCACAGCAGGGCAGTGCCACAGCAGGGCAGTGCCACAGCGGGGCAGTGCCACAGCGGGGCAGTGCCACAGCGGGGCAGTGCCACAGCGGGGCAGTGCCACAGCGGGGCAGTGCCACAGCGGGGCAGTGCCACAGCGGGGCAGTGCCACAGCGGGGCAGTGCTGCCGGAGGTGCTGTGCACAGGGCAGGTGGTCAAATGGGCAGAGGCAAGCGTGCCCAGCAGCATCACCACAGCCCACTGAGGACTGAGCTCTCCACCCCCTGGCCCTTGCATCAACCGCCTCATCGGGATGCTGTCTGTGAGACACAGCCCCACGGGACGTGGGGACATGGCTGAGCCAAAGGAGTCTGAGCTCGGAGGGTAGAATCAGTGATCCCAGGTCTCGCACAGGGCACAGCTGTGATGTCACTGACTGCGTCCGGACAGGCAGAGCCCTGGCAGGTTGGTTTTACTGCACGAGGGGCTCAAGAGTCAATGGGATTCATCAGCCACTGCTCTGTGTTAGTGATCACAAAGCCTCCAGCCCTGCCCCTGCTCTCTCGCAATCCTAAAAGAGTTACCAGGCAACCACTGTCTGCAGCAGCACCCAGCTTGCCCCCCTCTAAAAATAACCCAGCCCTCCCAAATCCTTCCCCTCTGTGCCCTGCTGAAAGAGGCAACTTTCCACCGCCAGCTGCTTATTCAGGCATTCTCCTTGGAAACTTGGAAAGTGCTGCTTAGTCTTCCCCGAGCCCGCTGTGAGATCAGCTCGGTCTCCAGCTGCACACACCTACCCCTTCATCCAGCTCTGCATTTCACACCAACCCTAGGGGAATTTAAGGGGCGATGGGTGCCAGCTGGAGCAGGGGAGGTCTGGAACCAGTGCTGGTTAGATGCCATTTTTGGATGAACCTCAGCCATCCCCTCTCCTCTTAGCAGCTGCATCTTACACAGTCAGCTGCCCTAGTCAGGGGAAACAGGGAGAACGTGCTCCTTTCTCTTGCTCGAGGGGACTCTGCTCACGGAAACGCTGTGCCTGCAGCTTCCCTATTTCTCTTCCTTCTGCCCTTCATTAATGCTGAAACAGAGGGGAGGGTTTTGTCTCCACAGAACCCTCCCAGAAGCATTAGGTACCGTCCGAGCCTCAAGACTTGTGCACAAGACACTCTGAACCATCTACGCTCCTCACTGTAGGCGATGGAAACTACTAACACCTCTTCACCCAAGCATAACACCGAGTCCTGTGAACTACTGCCGGTGTTATGAGGGCTGCAGACAACCCCTGAGTGGGGGCTGTTACACAGTGAACCCCGCTGTGCTCCTCACACGGAGCCCCCGCCTTGCTGCTCCCATCCCAAGCTGTCAGCCTTTACGCCCCTGTGTCCAGGACGCAGACATAAACCCCTTCTCCTCTGCCTTCTCCCACACAGAAGGCCCCGGTGTTTATAACCCTGTAACACAGGATTTGCCTCCGTCACTGCAAATCCGGGGGCTACGGACTGTGTTTCCTGGGGAAATGCATAACTGGAGCTTGTTAAGCCAAAGGCCTGGCTCTGCTAAGCCCAGCTCCTCTGCAGAGACAGGAGGGGTGCTGCGAGAGACCACGCCAGCCCAGAAGCAAAAGCCACACAGAAGCATCAACACACAGAGCAGCCCCCACTCAGAACCCGAGTGAACAGAGCTCCACCAGACGTTCTGTGTTCGGCTGCCGTCGGGGCTGGGCACCCTCTCACAAACCGGCTTGTCCGTGGGTAGGGGCAGAATAGCTCAGGTAACTACAAGGGAGACAGCACCAAGCCCTCAGACCCATCACAAGGTCTGTACTTCCAGCTGGGGAGCCCCGCTGGCCCAAGCAGACTGCTCTTTCCTGCAGGGAGTTTCCTTCCCTGGAGAATTCCCTCGAGTGGCCCCAGAAGAGCTAACCCTAAGCATTCTGCTTGCTGGGGATGAGAGCCTGGCACTCAGATGGAGCAGAAAGGCACGAGCTCCTTGCTTCTGAGCCCAGGGTCCTGCTGCAAGGGGCTACAGACCGGCAGAGTTCACCTGGGGCCTCACAGCTGTGCGGGTACAGACGCGTGACTGACCTGAGCAGCCCACCCCGTGCCACGGAGGGACCGGGCACGAGGAGAGGCCAGGGTAGCGTCTCTAAAGATCAGACTGGGATGAAGAAAAGCAGGGATTCAATTAGAGAGTCAAAGAACAGCCATAACTGAACGAGACGGATCACGAGCAGACGTGAGAGAGGGTGCGAGCCGAGGCAGTGAGGACGAGTAATGAGGGGAAGCAGGCTCACGGGTGCTGCAGGACCTGTGGGAGCAACCAGGGCTGGCAAAGAAACCACAGGCTCTGCTGAGACCCCGGGATCTCCCACTGCACAGGCTGTAGTCTCAAATGACCCCAGTGGCGTGCCCAGATCGCATCGACTGCCAGTTCTCTGCTCATCTTTTCCTCCCCAACCTCAGACTACTTAACCTTGTACTTGAAAGCTGTTAAGTGCTGCTGCATCCCTGGTTCCTCCGCCTGGCAAGGCCAGCCCGTGCTGCGTGTGGCTGCAGCCTGGCCGAGAGCAAACAACTGCAGTCAGAAGCGGGATAAGCACCACACCGGGGTGAGGACAGTCATCCCGAGGGGGGGATCTTCCGGAGACCAGGGAGCCGGCACCGGCTGCGGCTTCTGCTCTGCGACCCAGCCAGCCCTGCAGAGGGGACGGCGTGCTCGGTACGACATTAATAGCAGCCATCCATCTCACACAGAGCTGTCACAGCACTAAGGCAGGGAGCCCTCTGCAAAGTCACGTTCGAGCAGCCCTTAGGAGCTCAGGACAAACACACAGCGCTGAAATTGCCTTTCACTTGAGCCCCGGATAACTAAATGCAGTCACCAGCCGGCCCGGGCTGCCCAACGCAGCCCACTGCGAGCCAGCATCGCCAGCTTCAGACCACTTCATTACCCCAGTGCTGTCTCCATCCCGTCTGTGTTTTCCTCATCCCAGTGCCCTGGTGAAACCCCTGGGGGATTCCACCGGTTTAACCCGCAGGAAGCCCAGGCATCAGATCACACACGGGGACACAGGGAGGGATCCCATCGCCTTAGGGCCCCCCACGCTCATCCGCTGTGGCGGATGTTGTTCCCCGTGGGCACGGCTCGCTGCTCACCTGTGTGACTGGCCGAGGAGTCTGTGGCAGCTCCCCCAAAGATCCCCGGATTCCTGCTTTCCTTCTGCATCAGCTGCTGCCCCGGGGAGAGTTTTAGCACCCTGTCAGGACTAAAATCCAAAGGGAACACCCTCTCCCTGCAAGTTATCCTATCCTTCCGAAGCTGGAGCAGACAGCAGGTCCCGGGTGGAGCAGCAGGCAGGGGCAGGGAACAGGGGAGACTGCTTTCAAGGGAGCTGTGGGCCAGGGAAGCAGCTGCTTCAGATTTCTCCTAAACGCCTGAAGTGGCCAAGGCTGCTCCCAGCCGCTTCAGCAGCTCTGAGCGGGAGAACCAGGGGACTGCCCCTCACAGCGTGAGGCTCTGCAGGCCCCACCGAGCTACCGAGGGTACGGGCAGGCAGCCTTGGCATAATGAGCCCTGCTGAAGGCAGCTGCGGTGACTCCGCCTGGTCACTGCGTTTCTTAGGGGCCCAGATTGGCCGTGGCTGGCTCCTCTGACCACAGGTGCTGGTGCTTTCACCCAGGAGCAGGGCAGTTTGCTCAGGTGTGTGCTGGCAGGGCACAGTGTGTCATCAGCTTTCTCTCTGGTGTGCTGACGTGCACCTCATCACTGCTCTGCCTGAGTGCAGCACAAGAGAGAGCCTGTAAGGCATCAAAACCAGTGCAGAAGTACACCCACCCGAGACCCTTCCCAATGGCTTGTGCTGTCTGCCTTGGCTCACAGGCACTGCTGCTCTCCCCGATGCCCGTGTCTTCCCCATACTCTTTGTAACAAGGAAATCACGAGGCTGATGCCTTCCCTTCATCTCCAGGGTCTTCAAGATGTTCCCTGGCCTTTAGCATGCATATGTAGCCTTGCCCAGCCTGGCACCCGGTCCCAAGCACTACGGGCAAGGGTGGCTCAATGCCTAGGCACTGTGGGAGCACTCTGAGGCTGTGGGAGATCTGCCTGGAGGGTTTGGAAACCAGATCTCACAGCCCGTGCTGCGGTATCCACATCCCAGGGGTCATCGGACCAAGGCACTCACACACCGCGGCTGCACAGCTAACACAGATCCCATGGCACCCGGTGCAAGGAGATGTCTTCTCTGAGATGGCTTAAAGTCCTGTGCTCATGGTGGCCTGATCAGAAACAAGGTTTGTGAGTAGACAGCTGAGAGAGACACGAGTCCCTAAAGCAGGACAGCAAACACCCCTGGCCCAGCTGTGCCACACTTAGAGCAGCTAGAGCTACCAACAAAGCCCTTACACTGCAGTGTTTCCTCTTGAGCTCTGGTTTCTAGGATCATAGAATCATCAGGGATGGGAAGGGACCTCGAGAGATCACCCAGTCCAATCCCCCTGCCACAGCAGGATCCCCCAGACCCAGTGGCAAAGGAACACAGCCAGGCGGGGCTGGAACGTCTGCAGAGAAGGAGACTCCACAGCCCCCCTGGGCAGCCTGGTCCAGGGCTCCGGGACCCGCCCTGGGAAGAAGGTCCTGCTGAGATTGAGAGGGAACCTCCTCTGCTCCAGCTGGCACCCAGTGCCCCTTGTCCTGTCCCCAGATGCCCTTGAGCAGAGCCTGGCTCCATCCTCCTGACACCCACCCCTCACAGCTTGAGAGACAGCAATGAGGTCCCCCCTCAGCCTCCTCCCAGCTCCAGAGCCCCAGCTTCCTCAGCCTTTCCTCACAAAGGAGGTGTTTTAGCAGCTTCCCCTGCTGCCTCTGTCCCTGCTGTCCCTCTAGTGATGTCTCTGTGACACCTGTCAGAGAAGCTCCCTCGCCGCTTCCCCCTGTTTTGCCCAGCGTGGCTCTTTAGGGACAGCCTGGGCGAGCAGGCTGTGCCCGCTGCAGAGGGCAGCCGAGCAGTCCTGCACTGCTCCCGAACCTGGCCCCCGGGCAGACAGGTGATGGGGTGTTTTGGCGTGGTCTGCGCACCTACAGTCCCTTAGAGACAAAGGTTGTTCCAAAGTGCCACCAACTGTTGTGCCTGCAAACTGCAGCCCGAGGATGGCATTTGGAGTGCTTCTGCGGCATTGCCTGCTGCAGCCCTCGGCTCACAAGAAGGAGCCTGCGTTAGCCCCCTCCCCAGCCGGGCAGCCAGCCCGTGGCATTGCACTGCAACCTCTGCCCTGTGGCTGGGTTTCAAAGGAACTCAACGGAGTGCAACACCAGGCTCACAGCATCACTGAATCACTGAGGCTGGCAAAGCCCTCTGAGCTCAGCCAGCCCAGCCCCTACCATCACCCCAGCAGCCAGAGCAGGGCACTCAGGGCCACAGCCAGGCTGGCCTTCAACACCTCCAGACAC
>VZRI01009519.1:252283-519991 GCA_013397515.1 Upupa epops | reverse complement strand
CCCCCCCCCCCCCCCCGGAGAGAGAGCTGCTCCATCCCGTTTCAGGCGGGACCGGCGGCTCTCCGGTCGGTCGGCCGGCAGGGTGGGAGCGAGCCCCATGAGCGGGAGGCGGGAGCTCGGTGGGCTCCCAACGCGACCGAGCTGCCCCGACCCGAGTGCCGGTGGGCTCTCCCGGCGCCCGGGTTCAGCCCCTCCGAGGCGCTGCCGCAGGCCCTTGGCACCTCGCGGGTCAGGGCGATCCGCCGCCGGTCCCCCCGACGCAGCCCCTCCGCTCCTCCTCGCGTGGCAGCGGCCGCGGCCGGGATGACGAGCGCCGAACGGCACTCGCCTTCCGAGGAGGCTGCTGAGCTCCCCGGGGAGCGCCGGGCAGGGCCTCCTCGCTAGCATCGGGCTGTGTCGGGGTTTTTGGAAGGGAAGCAATGTAGGACGAGCCCTTGATTAAGGCTGCCTGTTCAGCTCTGCCTGCGCTGTGGCCTCCTTACTGCAGCGGCTGCTCCCGCTGGGCACAGGCGTCCCGGGAGGGAGCCGAGCTGCCTTTGAGCCGCGCTGCGAGACCGACACCTTTGTGCTTCTCGCTCTGAACAGAAGCGGCTGCCGGCAGAGAGCTGAGCTCGGCGCCGCCTTCTGCAGCGGTACGAGCTTGCCTTTATTGTGACTCTTTAATAATCCTGCCATCTCTCGCTTTCTGTCTGCAGAATCAAGTTGCTATTGTAAAGACCCACTGCTTGAAACTTCCCCAAGCCCAGTTGCCAGACTCATGATGCTGCCAAAACGTCAGTACATACAGCCACCCAACTGCTCGGCTCTGCATTTCAGTGTAATGACTCTGGCAGAGATGCTATTCCAGTAGTCATGCAGATCAGTTGCAAACACAAAATAAAAGCGAGGGCAGCCTCGAATCAAGGTCTATGTTCACCTGGACTGAAGAAAAGTTTGAGAGTAAACTCCATTTATTTTGCAGGCTTAACTTCCTAATTTGTTCTCCGGCCGGTTGTAGGGGTGTGCACCAGAGCACAGTTGTCTCTGTCTGTGTTGGTAGCCTAGTTGTACTTCTGCACACCGGTAATCTCTTTCTCTCAGCGGGAAGAGTTGCTCCCTTCACTCATGAGGCCAAGAGGAGAAAGAGGCAGCGTTTAAAGCAGGAGCGTGGCAGCTCTGTAAATGACTCCTCCAGCTGAACTCGGCGAGGAGTGACGGTGTGCACAAGCTGTATTTGTATTGCAACACAAAAGCCAATGCAAATGCTGTAGAACCCAGAGTTGTAGACCCGTTCAACCGCACTGCGTACCTATAGTCTGTCCTCATAGTTGACCTGATGAAGTAAACGCTTCTTGCTTCTGCTCTATAACTCAGGAGCAGAAATCAAGAAGCCCAATGATCCTTTCCATCAACCAGCTGGGAAGAGAAGTAGCAGTTTGATGTTGTAGCCATGTTTCCCATTTCGTGTTGGTTGCACACCCTTACCGCATGAACCACTGCGAAATTCCGGGTCCTCCAAGTGATTCCATTAGCTAGCGTGTTTTGTAAAGAAGTGAAGCCGTTTGCTCTTCCGGAAGAGCTGTATCACCTGCAAAATAAATACCCATGGATCATGAAATAACTGGTAGTGAGTGGTGAAATTACTCTCCTCCCTACTTCTCCCCCCTCCTCCTCCTCCCTGGTTTTGATATCATTTTTCCTGGTCGGATCTCGAGAAGCAGGTCCCTGCGTGCTCAGAGTTCCAGGAGATGGTCTACCTGCTGCCACACAACTGCATTGATTGTTCCTCCTGCGTGTAAAAACGACAAAGGAAGAGTATAAACAATAGATGGCTTGGCTGTGTTCTCACGAGTGGTGGCAGCTGCACGACCGAGTGTTCATGGGTTTGACTGCTCCCGGCACTGGGTTTCCAGGTGAAGCTGACTTGATGAGTCACTCAGAAAAGCAACTGATGAAGGCTGAAGTGGCAAAAGCTCTGCGCGCTGGCCAGATCTTTCTGTAAGAGGCAGCTCTGCTCTCGTGCTGCCCGGTGCTGTTCTTACCATTTTCATGTAGTATCATAGTATCTGGGGGCTTTGTTTACAAGTGCCTTTCTTACTCCATTGAAAGCCGAGAGAGCTTGGTGGGTGCTGCCATCAACACCCTTCTAAAGCTGCCTACGGGCTGTTACAGCCGCTGATTTGCCTCTGCTGTTCCAGTGATGGAGCTTTATTTCTGGGTAGTACAGAGAGAACCTGACCCTCTGGGGCACGGAGGTGCCTGTTAGCTGTGAAGAGGAAGAAGCCTGCAAGGTACAAATTAAAGCAGTTAGTGGGAAACAAACATTTTCAGTAAGGGGAGGAAATCCCCAAGGCTTGGCTCTGCCAAACCCAGAGGTCTACTCCCCTATTGCTGGCAAGTACCCTCCTCAGCTATTAGAGAGGGCATTGGCCGCTGTCTTACTGTGAAATACTTGTGTTCCTTTTCCTTTTGCGTGGATGGGGTGGAAGAAACAAGGAGGGAGGGCAGGGGATGGTGCCTCACCAGTTCTCGTCCTTTTCCAGTCCGGTAGAAACAGTTTTGTTTACCCCCAGTTCTCAGAAATCAGTCAGCTCCTTGTATGTCTAAAATCCATGGAAAACGAGCCTGGAAGGAGCATTCCCAGCACTTCCACAGCAAGCTGAGTCCCCTGTTGGCTTTACAGTTACGTGACTTGGAGAGCACAAGGTTCAGGGCTTGGATTTGCCTGGTCCTCGCACGGCTGGAGTATCCCTTCATCCTCAGCAGCTGGCAGCAGATGCTCCTGGCTCCCTGTTGTGAAGTGAGAGGTTATTCATCAAGAAAGGATCCTTCCCAGTTTGTGCCAAGGCTCTGGACTCTGCCCAGCAGCATTCTGGATAACGACACTTGGTGTTGGGAAGGCGGTTGCAGTGAAAGTTGTGCGGAGTGACTCTGTGCCAGAGGAGAGGAAGCTAACTTGAAGCCCCGCTGAGATCCCCACTGCTTGAAGTCCTTGTGTTGCCTAAGCAGCAGCAGCATCTAGTTCAGAAAGCCATTCCTGCAGGGAGATAGGTAGAGTGAGGACGCACATCTGGTTGGAGTGAGAGAGGAGGAAAGCAGGGCACACGTCATCCAGAACTGGAGAACATAAGCATGTCAAACGTGGTGGGAGGTCCACGCGGTGTCTCCTAGGACAGGAAGGGCAGCACCCCTGAGCTTTGCGTCTCTGTGACTGGCAGACTCTGTCCTTGTGGGACCTGGGGTTTAGGGATGTGGTGGCGAAGCTTTGACTCGCTGAGGAGGTCTCGGACTGTTGTCCTCCTACCTCTGCACCCCTTTGCCGTGCCCGGTGGTGGCTGTGCTCTGCCTCTGTGGTGATGGAGCACCAGAAATTCCCCTTCGCAGGGTGCTCCCATGGCTTTCTGCTTCGTGGGTACCGCTTCCTTGCTGCCTTGGTCAGGAAGGACTGGAAGTAGCACTTGTACCTGACCATCCAGACCAGTCTAAGTCTAATTTTTCAGGGGATAAAGTGGGAAGACCCAGCGGTAGCACTGGACAACAAGGGTTATGATTTGCAGCAGCTGATGAGGCTGCACTGCAGGGCTGAGGGCAATTCTGGATGCAGAGGGTGAAATCCCATTCAAATTGAAAAGAGACTGAAGAGCTGGAGGCTCTTCCAGTAGCAAAGAGAGAGGACAAGGAAGCCATCCAGAATCTCCAGCATTTGACCTGGGTGTGAGTTAAAAAAGAGCGTTACCACTCCTGGGTCTCAGCACCAGCAGAGCTTCAGAGAGGATCAGACCGTGAGAGACGCAGGGTCGCCACAGCTTGGCATTGATTCAGTGGAGTCCGACTTCTTTTTCCTGTGTCAGGGCCCTTTTTGTCTTTAGGGAAACCACGTGCCTTTGAGACACGGCCTTAACGCCCGGCCAGCATCAGGATGGAGAGGTCTGGTTTGTGTGGAGAGGGGTTTTCTGTACCCAGCGATTAGCGCTTGGGCTGTGAGCACAGCTGCAGTCAAAGTGAACTCTTGCTGCAGCAGTGGTCCTGTCTGGTAGTAATGAGCATGAAACGAGCCTGGAGTGATCACAGAGCAAAGCAAGCAGAAAATTAAACCTCTTAATCAATCATGTATTAAGCTGAAAAGCTGCAGAGGAACGGCAGCTCAGTAGGTGAGGATCCACAGGATATCACATCCACAATACAGAGATCAAAATCTCTTACCTGAGTCATGCTCAGGAGCTGGAGAGAGAGAATCTTCACCGTTCTTCCCTGAGATCAAACTCTTCGCAGCCATCCTCATAAAGGAGCCAGGCTTTTTCATGGTCTCTGTACAGACAGCACTTTGAAGGCTCCGAAGCCACGGAGTTCGTGGCTGCAGGGCTTTTAGCGAATAATCTCCTGCTCTGACTTTTAGGCTGAACTTTTAGGGTGTGGAAAAATGGGAGCAGAGGCTGCTTACGTAAAACAGCCCCTTTGCACCTTCCTTTCCTTACGGGAAGAGACTGGAATGACGGCACAGCAGCTGGGAAAGAGAAGCAGGGCCAGGTTCCTTTAGGCTTCAGACCCGCGGCTGGGGTCAGCCAGGGCGAGAGCTAGAAAAACATTTCCAGGAGTCACTGAAAGAGAGGTTCCCTTCCCCCCAGGTGCCTCCAGGCCCCCGCTGTCCCAGTATTGGTTCCAGGAGGCTATTTTTAGAGCTCGGTATTCCCGGATCAGCTCAAATTGACTTTTCCTGGAGCGTTCGCACCTGCTTTTGTAGTGCAGCACGTGCGTCCCCGGCTCCCTCGCTCTGCTCCCTGTGGATCTCCAATCCTAATGACTCTGTGCTCTCTTCTACCTGTGTGCTCTGTTTGGAGCACAGACCCAGCCCCCCAAAATCGGGTCCCTGGAATGAAAAGGAGTTACCTGGAGCTCTGCATTCCAGAGAATTACACGCACGGGTCCTGCTTCCCAGCTGCAGGAGAAGGCTGTCTTGTCTTGAGCTCGGTTTCTAGAGAAACATAAAGTGAGAACTGAGCCTAGCGGGGACAGCAGAAGCCCATCCCTCAGGCAGTGAGGACTCACAAACCAGGCAGGTGGCTGGGCAGTGCAAGGGAAGCCTCAGTGCTCAGCTCACGCCGGGAGGGGTCTCTGTGACCCACACGGGACACCAAAGCGCTGCCTTTGCTTGATCCATCAGGGAGCAAATGGCGAGGAGAGCTTCAGGAGTAGTCTACAGCTAGGAGATGGTGAAGGAGCCCAGGCTATCTGGGGACCTCACAGTCTCGCTTCTCTTGGGTCCGGGGCGCCCTGTCTCAGGACAGTTCTAACACACGGCCACGGATGTGGCTACGGGGAGGACTGTGGTAAGGAAGCCAGATCCAATAGTCTGTTAGAGGCTGCAGGCTGAGCTCCATGCCCCAGGTCCAACCAGTGCTGAGGCTGGAACCTGCTGCATTGCCAGGCAGCACAGTCTGCTAGCCCTCTAGCCTCAGTGGTGGGTGCCACGTGCTGGTTTAGGACTCCAGGGGTCTGAGCACAGTGTCCTCTGCCTTGCTGTGCTCTGCAGAGCTTTCTTAGCTGCCTTTTCTCTTAACAGCTGTAAAGGCTTCCATAAGGAGTCCCAGGAACCCGGTCTGTCAAAGCTGGAGGGGTGAAACGGTTTGCACTGGAGATTTACAGCAAAGCCATGCGACAACAGGAGGGTTTACAGTCCTGCTGCCATCAGACCTCCAAGGGGAGAAGCTCTGAAGCTTTACACAGCTGCAGATGTCCGAGGGGAGAAGCTTTACACAGCTGCATGGGTGCAGATGTCCGAGGAGAGAAGCTTTACACAGCTGCATGGGTGCAGATGTCCGAGGGGAGAAGCTTTACACAGCTGCATGGGTGCAGAAGTGCGAGGACTTGGCTCTGCTCTTGCTGATGGGTTCATTGAGCTTTAGCAGCCTCCCTCACCGTGCGTGCTTCAGCCAGGCTCCACTCAGCCATCCTCGCTGGGGGCTGGATCCCCTGGCCTTTTGTCAAACAGAAACAGAGAGAAAAGGCGGCTCAGGTCTCCCTTTTTCTTCTCTTTGAGTTCCAGACTTGGATCTGGGCTTCACAGCCAGGTCTAACCCTTTGGAGTTAGACAGGTACCTGTCATTGCCAGCAGTTCCTTTGTCCCCAGCTCATCCAGGAGCACTCCTGCCTCTCTCATCTCTTCTGACAGAGCCGATCCCTGTTCCCTCTCGCTTTGTAGGTGCCTCTTCCCTCTGGGTGTTGATGTGTTGTGGTTCTCCACTCGCTTTAGACAGTAAACAGACAGTTCACCGGGGTTTCTGCGCTTGACTGCACCTTCAGGGAACTGTGAATCTACCAAGAGAGCTTTTATTCAATAGGGTGGGTGAGCGAAAGGAGCCCTTCCATCCCCTCTCTGTGTTCTGTGTGCACACGCTGGCTGCCACACCGTGCCCAGCAGTACGAGCGCAGCCTGATGTGCAGGAAGAAACCCTTGCAGCCCAGAGCTCGCGGCTGGGCTTTCATCACTCAGATCGCTTCCTCCGTTTACTACATCTACAATCACAGAGGCGATGATTGGGACCTACAGACCAAATCACAGGATGCACTGGGCTGGAGGGGACCCCCAAGGGTCACCCAGTCCAACCCCACCACCATCAGATCTGGAAGCAGTCCCTATGGCATCTCCGGTGGTCGTTGGCCAGCACAAACCGGAGGGCTGAGTGCACTCGCTGAGAGATGGACACTGTCTCCCTCGTGGAAGCTTGGGGAGAAGAGTGGGGAGAGAGTGCAGCAATTCCTCGTTCCTCAGTGTTGTGTGGCATTGGGTGCTGGCACAGGTTGCCCAGGGAGGTTGTGGCTACCTCCTCCCTGGCAGTGTCCAAGGCCAGACTGGCTGGAGCCTTGAGCACCCTGGTCTGGTGGGGAGTGTCTTACCTCTAGTTTTCAACTCAGTCTGAGGGAGAGAGTGGTGCAGAGCGGCCGCTGTTGTGTGCCTCAGGCAGGAGGAATTTATTCTGGGTACCTGTCAGCAGGGAGACCTCTGCAGCTCCTGGGCAGAGGCATGCAGGTGGGGACGCTGGCACCCCTCTGCTCGGGCTCTGTGGCAGTGTGAAAAGCTCTCAAGCACGCTGCTCTCCCCTTTGTGCCAGGGACTCTTGCAGGCAGAGTTTTCTACTGTGTCTGGACCTGTTCCACAGCAGGGCAGGGTCTCACGCTTGCTCGGTAGGTGCCTCTGCGCCCATCCCAGACCCCTGCAGTCTGAACACAGACGTTCTGCCTGTCAAACGCCGCAGGGCAGACAGCAACCAGCATGACAGAGCTGCCTTTGACACCTCGGCTGCAAGCCATGCGGGTGTGTTCGCAGTCCTCCTCACAGCAGGGTTGGTCCAAGCTCTGCAGAGCACGAGGGCTGAAAGAGATGGAGAAACCCCAACGTTTTGCATGGTTTGGTGAAGACAGAGAGAAGAGAGAGCGATTTAGGGAGTCGTTCAGAAGGGAGCTGGGGAATTACTGCTTGGACACCACCACATTGCAGCCAGACTGCAGACACACAGCCCCAAGGAAGAGAAGGGTCAGCGAGTACCATAGCCTGCTTGGGAACTCATGGGCAGCGCCCAGACTTTGCTAGCCAGAGGCTGTGGAGGGGGGATCTATGGAAGACACAAAGTGGGGAGCAGAGCGTTCTTGTTCTGGAAGAGCATGGTACAGAGAGGGAAGGGTGACAGCAGTTGCCTGAGCGTACCTCTGCCCATGAATCAGCCTCTGAGTAGGTGCGAGCAGCAGATGGCTTGTGCAGAGTTGGCATTTCTTGGGCATCGATACTTACAGTTTACTTTTCCCCCGATCTCTCGCTGGTTGCATTTAGCCCTGGCTGGTCCTTTCTACCCGTGTGCAGTGCTTCAACTAAAGGCTCCTGCTCTTCAGTGCCACTGGAGGCGATGCCCGGGAATAAGGAGCCCTCTTGCAGCAGAGCTCTTGCTTCCCTCCTCCTCCTTCCCCATCCACCGTAAGGTTACTTTAACTTTCCCCTCGTGTTTGCGGTTCTCTCGTTACCAGCTACTCCCACGGAGTCAGGGGAAGGCTGGATGTGTGTCACTGCAAAGACAGCCTGTGCTCCAAGCAGGGAAAACACTGGCAGCTGGCAGAGGGAAACGGAGCTCTGGTAACCGGAGCGACTTTGCTCTGATGGGGACGAATAACGAGAGGAGGCTTCACGTGAGGGACTGTCCCATGGCTACGGGAGCTGTCTGGACCTCTGCACCCGAGGGACTTGAAGACGATGGCTGCCGCGTGTCATGCCATGGAGACTGCTGGTACAAGCATGGCCAAGGGAAAACCCCTCACTGCCTGGAAGCCTCAGTCGTGGCAGGAACGGCTGTAGCCTTGCACAGTGCCGCAGGTACAGGCTGCAACCCCAGACCCAGTTCTCAGTACACAAACCCATCAGAGCCCCGGCGAGGTCAAGGGAGAGACTTCCAGTCTCTTGCAGGGTATGAAGCGGTCTCCTCACATCAGGGCGTCTGCCTCTTCTTTGGTCAACGTGAGAACGTGGGCTGCAGACGGGGAGGTCAGAGCGCCGGTGCTGAAGCACTCGAGTGAGTCAGTCGGCCGTGCAGCTGGGGTGGAAAAGGTGGTTCCGCCGTTCAGCCTGCAGAACCGGCAAGTGAGCCAGGCAACCCTCGGTGCCCGACAGCAGCAACCCCGCCTGGGCATCGCTGGGCAGCGGCTGCACTCAGGCGGGGGGTGGAGGGGCAGGCTGGGGGAAGATTGTTCTCCTGAACGTGGCCTTCAAATGTGAAAATGCAGTAAGGGAGGGAGGGTAGATCAGTCACAGCCCCCTGCAAGCACTCCGAGCAGCTTATGCTTGTTGTTCCAGACAAGGAGGAGAAGGGCAGAGTCAAGGAGCTGAGGAAGGTAACCCTGCGGTAGACAGGCTCGAGGCAGTGCAAGGAGACCCTTGTCAAAGCCAGAGGAGAGTGCTGTGGTAATGAGATTGTGAGCGATGGGCTTTTAAGTTCCAGCCGTGGAGAAGCCCTGTGAGCTGAGAACTGCAAGGGAGAGAAGGATAAGGAGGTCAAATCTAAGATGATGCCCAATCATGAGCCCTTACAGCATTTCCCACAGAAGGAAGGCTAGGAGTGATGAGAAGAGAGACAAGATTTTGCTCTGCACATATTGAACTGAAGCTTCAAGTCTTCAATCAGAGCCCTGGAAGGAAACGTCATCTCAACAGACTATTTATTAGTGCCGGTCAGGCCAAACGAGAGGTGTCTACGGATGGGTAATAAATCTGCTGGTCACTGACCTAGAAAGGATAGATGATCCTTTTATTTACCAGTCGGGGTTATTTACAGGCTGCAAGCATAGAGGGAATAGTAACGCGAGGTCTGTGCGAGTGCTGGCTCATGGAGAAGATGAATAAGCACCTTCAGAGCTCTGCTACAGCAGCAATTGCAGAGGGAGGAGACCGACTGGGAGAAGCTCAGCTCACAGACTCCAAGTGAGAACATGCTGCTGCTGCTGAGGCGGCAATAACAGGGTGGGTTAAATAGTCAGTTGTGACTAAGCAAACGATTAGAGGCTGCCTTGAGAGAGCACAAAAATCACCTATCAGTTGTAGGGAAGAGGAGTCTCCTCTGCGCTGGAAGAAGGGCCACAAGGGGTGGAAGTGTTAGAGAACCAGTTTTACTAGGATGCAAGAGACTAAAGCACGCAGGCAGGAGCTCTTCTTCTCTGTCTTCTCCGAGCTCTTCACCAAAGGTTGTTTCCTGGGTTCTGCTCTGAAGCCTCTCACGTGAGGCTCGCAGCAACACGTCTCATACCTCCGGGAGCCACCTGCCCTACAGCCATGCGCATTGTCCTCTGCACAGAGCGGCCTCAACACCAAGGCACAGCAGCCCTTTCCATTGCTTTATTCTACATAAATATTTAATCTCTCCATCTTACCAGCACCTCATTGGCAGGGATGGGCACCTCAGCAGCACCCTAGTGTCAAAAGCACAGAGCTTCAGCAGTTCCAGAGCTGTGAGGCGACACTGCGCTGGGGTTTGGTTCCTGCGTTGACAGCCTGCTCCTGTCAGAACGCTGTCCTGCCTTTACCACTCTGACCCTGTCAGAGCCAGGGCAGCAGTCTCTGCAAGGCCTGTCTGCTCCACAGGGCGATGGGAGAGGGCTGCCAACCGGCCACACTCCCTGTGCTCCACCTGATCGCACGTCCACTCCTCTGCAGAGAGCTGCAGGCAGTGCAAGAGGCACAGAGCAGCACCAAGGGACACGGAGTCCTATGGGGATAGGAAAGCAGATGCAGTCCTTCCGCTCGTGACCTTTAGTGTAGGACCAAAGCCCTGTGGGACCAGCAGCTCCTCCTGCCTCCCCAGCCAGACCAGGCTGGCAGGGAAGCTGTCTGAAGCTATTGATCGCTCATTCGGAAAATGCCATAGTGTCAGGGAAGCTGCAGCACTGTGCTCTCCGTGTGTTGGAGTCACGAAAGGATAAAACCCTTCTCTGCCCCGACAGGAGTCCCAGCTCAGTGACTTCCTCCCTGCTCTGTTGTGGTTGAATGCAGACACCGGAGTCCCTCTGGTCTGGGCACGCAGCGAGGCAGCTTGAGGATTTCTCGGGAGGGACCATCAGGGCTCCGCAGGGATGTGCAGGGAGCAGAACCAGCCTGGTTGAAGAGGGGGTGCTCTGCCGGCAGAGCAGGCGAATGCGTGGTCAGCTTCCTCTGCCAGGCAGGGAACATCGACCTACAGCGTGATCACCCCCACCACTGCAGCAGCCTCCAAAAACCCATTGGCAGGGAGAGAGGAGCAGTTCCTGCTGGCAGTTTTGCTGTGCTGCAAGAAACTTCTGTCCCGTTTGGGAGCAGTGGGGAAGCTCCCAGCTGCTGTTAACCAGCTCTTTCCTCCCCTCTGCTTGGCTGTCTTTTCTCTGCTTCTGACCCTGGAGACACCCTGAGGAGCCTCTCACCTCCCAGGGGAATCACTGGGGCTGAGGCGGGATCCCCACAGGCAGCACTGTTGCAGTGCACACCCTTCACCGATCTTAATCCGAAGAACAAAGCCACAGGTTCCCACGCTCTGCCTCCTGGTATCCTCCGTCTCCCAGCTGTAGAGGTGTCTCCAGAGAAAGACGATTCCCATCGCCCCTTTTCCACCTATTTTTCCCCCCGCTGTAGACAGTCTCTCGTTTGTTAAAGGGGGGGGCAGTTCTGCCCGCGCTCCGGTCAGCAGGTAGCACCGCAGGGGCTGAGCTGCTGTCGTAACGGACTCTGCATCCAGCTCTGTCCCAGCTGTGGGCACCTTGGAGATAACCAGCCCCACTTGGGAGCCGCTTTGTTCTTCCCTCTGCAAGCTGCTCCTTTGTCCCTGGTGGAAGAAATTGGAGGCATCAGCTTCCCCCAAAGAACAAAGCACCCAGAAAAGGCTTTTTCAGAGGATCATCCCTATCCCAGGCGAGGGTGGCTCTGAAGACAGAGAAGTATCAGTAGGGTACCGAAACAAGCAGGATTGCCCTGCCTCATGCCCGAGCAGAAGGGGTTAATACTCTTCCAAGGGGAAGTCAAAGTCTCTTTGGTTATCTGGGCAGAAGAGGGGCAGTCGTGACCCTGCCTGCAGACTCAGTGATGCTGCTGTGGAAGGCTGCCTGCACTTCAAAAAGGCTGCGAAGACCTGAAGGAGATGCAGAGCAGAGCTGCACAAACGGTTGGAGGGGAGCAAAGGCAGGCGTTTTAATGAGAACCCAGGGATGCTCGACACCTTTCAGTAAGCGGCTCAAAGCTCATTAGCTGAGCAGGCAGACCTTAATTTTGACATCCCGGGGCTGAGGGAGCAGAGTCTGGGCTCTTCCTCAGCTGGTTGGACACTGGGCAGCAGTAGGGACCTGCTGTGGGGTTTGGGCATCCAGCTCCTCCTGCTGCTGGGGGAGAGAGGAATGGGGATGACTACTACTCAGGAAAGGGGCTTTCCCCACCCCAACAGTGTCTGTCATCCCCCAAACGATTCCTTTTCTCAGGACAGGCAGAAACCCAATGGTTTTACACGGTTCTAGACTGGTAAAACGGACCTCCGGGGTGCCACTGCCTTCTTGTGGCCTTCCCTTTGCTGCCCTCAGCCACCACTTCGTCTGCCTCAGTCTAAGGGGACAACTGCCAAGCTCTGAATGGCACCGGGGTGGTAACTAGGTCTGCCAACACAGGGCATAGCCCGACCTGCAGCACACCCTGAGGACTGCGCTAGTCCTATGGCTGGTGCTTCCTTTCCCTCCCTCCCCTGTGTCAGTTTTATCTCTCACAAGAGATCTCTCCTCTGGAACACGCTGCAGAGCCCAGACAGACCTCATCTTTCTTCCTGAGACTCACTCTTTCGCTTCCTTATCTCAGAGACCATCTGATCCTTCTTCTCAATTAAAAGAAGTTTCTCCTTGAAGATGCAAATGCCTCCTGCTGCAGCACAGTCCTTGCCTGCCCGGCTAACAGCTTCTGCCAGCCGGAAAGAGCTCCCTGTTCCTCCTCCCCTCCTGACTCTGACACCCACTCGAAAAGGACCTTCTATTCCCTAACTCCAGGTACGTGTCACACCTGTCTGACACACACAGCCGGGCTCTTGACTGAGAGCAGAAGAGATGCTGAGGAATCACTTCGGGCTGATGGCCCCCAGCCCGCTGCTGCTAGCATAGGTAGCCGTCCCCTGTGGCACAGTTACCCCCAAGGAGGATAGAGAGCAGCGATGGCCTCAGGACACCGGGGTGTTTCAGTAGCTCTGTGAAGGCAGGCGGTTCTCCGCCGCTGGTGGCACCATAAACAGAGTGGAGAGCTCAGAACTTGGGTTCTAACACCGTGTGGACCAGGTCCAGGCTCAGCGAGCACAGTGTCACAGCACCTCAGCCAGCTTTGCGAGCAGAGACAACTCCAGGCAAGAAGCAGCTGCTCCTGTCCAAGAGCTCTGCTGCACCGTGTGCTGTTCCCACCGGCGCTGGCTCCTGCCTCACGTGGAGGTGTTCGCCAGAAGTCGCAGGCATGCCAGCAGCACCCGCGTTACCGGAGCTGCCCCCCGAGCAGTGCTCCTTGCAGAGAGAGCTGAGGGGCTGCGCTGGGAGCCAGTGACACTGTGCACAGCTCTGGGCCACCCTCTGTGCTGTTTCTGCCTGAGGGACACTGTCCCTCCGAAGTGCAGATGATCCAAGGATAAGGGAGTTCCTGGGCTACTCCTGCAGAGTTTTTCCCACATCGATGGGCAGGATAGGGCTTCTCCTGTACATTCCATACCCCACACCCTCAGCACTCACCGCTGCTGGTTTGGGAGAACAAGTTACTAGCAGCTCAGGCTTCGCTGGGTCTTCCCGGAGCTGAAGCTTCATGGCTTATTTCTCTATATCCTCACTGCCTGCTGCAATGTAAGCAGAGACCCACGTTAACACAGACCCACAGAAACAGAGACCCATGGAAACACAGACCCATTAGCTGGTTATCAGGGCTCAGTGGTGAACTCAGCAGAGCAGCCTTGGACTTGATGAGCTCGAGGCTCAGGTTGCATGTTAGGAAGCCCTTCCCCACAGAAAGGGTAATCAGCCACTGGAATGGACTGTCCAGGGCAGTAATGAGCTCACCCTGTGAAGGGATCCGGAACGCTGTCCTTGCGTGTTCCAAGCACCACCCCCTGCCCAGCACGCTGTGATGTGTGGGGTCCCTCCTTCCTTCCTTCCGAATGGCAGCTTCAGAGAGGGCAGGAGCTACTGGCAAGCTTTGCAGATGCTTTTCAGCGCTCAGGTCTTGCTGAGACAGGTTAGGGATGCTGTCACACGGGAGCAATCCCCCAGAGCACAGGCCAGCTAGGAGAGACTACCATTCAGTTGCCCTCATTCCTCTCTGCGGAGCCCTCCAGTCGGACCAGCTGAGGGCCTGTGATTTGTGCTTCATTAGGATGTGGGGTAGAATGTTGTGTTGGAGTGATTTCATTATTTCAACAAACCCACTCACCATCTGCCTTTGGCAACGCTCGTTGACATCGGCCGTTGTTGCTTAGCGATAAACACTTGTGCCGAGTCCAGTGGCAAACGGCGCCGGTTGCGTGGTCATTCATCGCTCCACCCAGCTCTTGCGTCCCCAGAAATCGTTTGTTTACTCCCATCTTCTTGGAAGAGAGGGGGAAGAGCTGAAAAACAAACGCATAGGATGTGAACAGAGGCACAGGTGTCCTTAGGGTGCTGGACACCAGCAGTGAGGAACCTGTAGTTGCTCCACGGGCTGAATGGAAAGGAGGGTGCCTGGAAGAAATGAACGCTGTGCTACAGGCTATCACTGCAAACCAGCGACAGAGCTTCCCAGGCAGCAATCGCCTGGAGCACTCCCCAAGCACAGGCTGTGCTGTGGCACCAGCGGTCACCCATCCCATCCCATCCCATCTGGCTAGTCAGGGAGTGCCGGTCAGCAGGACTGTGTGACTTGAGCACGGCCCCGTGCGCGTGGTGGGTGTCTGCGTGCAGGCAGGGTTCTCATTTGAGCCAGCACTGAAAAGGATCACTTTCCTGCAGAGTTTCCTGTGTTTCCCTCGTTTCTCCGGCCCTCAGAACAACCCGAGTTTGGGAGCAGCTTTTGCAGTTGTCACCAGCACAGACCCTGTCGGGGGGAAGGTTGAACCCCTCAGGGGTTTCCGCTGGCAGTAAGCTGGTCAGGCCACGTGCTCTCCGGTTGTTTCACTCCCTGTGTCACTCCTGGTTTAGGACTCGGGTGAGAAAATGGCCTAGGGGGCTCTGGAAAGACAAACGGAGAGCTGGGATGGAAAGGGGTCGGCTGCTGTGGAGCACAGCACATGGACTAGATGAACAGGCGAGCAAGGGAAGATGACAGTGAGTCATCTGAAGGCAGAAGACAGCGCAGCGCTGGAATGTCAGATGATCTGTGAGAGGCTCAGCCCTGGCTTTTGTTTGTGCAAAGCAGCCGATGGTTCTGCACGGACGGCAGCTCACACGCGGGACCGTCGGGAGCCGGTGACACCCAGTCTGTCGCTCAGCGAGCTTCCACCGCCCAACGCGCGCAGACCGGGCACGCTCTCTAGGAAACGGCAAAGGAAACCAAACCGAGCCCGACCTTCCCGCAGGGAGGAATATTCACACTGTCACAGATTGCTCTCTGAGCTCCTCCAGCCCAGCCCAGCACCTGACAGCACCCCATCAGCCAGCCCAGGGCACTCAGGGCCACAGCCAGGCTGTCCTTCAACACCTCCAGACACGGGGACTCCCCCACTGCCCTGGGCAGTCCAGTCCAGGCTCTGAGCACCCTTTCCCTGAGGAAGGGCTTCCTGACAGCCAACCTAACCCTCCCCTGGCAGCTCCAGGCCCTGCCTTCTCACTCACCCAGCAGTGGGTTCCCACAGCACATGGTCACCCCGGTTCCGAAGCGATGTGAGATCTGATGACCCAGCACAACGCTTGCTCTTACTGCTCCAAAGGCGAAGCGGTTACGTAACCCCCGACAGCTGAGGGCTCGGGCAGAAGACCCCAGACCAAGAGAGTCCCAGGTCCCGATTCCAGCAGCGCCTGGTTCTGTCTGGGTGCAGCTGCTGTGGTCTCCTCTGTCCATCAGTCACTGCAAAGTCGAAGCAGCGCAGGTGAAAGCAGGGGCTTTCAGAGCGGCTTGGAGATGAAAGGTGGTGGCGAAGCACGCCCGAGCGTGGGACAGAGCTGTCCTCTTCATCTGACAGCTCCTGCAGGCTTTCAGGGGGGAAGCTGTGAGGAGCAGGGATGCACGACACCCGTGCCGCTTGTAATTACAGCCTTAACGAGCGGTGCACGGCACCTTCTGGATCCACCGGAGCGCTACTAACAGCTTACTCCTCCCACCAGCACCATTAGCGGGGTCAAGGCTGCAGAGAGGGAGGACGGTTCAGTGTTCGGGAGTGAGCAGAAGCAGAGGCTCTGGCTGCACGGTCCCGCATGCCGGACCCTCGGGTTTCTGCTGAGGAAAGGGACCCCAGCCAGATGAGGGCTGTGACAGCGGTGATAAACAGAGAGCACGTGTAGGGGGTGAGGGAAGGCTGGTCTGACAGAGTGGGACACCTTGGCCTCTTCCAACACCACCGTGGCCAGCGAGCCTCAGCCGGCCAAGACGGCAGCACCTCCACGGCAGAGTCCCAGCGAGGCCGTCCTTCAGCGGTGCAGCTGCTGGGGCTGGCTGGGAAGGAGCAGCTCGCCGAGCATGACCATCGAGCCAGGATCGTACTGGATCTCCGCTTCTCATCTGCTGGGGTTGAAGGTCAGGTCTTATGTCTAGAACCGCTTGCTCAGCGTTGCATGTCCGACGTCCTTAGCCTCCGCTCCATCTCCTCTTCCAGCTCCTGCCTGTGCCTGACAAAGGCAGGAGCCCATCATCCACCTTCTGCTTCTAAACCTGATTTGAGGTTCTGCTCCGGTGAGGTCTGGAGGCCCCTGCAGGTCACCTGCGAAGACAGAGGCCGAGAGGAGCCTCGGGTGTCACTCCTGAAGGCACAGTGTGCACATCCTGGTATATGAGACCAGACAGGCGAGCTGAGGCTCCGCTGCAGGGGAGCGCGTAACGACTCGCTCCCGGGAGTACGCCGTTGATGAAGGACGCTCTCCTCCCTGGGGTGGTGGGAAAGCTTTATCAACAGGAACGCTTCTCAGGCTGAAGAGGATGGAGTGGTGGTGAGGTGAAACGCCCCTGAGTCCCGCTGTCACGTACCCAGCGACGCCAGGTTCAGCATGAAGACACGCGTCTGCACGGGCGCTCTGCAGACGAGAGGGCTTTCTTTCCTGGAGTGCCACGGTGCCTCTGCGGCACGAGGCAGAAAAGATCTCGGGAAAATAAGTGACTCGCTGAATAATTTATTGAATTTACTGAAAACATTGACCCAGATCTGGCGTTTCCGCACTGAGAACACGGAACGCGAGTTCAGGCGGGCAGCCGAGTTAGCCCGGAGTGAGGCAGCTGCAGAACGATTCATTTATGACCGAGAGCCGCTACTCCGGAGGAGCCAACTAGCGATTAAACGCTCTGCCTGGGCTACGATGGCACTGTCTTCACTCTGGGTTGGTAACCGTGGTCTGATCCGGCCAACCATTACTGGGGACAAGAGCTGTGGAAAGGAAATCGGGAGTGATGAGCGGGCTCGGGGATGGGCAAGGAGCGCAGCTTCAGGGCCTCTGACTCCTCATGCTCTCTTCATCGCGTTCAAACGGATCTGAACACCGGGTCCCAGCAGCCTACTGTCCTGTCTTAAGCACTTCTGCATTCAGATCGCAGAGGCCTTCAGAGAGCAGAGTCTGGTGCACTGAAGTTGAAAGAACCTTAATTGAATGGTAACCTACTTCTCGGGAAAGCGGCTGCTAGCGCTGCCCCTGCTGTCACAGAAGAGGCAGCGGGTGCCAGCAAGGGTCACAGCAGAGCACCGTCGAGAAGGTCCACAGCGCTGGGCGGCTGGCTGGCACAGAAAGACTGTGCAGTCAGGAGGGCTCCACGGGGGCTGCAGTTTTCTATCCATCGGGCAGACCGACGCAGTTTCTGTCGGCAGAACCCCCTTCCCTTAGCGGATGTCGGAGAGCAGAGCTGACCAGCTCAGCCTTCCCAAGCAGCAGAGTGTACTGGACAGAGTACAGAGCTTCCAGACTAGGGGTGTACCGCGCCTGTAGGAGCCTGCCTCTACAGACGTGTCCTTCCTCACCAGATTTAAGAGGATCCATCCGTGTGCAGCAGTCGTGGAGCCAGCCGTGCCCAGCCCCGGGTGCCCGAGGGCGACTGTCAGCAAAGATCTGCAGAGAAAGCAGCCACTGGGTGCAATCTGTCGGTGGTGGAAGCTTTTAACAGGCTCTGCTGCACAGAGGTGCTTTCTGCGCGAAGGAATTCACAGAGGGCTCACCCTATTTAGAGAAAAAGCCTGTCAGCAGACTGGCTGAAAGGGGGAGGGTGGAAGGGGTAGGGGACTGGAGGATGGGTCCTGAGGGAAGCGTGGGGAACGGAGGGAAAGGTTAAAGGGAGACAGCACAAACGCGCAAGCAGTGCCAGCAGTGAGGAGCTCCAGGAAGGTAGAGGGATGGTGGGGCCAGGCTTGGATGCCTGCCGAGAGGGAGTCTGGAGCTGAGGACACAAGTCCACTGTGTTCTCAGTCACCCTTCAGACAGCTGCTCCCAACACACCAGCCCATAGGGAGGCAAGGAAGAGTGGTGTGCACGTGCTAGTGGGTTCAGGACTAGACTGACTTAAAGAGAGGATGGCAGAGAGGGCTGTGTGTTGTACAAAGAGGACGCATTCCCGACTTCTTTGCTTCATAGATCAGTGACCAGGAGAGCAAAGAAGGATTTGGAAGTCCAGCAGTATCCCCTGCTTCATACAGCAGTACCCTGACTACTCACCTACATAGCAGTGACTCCTGCAAAAGCAGGTCCCAGGGACAGCAGTCAGCTCAGTTTTCGGCTGAGGACACCTGATTTTAGACCCTCCTTGTAGGGGTCCTCATTGCAGAGACGGGTGTCTGAGCTCTCTTGGGAGTCAGCAGAGGGAGGTGCCATCTGAGGGTGAGCAGTCACTTGTGAGACTTCACCGGTTTGGGTCCAGTGAGGCTGGCTCTCACTGACCATTCCATGCGACTCCATGGTAGCCACGCGTTAAAGATCGCCATCACTCAGCGTCAAAACACACAGCCGAGTGGCCTCAACATGCCTGCTCCTTGGGGGACGCTCAAATCTGTGAAGGCATCTACAAAACAAAGCAGGAAAACAAGAGTTCAGGTGTTCTCCAGCCTCCCCCACCTCTGCCTTCTCTGCTCGGTGCTGCTATGTACCGGCAGGACAGGTATTTGGCTACAGGAAACAGCACCTGTAGATGAACAGAGTGTCCTCCAAGACAGCATATCAGCTTCTGCTGCACAGCTGCAGACACTATGGGACTCTTACCTGTGTGACTGAGCATGTCACAGCCCTGACTTAGTCCCCACTGCCAGACCCTTGGCCCTGGTAGCCAGCAAGAGCCTCCTGCACACTCAGTGTGTAGGTAGGGCGCTCAGCCTGAGAGGACCCTCACAGACTGAAGGGCCTGGCCTGCCCAGGCTGATCCTTTCCATAAGCAGACCTCTGGCTGCTGGTGCCACCCGTACCCCAGAGCAGGCCTGGCATCCACGCTGCAGATGCTGGGGCTGGCTGAGGAGCCTATCCCTGAGCACCAACCGCAGGACCTCGTCTGGAAAGCACGTCCTTTTCGGTTTGCAGGTGGCGTGCAGAGAAAGAATTGACTTGAAAATTACAGCAGTTCTGAAATGTCTTCAAATTGACACCAATCAAGGGACGACTACCTAAAATAACCGACTCTGCTCCAGTGCACCATCAGAGCTGGGAAATTATGTTGAAGCCAGGAAGATGAGGAGGTGCCGGGATATGCTGCGATGACAGTTTTCAGCTACAAGCACGGGAGAGAGCAGGAGAATGGAGCAGATGCTTCCAATTATCTGCAGTAAGGAGAGGAAGGGACACCAGAGAATGAAGCTGGTCTTAGGTGGCTGTCTGAAGACTCCTGGTGCAGGAGAAAGCATGACAAGTGCAAGGCAGCCGTTGCACGCTGGTAGCCGTTCAGACACTGCTCTGTGGGCTGAGGAGCTCTGTGTTCAGGTGAAAGTAAGACAGTAGAACTGGATCCTACTGCAGGCTGTTTTCTGACTTGAAACCATGACAAAAGGTCCTCATAAAGGATGTTCCTCTGATGCTCTCACAGGTTATGAAATTGAAACGGTGCTTGGCTGTGGCTGCTGCCTGTTCTCGGAGGGCTGAAAGGAGGATTCCCACAAAGGAAGGACTGCTTGGGGAACTCAGAGCTGTGCATCCTAGCAGGCACACGAGTATGGGTCTTTTATTGGCTCCTTCGTAATGACTGCCTGCCCCATCTGGGGACGTGCTCCTCCTCCTCTCTGTGCTTGGGTGCTGACCTTCAGGCATTTGCAACGTCCTGCCTGATCCAGGCAGCTGCTGCCTGGCAAATTCCCCGTCGCTTGGCACTTGGCCTGCACCGGCTGGTGCTGGCTCTGCTCTCTGTTGATGGCAAACCCTTTCCTCCTGAGCCTCCTCAAGACAGCCTCGTAGACAGCCTTCCCCTCCAGCGAGCTCACTTGTGTGCAGCGTGTGTTGGAGCCAGACCCTCACACTTCCAGGCAGGTTCGTGCCAGTGGCTGTGTGTGAAACCACAGCAACCAGCTCTCAGCAGAAGTTCCACGGCTGTGGCTCTGGTTTTGTTTGAAATGAATCCATTCGGGCTGCCCAGGAGGGACTGTGATTTCGTTACCGACGGCTCCAGGTCCAGGAATTGCTCCTACTCCTGCGATTTTGTTCGGCTTCTCGGATGATTTGTCATTGGCCTCTGCTGGCTGCTTTGCGGTGGCCCCTAGAAAGAGAGGACAGTGGAGCTGTGTCGCAATTAGATGCCTGATTTGGTTCTCCTTTGAGAGCCACAGGAAGCTGCTCCACAGAGATAAGGAATGAAAGGAGTTGTAAGCAGCTGGGTGTCACCTCTTCCTCCAAACACTGCTCGACTCTGGGCAAGGCCAGGGCAGGTAATGCTTGCTGATTTGGAAGGATGGGCAGAACTCTTGGGGCTTACTGCCCAGACTTCACTGTTTGTTATCAATGCCACGTTATGAAGGCAGTGAGTCCAGGGTCCAAGTCAGTAGGTCTGGCACAGCATAAACAGGCTGAACCAAGGATGAACCTGCAATATGTGACCTTGTTTGAGCTGGGGTTTGGGCCAGATGCTCTGCAGAGGTCCCTTCCAGCCTCAGCGTTTGTGTGAGCCTGTGATGTTGGGTGCATGAAAGTCATTGCTCTCTCGGCATTTAATTACTCATTAATTTTTTCAGTTTGGATTTTAAAGTAAAAACGGATGGAAGGAAGATGATTATGTACAGGAGAGAGGTGACCTATAAATAATCAAACACAGCAACAAACGACAAACTTCCTCCAGCACATCCTTTAAAAGCTTCAAAGGCTGCGTGTGTCAGCTTCACCTACTGCTGACATTCAGAGACAGATGAGCAGGGAAGTGGCTGGAAACTACAGGACCCTGTTGGTTGAGATAGGGTAGAGGATTACTTGAAACCAGCACCCAGACTCCCCCCTCACGATGCAGTCTCCAGCTCGCTCAGTTGCCGTGCAGGAGACTGCTAACTGGGCTGTGTTCCCTTCCCTGCTGTGTTCACCACACCTGAGAGGAGTCACTGAGTAACAGGGTCATCTCAGCTCCTCCATTCATGGTTCTTTCACTTCCTTTGCTTCTAGGATACCCCGTCTGGTGGTGTCCAAGCAATTGCTGGCTTTTGAAAAGCTGCGGGTGCTTCGCCTGTAATTAACGGCACTGCTCCTCCTGCCCTCTGCACTGGACGGGGCAAACAGCGCAGCAAGAAAACCATCTGCTGCTGGTGCACTGGTTTCACAGTAGATTCAGAAAGCTCGTGTGATCAGGGGTGAAGCGTGGTGCTTCAGTTCCAACAGCTGGGACCATCTCGTCGTGATCTGGCTCTTCTCAGCCCATTGTCGGGGCGGCACCGAGGATTTTATCTCCCAGCAAGTACCGCGCTCTTTCGTTTTCTCTTTTGTTGGTTTGTTTTTGTTTTGTCAGGACGGGACAGGGTAATTTTCAAAGACGCCGGCAAAACTAGGAGAGAGAAAGGGAGCAAAGCCCCTGGCGCAGGAGCAGCCCCTCTCAGCAGCCCCTCTCCTTGGCTGCCCCGGCTGCGGAGCGCGCTCATTTATCTGCCGCAGCCACACGCAGTCCCTGGAAAGGCGGCTGCGGTTCAGGAAGCAAGGGTTGTGTAAAAATAGTCCCTGTAGTAATAAAGTGTGGTAGTTGTCTTCCCAAATGGGGAGAAACATGTACTTGCTACCCACAGAATCCCGCGGTCCCACGCAGTCGCTCGCTGCAGAGCTCTACTGATTCCAGAGGCATGCTGCTCATCCCCTCAGGAAGGGAGGAGGAGAGACGAGGCTTCCGAAGGGGCAGCAACAAACAAGGACAAACCGGAACAGAAACCTCCAGGGGAAAACACTGGTCTGTTTCCTTTGGGCTTTGGTCGGCTCCTCGTCCCCCTCCCGGGTGCGGGTGCCCCGGCTCCCGGCCGGGCTGGCGCGGTGATGTCAGCGAAGGCTGCGACTTCAGTCCTCCCTCCTTCCTCTTCCCAGAAACTGGTGTTGTCTGACAAAGGAAATAGAGCGATGGGCCTGTCACGTTTTAATGAGGCAGAAAACAACGAGGAAAGCGTGCTTTAATGTGATAGGGAGCACGGGGAGGCGCTGGAAGGATCCCCGTCAAGGCGTCTCGGGCTCGGGTTTCAATAAACAAGGGTGCTCCCGGCTGCAAAGCAAATCCTTTGATTACTTTCCTAGCCCCCTAGAGAAGCAGCAGTAAAATCATGAGATGCGAGGAAGAAGCAGCACCCAAGGAAATGAAAAAAATATTAGAATGATTATCTGTGCTTACAAAAGGAGTATTGCACGGCAGATAAGAACACGGCCAGGATGCTTGTCTCCTATCTCGCCTTACATCTTTCTGAACAGAACCTGGCTGTAGACAACAGAAGCTTGTTCTAATAACAAAGTGTTGCCTGAAATGAAATTCTTGACATACCAATCATTCCCGGCAGCAGAGCCATTTTTCATAACAACCGCGGTGTGGAGTGAGCTGAATGAGGGCTTCAACCCAACTCACCCAGCTTATTTTCTCCAGAATGGGAGTATTTAAATCAGTTGAATGAAAAATCCTCCGCAGAGACCAGCAAAAGTGCTCTGCCGGATCAGAGGGGGTGTCTTGAAAGGACAAAGGGTGTGCAGCTTCTTCAGAAGGGCCAAGCACACCTTTCTTAGCTGCAGGGGATGGTGGCTCTGGCTGGAATAAATTGCCCGGCCTGAGAACAACTCCTAGTGCTCCACAAGCAAGGACAGAGTTTCCAGAGCAAACAGCCTAAGTGCTGTGAAAGCAGCTTTTCTCTCCTTAGCTACAGCTTCATTCTCACTCTGAAGGAACACTTATAGACTAATATAACATAGTTAAATAACTCCTTATATAATCTCTTATCTGTCTGAATTCATTTCCTATTATAACCTAATGAAAAACTTAAAGGGACAGCTTAGGATTGACTTTACCCAGACCTGCACGGTCCTCGTCCTGGCACTGCCAAGGGTGTGTTTGGTGCAGAGCCTGCGGCACAGCCCAGGGTTCTGCTTTGTGAGTGCATGGTCTGCTTATCAATACTGTATTTAAATCTCAGCGTGCGAGCCAGCAGCAGGCAGCAGGGTGCTGTCACAGGGCAGAGAGTCATCAGCACTGATGGTGATTGAGCTCTCACTGCTGTCAGCGCTGGTTTAGATGCTCATACACACACACAGTATGATTGTTGGTCAACGGCCCCGTTAGCCTGCTCCACTCCAAAACTGTCCATGCTGTTACCAGAGCTGGATGTCACCGCTTTTCCATAGCTGGTTCTGAAGGAAAGAAAACGCTCTGAGCAAATAGAAACCCTGCTTTGATTTTCACAGTGATAACCAGGTTACACCCCACCATACTGGGCACTGGGTCTCAGCAACAACCCAGGACACCCAGGCTGTAGAGACTGACCTTTAGGCTCAGCTTTGTTTCTGTCAGGGGGCACTTAATGAACAATTAGAACTCATGAGAAAGGAGAACAGGACTGGAATGCTACTGGGCTTTCGGGCCGACTGGGTTGCTTTCAGAAAGACAGAAGTGGCTTCATTTGTCTCATTAAAGAGCAAACTGTGTTTCCTGTGTTTCCTAACAAAGAAGGACTTTTATCTCGTGAGCTTTGTCGAGCTCTCAGACCAAGCAAGGGCTCCCTGTTGTCTTTATCAGCACTTCAGGAGGGGGAGAAACCACCAGAGATTTAGAGATCATGGCCCGTGCCCCAGGCTAGCGAGGGGCACCAGGAGGCAGCGCTCGCAGGCAGCATCACACTCCCAAGGGCAGCTACAGCCTCCCTGCTCCGCAGCACTCAGGTGGCTGCATTCGGCTCCTAAGGCCACATCTCACAGGGTCTTTCTCGGGCCAGTGTTTAATAATGAAAGCAGCGCTAAGCAAAGCAGGGAGCCTTTTAAAGCCAAGGAGCTGATGCCAAAGATTATGCTCGACCCAGCCTGACTCTGATCGGGGCAAACAGGAAGGGCAGCAGCACAGGGTGATGGATGCAGCAGAGGTTTCTGCAGCAGGGATCCAAAGCAGGTGCCACAACATTTCTAACAGCCTGAAAGGGGCAATTGCTTTGTGTCACACTGCACTTACATTTTATACCGGTAAATAAAACAGGTTCCCTGAAACAAACAGTTGGCTGCAGCAGCAAGTTCTCCCCGAGCTGAGGCAACCAGCCAGATGTCTTACAGACAGGCAAGCAGCTGCTTTCCAGCCACTTAATTGCAGTTTTATACCCACTACGTAGCCTAAACGCACCCCGCAGCTGACTTATTTCTATCACATGGCTCTTACTTACAGCTTGCAATCTGACTTCTATGATGGCATTGTAAATGTGTGTTCAAACCCTCACCTGCCCCCTTCTACACCCCACCTGTCCTCCTCAACAAGAGAGCAGAACTGTGACACCCGTGTCCTTAATAGAACCTGTCACTCCGCTTCGCGTCCGCCTTCATCTCAAGGACAAAACCAGCCGGCGCTCCCTTGACAAACGGAACTGCTGCGGTGGTTCTCACCATGGCTGGAGTAGCCGCGCTGGATCTTGAGGGGGTTTGGCTGTTGGCAACCTCTCTACAGCTTGGAGAGATGGCAGAAGCGTTGTCTTCAGGCACAGGAGTTCGGCACCGTACACCGCAGAGCAGAGTGCGTTCTCTTTCTGGCTGGGCATCTGCACGGGAAACAACTGGGGGAGAAGCAGGAGGACGGCTGAAGCCTGCTGCACAAATCCTCACTTTGACTGCAGGCAGAGGCTCGTTACAGGGGCTCCACGTCCCAGGGAGCAGCCGGGCAGGCTGCAGATTCCTGCAGGTCAGGGTATTTTTGGTGGGCACGCTCCTCAAAGCACCTGCTGAAATAGGAGAGGCATGGTGAATGGATAGAGTTCCTCAAGGCTTCTATCCGGGTACAGAGCACCTCTGATTCTCCTGCTGCAGGCAGAACATCACAACCAAGAAGAAAACAGTATCACATCAACTACTTCCCTTGGGAACACTGATTCATGGGTGTCTTAGCTGTGCTGGCTGTACGACTGGACATTACTTTACATTTCAGGGTCACGATTCACCATAGCACTTGACCTGCTCTGCCCACTAACCCAGCATCTCTCGTTAATTTAACATCCCAACGTCTAGAGCAGCTTCCAGACTCTTCCAGGTTTAAAGTGACAGAAACAAGTCAAATGTACAAGAGCAGTTTCCCAGAAAATGCGTTTGTTTTCCCATCGAATCCCTGTTCTTTCCCAAAGCCGTGACATCAGTTTCCACTCTACAAACGGAGCTCTGAACCCGAGATATTCACTCAACATCCATTTATAAGGGCTGAGCTGGTCAATGTCAGAGGCCAGATCCATTTCCTTGGTAGCCCTTAGCGCTGACTTTTAAAGTCAGGGGTTGATAAGGTAATGCAATGTACAGCAGATTGATCGCATATCGGCATGGCTCTGTGTCTCAGAACACGACCAGTTTTCCCCTTGCTCAGCTGCACTGAGATGGAACCTTCTTTGGGAGAGAAGGAAAGGAGATCCAAAACAACACGAATGCGACCCATAAAGACCTTTAGCAGTGTCCTGCAGGGTTTGCTGCACTCCGTGTTTTACAAGAAGAACACGTGCCAGTCCACAGCCCAGAGGCCAGCAACCCTCTGGCTCTCAGCAGTACTGTGGGAGCTTATCTGGCCTCTGTTACTCTGGTGCAGATGGGGAGTGATGGTGGTGAAAGCCCTCAAAAACCTCTCCTACTTTTCTAAGCAGTGACAGCTGGGCTGTCTGGTGCTGACCTGCCCTGTGACACTGCTATCAGTTCTTACTGGTTTCTCTCGGACCTGGTCTCTAAACTAATGTCAGAGTTGGTAATTCTAATGCTCTACCTGCATTTCCTCCTAAGCAGTGCCAGTTGCCAACACAGCAAGCACCCTGTGTTCCCCATCAGCAGAGTCACTGAAGGAAAGATCAGTGAACTCCAGACCAAGGAGAGGCTCCTGAAGAAGCCCCACCGAGCGTGGAGCTGGAGTTTACTGCTTTCCCTTGCAGCGCTTCCATCCAGGCCTTGTGTTTCCAGCTGACTTAAGAGAGTGTTCCAGGAGGCTGTGTCCCGAGACTCACTGAAATCAAGCTGTTAACACAACTGTGCTTCTGGAGTCACGCGAAGGGCTGTCCCACGGCAGAACGGAACGATGCTGCCTTACGTGGGTTTTATTCGCCGCTCCTCTCTCTTCAGGCACTGTTTTGTAACTGGACACAACCACCGTGTCAATCCCCCCCAGCCCCAGTTCTATGGCAACTGGGAGTACCTGTCTGCCTTATAATTTCAGCCTCTCTCTTCTGTTTCTCTTTAAAGATAGACACTCCTTCCAGTGCTTTCTAGACTTCTGGGACGTTGTTTTGGGAGCAGCTGAGCAGGAATTAGCTCAGTTACTTGCATACTTCTTTCCCATTTGAGGTGCTTGCCCGTTTGTCATGCAGCTGGGTAGCAGCCCCTTTGGATTGACCTTTGGAAAGAAACTGAGAAGGAGCGAAACCTGCCAGCTTTGCGGGCATTACTTGTCAAAAACCTCCCCAGAGAAGCTGACCTGGAGACGGGCCCCTCCTCTACCTGCTACTGCCCTAAAACGCTGAGGAGGAGATGTCACCTCTAGGGCACACGGTCTCACCCTCTGCTTTTCACCTGCTCTCTGGCCTCCAGTGATCACCCATTCATCTTTCCTCAGAGACACGACTTTGGCTAGTGCTCTCCAGCTCCCACCCGGCCTCCGCTCTGCCCTAACTCGCGATTTTGCAGTTTTCTTGCATAGTTTAGCACAAACTCGCATTTATCGAAATTCCTCTGCAGAGCTGCCTACTGCGCTCAGCTCCTCTCAGAGTTGTCTCCCACAGGATCTCACTTTCCAGCTCCCTGCGTTCTATAATCTGCTCTCTGGAGCACATTGCTCCTCTTCCTGTTCGTCAGGAATTCTGCTGCTTCAGGATCGCCCATGAAGTGCCCGAGCTGTTTCCCACCCTTACTTTTCCCTTCAGGCTCCCCCACCTCCTGAGGATCCACTCTGGGAAATGAAATGTCAGCTCTGGCGGCTGTCTCCAGCCTCGATGACAGAAGCTTCCTGCTACCACTTTTCAAACCCCAGCCGGATTGCCTGAGGGCTCTGAGTACTGGGGGTTTAATAATTCTCCTCACACCGTGTGACGTCCCTTGGGGTGGCCCAACGTTGGCTCGCATCAGCGTGGCAGCGCTCTCTGTGCTGTCACTGTTGCCGAGAAACAGCGTGTGTCCCTCAGCATCCCTAACCTCAGAGCACGGGATGCCTACATGTGAGGTAGCACGTCAGATAACAGCTGCATCCTTTCCTGTGTCTACCTGTCCTGATCACATTGTTCTGCCTATATTAATGTTCCTGCTAGATGAATCATCCCATCAGGGCTTTGTTAGGGCTAATAACTCAGAAGCGTATTCATACTGCTGCTCTGCCTCGCTCCTTTCCCGTGCTCAGACATCCTAGGTGCAGAAAAGTGAACCCGATTACAGAGGGCACACTCCTGAAGGATAGCAGACCTCTCGCTTCCAGAGACACTCAGAATAGCTAGCATGTCTGCTAGGACTCCCCTGTAATCGACACCCGTAGAAGAAACCACCATCCAGGCTCCCGGAGAGGCTCTACCCATTCAGGCCAAGCAGAACCCAGCCTGCTGCCGACACCCGCCAGCAGCTGAAGCAGAGCCTGGTTCAGCCAGCTCCAGCACAGCTCCAATCCTTACACCTAGTCCTGCTGCCTGTTGTTCAGGTTGTTAGTGGTCACCCAAACCCACCAGTTAAATTCTCCTCCACCTGAAGAGGATGGAGCATTTTCTGGCAAGAGAAGTGTGAAACAGGCGGAGATGAAGGCTGTAAAGCCAACCCCGGCTCCCTGAGCGCGCTGTGCCATCGCTGAAGGGAAGGTCTCTGGAGTCCATTTATAACAAATCCCAGGCTATCGGACAGATCTCAAGGATTCAGCGTGCACTGCACAGGGGAGGCTAACAGGATGGCGTGCTTACAGGCCAGCAGGCAGCAACTGGCACGAGAAGAATAATTGCAGGGAGCAGGGTTAATGGGCAGGGAATCCGCTGCGACAGCGGCCGTCACGCCTGTCAAGGCACACGTGTGGAAAACAACACCTTGATGATCAGAAGGCCCTCGTAGCCAGAAGAGAGTTAAACTGCATCAACCCTGGGTTCACAGTGCGATCACTATGACCAGATGCGGAGTAAACATTTGATTTCATTTACTGGAATAACTGGGTGGCCTCCGGGGCTCCTTGCAAGCAAGAGGCCCAGCAGCACAAACCGGCACTGAACTGAACTCAGGGCTGGGGCACCCAGGGCGACCGGCAGCTCGCTCCCCCAGCTAGAGCCCTTAACACCACATGGTGATCCTCACTTTGGAGGGAAGGAGACCTCACTGGTTTGACAGCCAGCCAGTAATTCCAGAGGACTGGGAGGTTTTCCTTCATGGATTATTGGAGGGGAATCCCACTGCAAAGCTCAGTCTCCACAAGAGGAGGAAGGAGTCACCTGCCATTGTGGAATACCGGGAGATCACCGCTCCGGGTAAACAAGAGAGGCATGGTCCACCTGCTCCTGAGCATGGCATGTGCCAGGTCGTCAGATCTCACTCATCTTCTTACAAGAAAGATATATCCCTGAGGAAGTACGGGTGTGCATGCGGGTAAGATCGCATCCTGCTTCTACCGACAGATGCACAGAGTCTCCAGCCTTTCGGGAAGCAAATAACTGCTCGGTGTTCTTCGACAGCACCGATGTTAAGGAAAGACATTAAAAACCCTGGCAACAATTCAGTCCTTACACCTGGCACCGCCGCAATCACTTCGAAAGCAGTAATTCATAAAGCCATAACTTTTCATAGCTCACAGGTTTACCACAGCCTTCCAAACCACACGCTGGAAACAGCCCAGAGCCTAGCACACCGGACTGAAGGATTTATCTGAGACATAAATCTAAACCTAAATATTGCAGACGGACACCCTGGGAGCGAGCGATTACGCTGAAAAGGCAGGAGGGAAGGAAACCAAAGGTTCTAGAAGTCAACGGGGTCTTTTCACACTCAGGACTTCTCAAGGACCCAGGAATTCATGGAAGGCTTCCCTTGAAGCCAAGTTTCAGGAGGTGCTATTTATAAGCGCTAATGCCTCCTCCGCAGTGCCTCGCGTTGGACAGCTAGCGAGCACAGAAAACATTCCACCCAGGAGCGCGCTGCTGACACATGGCCCGGGGTTTGCTCTCGGCTTGTGGAGGTGGCTTCACTGTGGGGATGCTTCCGAACGCAGCGTTGCTGGGTGCTTCTGTAGCAAAGGTTCCCAAGTACGCCAGCACCCACCTTAGGCACCGCAGGCAAGAGCTCGCTGTCTGACCAGACCTCACTCCCCACGGTGCCGGGGTTTTGTGACTCTGCCTCTCTGCCGCTCGATTCAGCAGGCTCTCGGTAGCCCATGCCCACACATGTACCTCAGGCAGCCGGAAGGGTGCGGAGCAGCGCTGAAACCACGGCCACTTCACGAAGCATTTGTTGTGGTTCCACATGCAAACACAAGCAAGGGTTTGCAGGCAGCTCCGTGACAAAAATAACAGCACGTAGGGTTCTGCACCACCCGGCAGATGCTCTGCCAACTTGAGGAGCGTAGTCCTTCCCTGTAGCAGCCATGCAACGGACGTTGTTTGATAAACAACTCGTAACACGTGCTGGTGAGGAGGGGAATGTACTGGAAGATGTACTTCTGTCTATTAATCACACTGGAAAGCGATGCAGACAACAGAGAAGCTCCTCTTTTGAAGCTGTACAGAATCCATTGATGGTCCCCATGCTTAGTGGGTGAAAATTAGAGCCATTAACAGACCTGGCACAAGAAGACACCTGAACTTGTCTCACGGGCTCTAAGACAATGAAAGTATCAGTCTCACAGGAATGATGAGGCTGGAAAAGACCTCAAAGATCATCCAGTCCAACCTAAACCCAACCCAGTCACCCTAACAGCTGCCATCTAGCTCATGCCACTAAGCATTGCATCCAGCCTGACCTTGAACACCTCCAGGGCCCGCAAATCAACCCCCTCTGTGGGCAGCCCCTTCCAAACCCGGATCACTCTGTCAGGGAAAAACCTTCTCCTAAGGTCAAGTCTAAACCTCCCCTGATGGAGCTTAAGAGATGGAAAGGGCACTTATCTCTCTGGCACTGAAAAGCACTCTGCATGACCGTCTAGCATCTGCCCAGTTTTGGGTGGTTAAGCTGTCATCTGGATTCCTTCTGGCGTAAGGAGCAAGCACCCACTCCACTGCCATGAGGAGTTCAGGGTTCGCTCCGTCGCAGAAGCTCATGCCACTCTGGAAGTAATTTTGATCATCAGCCGGGTTCGTGTTCAGATTCAAACACGCAAAGCCCTGGATAAACGTCGACAGCCTTCAGGTGCTCCGAGCTCTCTTTTTAATAAAGCGGCCGTTTCGGCACTGGATTAATTTCTCACACTGACAACCCAAGGCTCCTGGCTCTCAGAAAATTGCTTTCTCTGAACTCTGCCCTTGTCACAGTGTTGGAAAGGAGCTCAGGAGGATCTGCAGGGCTGTAAAGACTGCCTAACGGCGGCTGCTGCCCAAGGAAATCGTTGAGAGGCTCTTCGCTTTGCGCTCAAGTACCCCGCACACACCACTCGCTACCTATCGTGCAGGCCGGCCACATTCTCGAGGAGCATCACGGGGGTGATCAGCCCTCTGACTCGCTCCCACTAACTGTCGGTTGGAGTGAAGGTTTCCACACTCCATTGAGAGGTCGGTGTTTCCACAAGCTCTTCTTGCAATTCATCACAACATAAAGTAATCCTATGACAAGGACATAGAAGGGAACTTGAAAAGACAACCTCAGGAGCAAGAGGCTCCTCTGGAACCGGCCACGGCCTTGGCCAAACCTCCCCTGACCCTTAAGCTGTCCTGATACCGTGCTCTCTGTGAATACAGTGATTTTGGAAAGGGATCCCACCCAGCACGGTCCTGTCGGTGGATGGCACGGGGGTTGGTGACTCACACATAAGGTCAAGTCTAATTGCTCTCAGAAGGTATTCCCTGCGCTTGAGGATGTACCGCACCGCAGCAGCCATGCCCTAAGTCACTAGTCCTGAGGAGCTGCAAGAGCCCGTCCTCACTTCTGTGTTTGCCATGAGCAGCACTTTCAGAGCGAGCAGAATAAAAATGCCTAGTGTACTACTGCAGCGCTCATCACAACCTCCAGCCTCCAGTTTGAGCACAGAAAAATAAGAAACTCCACCTACTCAGGGTGATAAAATGTGCGAAAGCTACTGAGCCCAGAAGAGGATGTCATTTGCATAAAGCAGAGACTTAGAAATACTTTTTGAAGAAGTTCTAACCTGAACTGTCAAACTCCTGTAATGAGAGTCAGAATTCCAGCAAGGGAGTCGGGATGCTCTAGTTCGGCTTCATTTCTAAGGCAAGCCCATGCCTTTGCTCACTTCACTTCAAGTGATGGGGGGACATACAGATAGGATTAAGTACCTGCTGGTGGATTACGAGTGGGTAGACTCACAGGACTGTTTACAAGAAAGAAGCGACTGTTTCCTGAAGGATGACCCTGGGTGTTATCCACAGAGTGGGTCTGAGTACTGCTCCCTGCCCTCTCCACCAGGTGGTCCCGTGTCTTGCTCACACCCAGCTCAGTACTGAAACTCCTGGCATCTCCAGCCTCAGCATGGAATTCCAGCCTCACGTAGACGAAGAAATAACTGAGACCCTCCCTGGGAAGAAGGTCCTGCTGAGATTGAGGGGGAACCTCCTCTGTTCCAGCTGGCACCCAGTGCCCCTTGTCCTGTCCCCAGATGCCCTTGAGCAGAGCCCGGCTCCATCCTCCTGACACCCCCCCTCACAGATTTAGAGACATTAGTGAGGTCACGCTAGATCATATGTAAAGCCCAGGCAAAGCACAGGACGTGAGGTCTGGAGGCTCTCTTTTCCGCCCTATTCCCTGTCAGTGATTCTGAGGAGCTAAGTAACTGCCTGCTTTCCACTTGGCTCATTTGAGCCCTCTCTGTACTCGTGACCACACCGTCCCTTAGCAGCCAGCGCTTCACCGTCCCTGGTGTCTGTCTGTCCTACTCAACCTGCTCATGGAGAGAAAGCACACGCTCTCAGTCTCTCTTGTCCTTGGCTGTACAGTGCTTTAGACCTCCCAACTACCCAAGCGTCACAAGAGCCCGCCTGTGTGCTTGCCTTGGCCTGAATTTGCTCCTGCGGAGCTTCTCCAGCAGCTCACGGGATCCTGCTGCATTCGCATGATCTGCCCGCCTGCCTGTAACCCAGCAACTCAAAACGCAGCCTCAGCGGGAGAGCAGCACCCAGCAGAGCCTGGGCTCTCTCCCCTACCTACCCCCATCCGCTGCTACAGTAAATGCCATCGCTCTCAGACTCTTGAGAGGATCCTGGGACTAAACACCCCTTCCTTTCTCCCCCTCAAGAGCTCTCTTGGGTGTCAGCCTTCTTGGTACCCCCCTAACTGTATGAGATCTAGTGCCTAGGTACAGTGCTTGGTCCAGATGAGGTTTGGAAGGCCCGAGCAGTACGGTGCAGGGAAATCTCCCAGGCTCTTGCTCTAGCTGGCTTTAATGAACTTCAAATTTAGCAACAGCCTGGACAAGGAAAAGATGAGGAAAGGAAATTAAAAGCTGTACAAATCTTACCCTTCTCTTCTTATCTGCTATTCCCTCTCTTATCTGAACTCACACCCTTTATGCAGACACAGAAGTCTGGATGTGGTGTTGCTGTGGGTGCTTTACTGCTTGCCAGAGCACTAAGTAGAGGAGGAGCATCTCCCAAGCTCAGGGCTTAGACAGCCTTACTGAGACCCAGCAGGCTGAGCTCTCCACTGCAGTCCCTCTGAGCCTGCGGAGTGAGCAGATGCCCCCCTCTGTAACGACAGCAGCTACCACACACGAGCTGCAAAGAGGGGATCACAGCTACAGCCGCCCCTCTGCCCACGCCAGGGCTGGTGTGTTTGTGCCCGGGAGTATCAGAGCGGGAGCACAGCGGCTGTGCGTAACAGAGGGCCAACCTTTCCAAAGGCATGAGGACGAGAACCACAGGTTTGACCTTTCACGTCTCAAAACCAGCCTGTCCTTGCAACCCTAAGCTCTGAAACTCTCTGATTCCCGTCCTGCATGCATTGCAAACAGCACGATAAGGCGGTGCAGCCGAGCAGCGTGCGCCAGCTGCGTGCCTGCCTTTCCTCCCCCTCTGCATTGAATCCCTCCTGGCCGACAGCCTCTCTGGCACCCGAGTAAACAGGACCGACGGCACTGCAAACCGGCACGAAGGCAACGAAAATGACTGCCAAGAGCCAGCAACGAGGCCTGTCCGTCAGACACCCAACAACTACATCTGCCCAGAGACAGCGGCGTGAAGGAAAATCTATAAAGAAAGACGTGTGGACGAGGTTTCTGGGTTCGGCTGAGAGTAAATCTATAGACTCAGCGGAGCACTTGAAGGAGGAGAATCAAGGTCGGCTGGAATAAGCACTGAGCAGTAACCTTGACCCCAGAAGCAGCCCGGGTCACGGAGCTTGGGGTTAGACCGGCACTGCCGCAGGAGGCAGCCCCACCAAACGGCCAGGGCCCGGGCAAACAGAACACCCAGCTGTGATCCGGAGGGCTTCAGTAAAATCCCAGCACCCCCCCAGGGACTCAGAGGGTACAAGGAAGTGAAACAAAGCTCCCTTCCCGCGGGAGAAAGCAGCGTCTTTCATCTGCGGACTTTGAGGGCCAAGCAGCCTGGAGGGAAGCGTGACACATCCAGTCTCATTAGGAGCGGAGAAGGCGGATGCTCATTAAGCAGAAGTTAAAAGGACTCCCCTGTGGTGGGGTGTCTGAACAAGCCCGTGAAAGCTGGAAAGATTCTCGGGGAACTCACGAGGGCAGTGACACAACGGAGATGCCGTTCTGTGTGGAAAACACTTCCGAGCATGAGGAAGGCAGCTTCTAGTCCCCAAGAAGTGAAGCAGTGGCTGTCTGTTCTTTAGCTGCAACACTCCAAAAAGGACATGGAGCACCCCCTAATACACTGAAAACAACAGAGAGGTTGAAAGACACAGATAAACACAGAGACAGACAGACACAGACAGACAGACAGATGAGTAGGTAGGTGATAGCTAGATAGACATAGCTAGCTAGCCAGATAGGCAGATAGACAGACAGACCTATAGATAGATGCGTAGGTAGGTTGGCAGGTAGATAGGTAGACCAAGCTCATTAGTCTCTGCAGCTCCATTGAATATGACATTTCTGGAGAGATCAGAAGGGTGAATCAGAAGGGTAGATCAGCTTTAGACCCAGTGTGACTTCTACCGGGTGGAATACCCTGCTGGTCAATGTGGGATGGCCTGTCCTGTCTGCTGCTCCCCACAGGTGCAGTCTCTCACTCACTGCACCCCAGTGTGGCACCCAGGCCTTAGCAGAGACCCTGATCCCATAGCAGTGAGTCTAAGCAGGAGCCCTTCTGCCCACCAGGCTGTGGCAGTGGCTGTGAACACGAAGCCTGACCCCTCTGAGACACAGACCCTGTCTGCACGAGCGTGCAGGTACTCAGAGGAGCCTGAGCTGAAGAGCAAAACCAGTCAACAGGATGAGTTCTGTTGGGACTCAGCCCAGGACACCCGGTAGGGTAAGAAGTCACACAGGGTGCGACTTTGGGGCCTGGCAAAGCAGAGGGTTCCTCGTCCAGCCCTGTGCTGCCTTTAAGTCTTTGGAAGGATTCCGTTTGCCCACAGCTCTATAAAGTGTCCAGAAGCCGAGCTGCATTTCTGCGTACGCCTGCCCCACACACGCGTCTGCACCAGTGAGCTTAGCTCTGTTTTCAGCTGCAGCAGTGCTTTGTTTCAGCTTGCACACTCAAATGGAAGACAAACAGCCTCTGCAATTGCATTTTAAAGGATCTAAAGCAGTTTAAAGCTCCTAGGAGAGCCTGTGCTGACAGTCCCTGAGCAAGCAGCATCCTTCAACTGAGGCAGGCAGGCAGGCAGGGGGAACGCCTGCTTCTGGTAGCTGCCAGCCTGCAGAGCCCCTCTCCACTCCTGAGGAACCCAAGGGGCTGTTCCTGTTACAGGAGAACAACGTTCACACTGTTCACTCCGAGGAGACGGCCAGATTGGTGCCAGAGGATTAGAACAAGAGAGAGGCTCAGAATGCAGCAGGAATTGCTCCTGCTCTGGGACAGGAACATCCCTGCTTAGCAAAGATGCTCAAACCCTGCCTCGGATCCATCGCCTTAAAATGGTCCCCAAAGACACTTTTTGAAGAGTAAAAGCCTTATTTTGAGAGCAGTGCCACCTACACGGGTTTAAATTAGAGCGGGCTCTTCAGGGCTGGGCAATTTTTTAAACACCTTTTCTTCCTGGAAGAAAAGCAGTAATCTTCTCCAGCATTCTTCTTAAACATTTACTGGGAAAGGGAAATATTAAACACCAACGGCGGTGATGCCACTGGTGGATTTCAGGGGAGGACTGAGTGGGTGGCTGCGATGCTAAACTCACGGTGCAAGGAGTTTCTTCGTTTATTTAACGCTCTGGGTACCCAGGCTACTCTCTACAGCCTTACAGGAGGATGCAAAGCCCGAGGGAAACAAAGACCAGCGTGGCCCAGGCACGAGACAAACGAGCTCTCCAAATGCTTTAGCATCCCCCTCTCACCCAGGTAACGGAAACGGGAAGCACCCACAAGAAAAATAAGAAGCAAAGGCGTCTCTGTCCGTGAGGACAGGGTCACCTCTCGATAGACAGGACACGAAGGTTGCAGAGCCTGCCCTGTCAGCAGGGCAATCAACAGGAGCGTTGGCAAACACAAACACAAGTGTTGGAGCAAAAACAGTCTGATAAATGTCCCTCAGATTGTCTCCCTGACCCTGCTGGGGGGGAGTGAGCCACTGCGTGGTGGTTTAGCTGCGGACTGGGGGTGAACCCAACCCACTGTACCATTTTTGCCCCTAATGAGGATGGTAGGTCCTTACCAAAGCTGCCCGGGGCTGCTCACGAGAACACAGGGCGTTGCATTTAGCTTCCTTAAAACCAAGAGCTGTGACGTTCTTGCTCCTCATGCAGGAAAGGTTGGAGGAGCCACAGGGAACAGGAGAGCCCTGAGAAATCCAGCCTGCTGCTCCTGTTCTTTCCAGACAGCTGCAGGGAGGTCAGCACAGCGACCGCTGCTGCTGTGGAAAAAGCATGCTCCCACCCTGCGTCCCCACTCCCCTTCAAGCATCACCTGCTTTGCACACAGTCCCACCAACACCCTTGCAGGGGCACTGCCAGTAGCCAGCCCGGCTTTCCTGGGTTCAGAAATGGGAGCAGCAGGCAGCAGTGCCTTTGCTATGCTGCTGCCCCAACAGCCTGCTCTCCAGGGGAGCAGCCCGGGCTCGGAGCCAGCCTTGAACCTCAGGGTGTTCCTAGTGGATGGATTATTCTGGCACTGCCTGCAAGGGGCCATTGCCATGAGAACGAGCGTGATGCATCACTAGCCTCTCTTTGTAAACACTGTAAACGAGATGACACTGCTGCTTCTTGCCATTCAGGGATTCCCCTCTACAGACAGCACAATCTGCTATGAACGACGAGTGAACGCAGCCTAATTTTCAATCACAGAACCATAGAATCATCAGGGATCGGAAGGGACCTCTAGTCCAATCCCCCTGCCACAGCAGGGTCCCCCAGACCCAGTGCACAGGAACACAGCCAGGCGGGGCTGGAATGTCTGCAGAGAAGGAGACTCCACAGCCCCCCTGGGCAGCCTGGCCCAGGGCTCCGGGACCCTCCCTGGGAAGAAGGTCCTGCTGAGATTGATAGGGGACCTCCTCTGCTCCAGCTGGCACCCCAGAGAGGAGCCCAAGCTCAGGTGGAGCAACTCAGACAACAACACCCCAATGCCATCTTAGCTGGAAGGAGCAAGCGACTGGAGAAGCCAGCAAGTGATAAATGAATTCCTGAGACAGCCAAAGCCACTTGGAGAATCCGAAGGAATCCGAAAGCAGAGTGGCTAATGAGACTGCTGGAGCTGCGAGGGTAACGACGCCGGGTAGCGCGGCTCCGTTCCCAGGCGGTGCAGTAGCAGGCTGTGACCAGCCACGCCAGCTCCATGCAGCAACAAAGGGGAGCGTTCATTGTAATTTTTACACCACCACCCCCAGCTGATGCTGCGTGTTTTTATAACGAGATCCTCCAGCCCTTGTTCTCTTTATCACCTCCCACTTCTTTCATTCCAGTAATGAGACAGAGATGGGCTAAAAGATGCCCAGAAAGGATCAGAAGTGTTGGAGACTGCAAGAGTCCAGAGGTGAATTTGGCAAGTGTGGCTGGCAGGCTGCTCACCCGTTAAGCCACTAGATCTTTAATGCAAGCTGCTGGTGTAGAAGCTGCAGATGGAGGTGACCCTACATCTCCAATACACGCGTCCTCCCTCACCTAAGCGCAGAGGGCCTGACTGATACAGCCAGCTTCATGGCAAGAGGTGTTTGGACCCTCTGCCCAAACATCAGTGGTTGGTTCTGCCTGTCCTGGCAGAGCTGTATCCTACCATCCAGGTCCCTAGGAATCCGCAGCCATCACCTAACTCCAGACTGAGACGAGGTAGTGGCCGTTCTGTGAGTCATCTGAGGAAGGAAGTTCAGGCAAGGGCAGAAACAGGGAGCTGAGCTGCAGTGTGATGGGCAACTGGGGCACAGGTCTGTGGGGAGCACCAGGGGGTGCCTTCAGCCACTCTCCAACGCACCCTTGGTATGCATGGGGACTCACCTTTCCATGCTTCAGCAGGGGAATACACAGCCTGGTGGAAAGGACTGAGGTAACGTAAGATAACCTATGTTGGATCACATGAGCTCCAGCCCCAGATCTGGTCTAGGCCCCCAGCATCCAGAGCAGAGTCAAATGAACTCACCTTGCCCTCCTCAGACTGAATCTCTCGGAGCCTTTGGTCTGGCAGATTGTGCTGGGTTTACAGAGCTCAACCCACAGGGCTCTGCTGCCCACTGGAGGAAGGGGAGCTATGCCAGGGTTCAGAGGGTGCCCCGCAGCCAGCCAAGGGCAGCCCCCCACACATGTAGTGCTGCAGATCATCTCCTGGGAACTTTAACATCGGGGGGGAAATGGGAGACACTTGTAGATACCAGTGTATCTTGCCCCCACATCCTTGCTGACTGAAGCCACACACTCTAGCACTTGTAGCATCCCCATCTCCCCGTGCTCAGTACATGCAAAGCAGAGGTGCCTGAGTCAGTGGTGCAAATGCCACTCCTGAAGCTGCTCTACACCCGAGCGTGGCAGCAGGCCAGTGACAGCTGTAGCACTCAGCACTGCAACACATAAATGTCACTGTGGAATCTGCCCCTGGTCTCTCAGAACGAGAAGGCTCCTCCTCCAAAACCCATCTCTTCTGAAATGAATTTCCTCCCGGGTGTCCTGGGGCACCTTCTGCCCTAAACCCGTGGCTCTGCACAGAGGGTGCGAGGTGAAGCGGCTCTGCTGGAGAAATCACAGCCCGCAGAGGAGAATGCTGTATTCTTTCCTCCTACTTGCCTCATTCAGCAGAAAAAATAGAAACCAGTTGGAAGGAGTTGGATGTCTTTTTGTGAGCAAACCATTTGGGAGCTTACTGCAAGCAGGAAGAGAAAGCGTGAGATGGAAGCGCGCTGCCTTTCTCACCTCCTCTGTAATACGCAAGACTAGATTCATGTTGCCACCTACCAGCACAATTCAGCGAGCAGATCTCTGTTATTAATTCCGTTTGTCTTACGAGCCCTGTGCCCTGCCTGCTCGTCTGGCCGAGCCCCCGGCAGCGGGACGCAAACATCACTAACATCGCCATCCAAATCAAGAGCCCGTTCTGTTTGCGGGTCAGGAGCCACATCGCGGATTCGTGCCCTCCAAGACCCGTTGGCAGCACCCCCTCCCTCCTGAGCTACGGAATCCGTGCAGCTGCACAGCTCTGCTTTCTACCCAGCTGGCTGAGCAGGACCACAACTCTGCTTTCTACCCAGCTAGCTGAGCAGGTCCTCCTCCCTTCCTGCGGAGGACACCCGCTTCAGCTGTTCCCATGTAAAGACCAATCTCTACCGGTCAATTAGTAGTTGTTAGCAGGCACAGAAGCATCAGGGAAGTCCTTTGTTACCAAGAAGAAGAGCACTAGAGAATATTGTGAGGCTTGAAGAGGCATGTCGAGCCTTGCCCACTCAATCACCTAGCTCCTCTCCCTGTTAACACTAATTCCAGCTGATAAACTGCTGCCGCTATGGGACTACAGCAAGGGCTACACCTATCGTTCATGCTTTAATTATTTGAATTACTCAGTCTTCTTCAGGTCATGCAATCCCACTCCTAGGGTCTCTTCAGCTGGGCTGTTGGACGGCACGTCTGACTTCCAGATGGGCTAGGATAATTAGCACTAGTTCTAGCACTGCTTAGCTCGTGAGATGGAACAGGTTCCAAGCAGGGACATGTCACACGGGCAGAGCAGAGAGGAGAAGGCAAGCAGCCGAAAATACTCGATGCCTATTGTTCGTATGCTAATGCACAGCAGAGCTGAAGGTGATTAAGAATAGGACTGTTCATTCTTCTTATCCCCCTAAGTGCGGCGTCGTTATTTCCTGCGCTTTCTTTAGAACAAATGTGAGGGAAAATGTAATGAATTCTCCGGAGAAGTCAGTTCTGGTGGCATCTACTGTTCATAAAGTGCAGCAGGGCTTTCTTCCTCCTCCAACGGCAAGATAAGGACTGGGATGATTCATAGGAGAGTCGTGTGTTCTCCTCTATTTCATGGAGACACGCAGAGACAGGTTCCAGAGCTGTCCTAGGGAACCATCAGCGGCTGGGAGCTGCATCCTTCACATCCCTGGGCAGCTTGTGAGGAGAACACACACCGCTCCGCTTCTGCATCCTCCTTACGAGTTGTGCGACTCTGCTAGGTGAGCTGTGGTCATGGGATGCCTGACAAACTGGCTAGCTGAAATGGAAACGGGGTTGCCTGAGATAAAGAGAACAGAAACCCACCCTTGTATCTTGAAGGCAGAACAACTCGAGATGCCTTGAGATCGTTGGCTTTCAAGACATACGATGGGATTCTGAAAGCCCAGCAAGCAGCACCAGTGTCACAAGGACTTCTCCTGGACCCTAGCTCAGTGCTTTTATCCTTCTCACAGGATCACTTCTGTCCTGATGGGTCTGACTTTCGCGTTCGCAATCATTAAAAGAAGAGGCAGGACAGGAAAGGGAGCCCAGGCTTCTCGCCAGTGCCTAACCAGGACCCCAGTAAGAGGTGGCGATCCTCTCTGCCTTGTTTGCTGCTCCATCCCCACATAAATCTGGCTGATCACATATGGCTCTCTCCTCAAGATAGCAGGTGCTCTGTGCGAGATGCTCATCCTCCTGGTGTTGAGTGGGAGCTGAGAAGCGCTTTGGACTGCAGCACACTGTGATGAGAAGCTGAGCAGGAATTGTTTATTTTCGTGTTTACTGCCCTGACTCAGTGACAGAGGGGGGGAAACCAGGAAAATGGCCGATTAAACTCAGGGAGGTCTAATTAAGACAAGTTCCTGCCATTATTGGTCGCCTCTGGGAGGAGGAAACCCCTCGCAGTAACAACCCAGAGTGCTTAGAGCAGAGGCAATAGGTATTCCCAGCTGCCTTCTGTCTTCTCCAGAAATCCCCTTCCCAGGACATTCCTACAGAAGATCCAAGAGATTTAATAAGAGAAGTTCAGAACAGTTTGTCCAGCTGGAATGATGAAGTATTCAGGGAGAATTAACTGAGCAAGAGGCAGAGGAGGAAAAGAGCCCCAGTGCAGCTAGCACACATTTCATCTTCTGTACTGTCCGAGTCTTTGATGTCAAAGCAAGGATTACACTTTGAGTGAGATGAAAACATGTTCTTGATGTTCTGGTACCCCTGGCAAGAATAAGCCCTAGCTTGGAGACAGCAGTCCAGGAGCCTGACTGGCTGAACTTGTTGATGCCGAAGCAGGGAGCAGGTGCCAGCAGGCTGGAAAGCTTCACGGGGGAATAACGCTTTCTCGCGCAGTCTCCGAAAGGGAAGCGACTGCTAACAAGCCAACAGTTGTGGTTCTGTGCCAATTACCCCGGAAAAGTCATCTCTTCTGACCCCTGTTCCCTGCTCTATGTCTGCACAACACACGGGCAGGCAACGTGCCACCCAGTAAGTTCCAGCAAGAGAGCTGTCAGCGCAGGCATCCTGCAGATGACTCATTCTGGGGGTAGATGGCAGCGAGCAGCACTCTCTGCAGAAGTGCTGCGATTTCTGCTGACCCTGTTCAGTGGGCATTCGGTCTGCAGAGGAAAACCCTTACTGCAGGCCTGCTCTGTGTGAGCGGTGGCACCAGCGCTGCCCACAGACTTCCATGGGACTGTGCTGGGATTTTAACGCACAGCCTGCTGTAACTCAGGGATGTCAGACGTGCTCTGACTCACTGGGAAAGTCAAAGTGACAGCACTTGCACACACTCTGGATGAGAAATGCATGACAGCTCGAGTCTGACAGCTCTTATCTGTAGAGCACCCTTCCTCTAACAGAGCCTTGACCTCTTTCCCTCTCTTGCTCTAGGGGTGCTGGGACACAGGGCGTCTTTCATCGAGCACTGGGAGAAGGCATGGACCCAACGGGCAGGTCTCTCACACAGGGCACTCAGGCCAGGCTCAGTAGAATCTCCGTTTGGGTTGGGTTACCCTTGAGCCTTTGACAAGAAGTCACCAAACCCCACCTTCCTGACTTCTCCAGTCTCTCCCCTGGCTGCACGTTGCCTTCACCCAGACAGGGCTGAGAGCAAAGATGAGCAGCGAATCCCCCACCTGAAACGCCTCTCCTCGGAAAGCCAAGCCCCTAGCAGGCTGCCTCCGTCCCGTCACACCCGCGTGGTCTCTAGCCCACGCGATGGTTTGAGACAAGGACGATGCCTACTGATTTCTCCAACAAGTGGTGACCAGGTGTTGGACCAATGGCTGCAGTCACCAGCCGCAAAGCAACAGGCGGCTTTTGGAAGCTCACCTGGAACGGGATGAGCGCAGACAAAAGGCAGCCTGAACCACAGTTCCTAACGGAAGGAAAACCAGGGTCTGCAGGAACGAGCTCGACGCAGAAAAGACCTAACCTTCACGACAAAGAGAATGCAGGCGCTCTGCGAGGGTAAAGCAGGGGTGACAGAGCCAGCATTCCGTAGGGACCCCCTCACGCTGTTGCTAATCTGTATGAGACTCTAAAGCTTTAATCACATCCCTTTTGGTCTCGGTTTTGCACAAATGGCGACTTAAGAGGAACCTGCTCTTTGCCCTGCACCAGGAATCCATTCAGGAGCTGGGAAACAACCAGGATTAAACCCCGGCATCTTTTCTGATCATTTCTGATTCAGACTTTGCCTGTAAGCCTTGATGACAGGGTGACGTGAGCTCCCTTTACTGGGTTTTAATTGAAATTGGGAACAGAGGAGCAGGGCTGGGGTGTAATTTTTGCACTGTGTGGAACCATTCAGAGCTTCCAGCTGTGTGCGAGGCACAGCGAGCGTGGAAAATGCCAAGGCTCTGCTGGCACCCGGGCCACCTCTGACTCTGTAACATTGAGAACTGCAGCTAAAACTCACAGGGTCTCACAACACTTTGGGTTGGAAGGGACATCAACCATCACCTGGTTCCAACCTGTTGCCACAGGCAGGGACATCTGCCCCTGAACCGTGTTGCTCAAAGCCCCATTCAACCTGGCCTTGAACGCATCCAGTGGTGGGGGATCCCTACCTGGACAGCTTTCACCATGAAAATTCCCTTCTTCATATCCAACTTGAACCTATCCTTTCCTGGTTTGAAGCCAACACACACCACCCTATCACCACAAACCCTCGTCAGGAGTCTCTCTCCAGCTATACTGGAGGCCTCCTTGAGGTAGCAGAAGGCTCCCAGGACACCTCCCCAGAGCATCTCCTGCTGCCCTTGGTGTTTCTGGCAAGACTTCACCCTATCAGGGCTTTTACCTTCCTCTGCAGGAAAATACACAGCAGGTGGCTGCTCCGTTTGTGTTCCTTCCAGGTTACCTGCCCTCACTTCCACTCTCCGTGGGCTTCCTTCCTGCGCCTGACTTTGTCCAGGAGCCCTTTGTTCATCCACGCCGGCCCACTGGTGTTTTCACCTGGTTTCGCTTGGTGGGAGGCACTGGTGCTGCGCTTGGGAAGGTGACCCTTGCACACCAGCCAGCTTTCCTGCACCCTTCCTCCCTCCAGGGTTTAGTCTCACGGTTCTGTAGCAAGCAGACACCTGAAGGAGCCCAGATCTCCTCTCCTGGAGTCCAGAGCAGTGAAATTGCTGTGCATCCTCCCTCTTTCCCTAAGGATCCTGAACACTGTTTCATGGTTACTGCCGCCAAGGCTGCCTTCGAGCTTCACATTCCCCACCTCCCCTCCTCGCAGGATGCTGCCAGGTCAGGATGAACAGTTATAACTTAGGAGCAAAGACAACAGGTCTCCCACGTGGGTCCCCTTGTGTTTTGAGGTGGGGGTGGCACAGGCAGAGGAAGAGGCACTGATCAGCTTATTGCTGCTGCACTAAGGTTTCCTGGTTCCACGCTGAGACACGGCGCGTGGGGACAGGACTGTACAGATCTCGAGCCATGCTGGCCTAGGGGTATCCTAAGTGCCCAGGGCTAGACCCAGTCCTTGGCTTTGATGGAATCCTTATACCGAATTCTGCCTCAGCCACTGGGCTACTGCACCTGTGGTCAGGACTAGCGTGTGGTGAAGCACTAACACAGAGCCTCCCAGATGGATGGTGTTCTCGGTCGAGGGTGCCTATTCCTGCTGCCCAAGGGGACAGCTGAAATACAAAAGAAAACACCTTGGGACAGGCCAAGGGCTCCCCAGCAGACAGGGCAGCTGCCCTGCCTGCCCTCCGGGGATCATCCCTCCTATCCTCACCCAGGTCGGTCAGCTGCACAGGCGCTGAGTGGCCGATGATGTTTGACTGATGCACGCCCGTAGGGACCAGCCGGGCTGATTGCGCCGTCTCTGTTTTAAACTGCAGTCAGAGCGATAGGTACAGCTGCAGTTTCTCCTTCTCATCCTTCTGCAGGGCAGGAGAATTGCAGAGAGCAGCAGCAGCAGCTGCATCCCTGTGTTTTGAAGACAAACTGTGCATCCTCTGAAACCCAGGACAGTGCGGCTCTTTCAGGATGGTGCTTTGTTATCCCGTGATCCCCTTCATGGCTCACAGAGGAGGTGACAGTGCTGCAGCATGACAGTAGCGAAGAACAAGATTAAGGACTCTGTTTCAGCGTGATGCTGTACAGTCTGTGAGCAGAGCATCAAAACCAGGGCTAGCAACTCACAGCTCACATTGCCTGCAGCAACGTTCAACTCTGTTGCTATGTCCAAGAGGAGAAATAACTCTCTGGTAAGGAGGAGAGTGTGGTAGTGATTGATGTCTCTCTTACTTCATGTGCTTCCCTCTGAGAAAAGGAGTGTTTCTTCTCCTCACAGATGTTTTTTCTTCTGAGAACCATTAAGAAAAGACTGGAGATGGAGTTAAGATGAGAGAATCAATCTGAGCAGAGTTTTGGTGTGGAGAGCTCAAGGAACAGCTACACACACAGACCAAAACATTCCTGAGCTGCAGCAGCAGCATCTCCGAGTGAGCCCATGCCTGCACTCACCTGGCATGCCCCAGCCCCAGGCAAAAGCAGGGCCTCCTGGAACTGTTTCACTGGGTTGGGGCTGCTCTGACCCGTTAAGGCTGTGTAAGATCACTCAGGCTTAATGACTGCAGCAGCTTAGCTCTCTTCTTAACAAAGTGTTCTCAAAGCCTGACCGTGGCTGCTGAGCGCCTGTAGTCAGTGAGGAAGGACAGTAGCCTGCTGACCTGCGTAGTGACAAAGTGCTTTACGCCGGGATGTCTCGGGGATCCTCCAGATCCTCTCTGTCATAAACTGCCTCTCTCACCAGCCCCAACCGTTAGGACAGGCACAGACAGTGGAACTCAACTCCTTTGTAGGTGGCCAGCAGAACTGAAGTTAAACAGTCAGTTTTAAGCTCCTTAGCTCTTAAAGGACTGAGACAACAGTGTCCTCTGCGAGGGGGGACACCACTGGGACAGAAGAGGTGGTTCTCATACTACAGACAGGGAGGTGGCTCTTTGCCTCACAAGCAGAAAGACCCTCAGTGTGCACTGCTGCTCTGGAGCTGCTGTTTTCACGGGGTAGAGATCTGAGTTCAGAGCCTGATTAGTGCAACAGCTGAGACTGAACAGGCAGGGAGGCTTCTTCTCCAGCCAAGCACCTCGCAGCGTTCGGAATGAGGACTGAGGACAAATTAACAGGTCACACTGGTCTTCTCTCACAGGTGACACAGCCCTGCTGAGACTGTGGTGGACTGTCCTGCTTTGAAAGCGCGCGGTTATGAGGAGGGGTACGCAGCAGGCAGCGGCTCACCCGCACCCTCTCTGTCTGTTGGTTTCCAAAGGAAGGAATACTTGAGGTAATTGATAGACCCTTCCCAATCCCACACGCTTTCTCTTCCACTGCCCGATTCAAGAACCACGAGCCCTGAAGTCGTGATAGCCATGTGCTTTTCCCGTTGAAGGCGCCGTGATCAGACGCCAAAGGCAGCAGCCAAAGCATCAACGCTATCGCTCAGTGTCGCTCAAGATCACAAATGCTTATCAAGCACCACAACGGTTTGCATTGCTACTGCTACCCTTCAAGCACCCTGGGATGAAAAGAGCCCTGTAGGTGTCATAAAGACCTCTACGCAGCCTGTGCAAACGATTACAGCTGTAAAGAGATGGTGAAGCAAATCGAGAAGAATTATTCCTTTAATAGAATGTCCCTGGTCCCCGGTGATTTAGAAAGCACAACTGTTCTGCATGGCCTGGAAGATAGACTCCGCAGGACTAACGCACGAGTCTCATTTAATTACTCTGCTATTTCTGTGTGCCTGTAATTCATATTAGAACCCTTCTCCTCTGAAAGCTAATAACTCAGTACAAGCAGGGGATGCCTTCAGCTCGCACTTGGCCCCGGGAACTGTACTTTAACAAGAGATAAAACAGCAAAAGCCTGAACTTCCCTGCAAAACCACAAGAGAAAGAAAGGAAAGAGAGCAGCAGAGCGCATTAGGGGGGCAGAGCACATTTTGCAGGCTCTGTTTTCCAGGTGCCGCAGTTACTAGCCCTTCAAAACGAGCGACACCAGCACAGCCGGGCTCCGCAGGGGATTTCAGGAGCAAAGACAAACAATGGGGGGTGCTGGAGGGAAGAAAGAGAGCTAAAGGACCGCAGGGTGGTTGCCCTGGCTGGCCACCAAGTGCAATTCACACGGGCGGCGCTTGGGGCCACATCAGTCCGGATGCATCTTTCACACGTCACGGGTACAAATATTAGCAGGGGTAGAGGGGCTCTCCTGCCGCCGTCAGCTCGGTGGAGGGCCGATCGATACCATTTATGCTTGTAATGAAATGGATTAATGTGGCGCTGCCAGGACTGGCGAGGACAAAAGCAGAGGCAGGTTTGGAAGCCAAGCTCCAACAGCCAGATTTCCTCGTGGAACCAGCACGACTGTGACCTAAGCATCCAAGTCAGATCCTGTCTCCAAGCTAACCTAAACACTCCGTGACCTTTACTACAAAGACCCAGTAAATACGGAATGTTTACGGATCAGGACTGAGCTGGTGCAATGTCCTCATCACCTGAGCCCTCGCGTAGGTAGTTTTCATCCCAGTTTTAGAAAGCCTCTACTGCATGCACCAACAGCCTGAAGGATCAGGGATCAGCTTCTCATGGCCTAAAGGGAGGCAGTTTGCATTCACTGCAGCCCCCAAGCGTGAAGGTGGAGATGGATGGTGGGAATACAAACATCCCAGTCCCTCTCCTCAAACACGTTTGTTACAGCATATCAAGGACCTAACCCTGGGCATCCAAAGTGAAACCACCCAGTCTGCATTCACGGGGCTTTGGATGCTCCGGGCACAGCACGGCACTGCCGCGTGCGGGGGCAGGAGGCTGACATCCATATAAACACTGAAGTACCGGGCGCCATGAGGTTCCCCCATCGTGACAGAGCCCCCAGCTCCCAGGGTTTGAAAAGTCATTGCATTAGTTCCCTGCCTCTGCCGCTGAAACTCACAGTGCAGCCCAGTGCTTGTGATTGGGTTGTTTGACCGCAGTTGCACGGTGAACCGAGCGCTCACGCCCAAGTGTGACGGTTTTATCCGGTAGCTACTCGAGGACTCATGAAGAGTTCACTACCACTGATGAGCCAGCAACAAGCTGCACAGGTATTGTGTACAAATCCACCACCAAATTCAAAGGACGGCGAGACCCCAGCTCTCCAGAGGCCTTCTCTGCGGAAGGCAGTTGAGCACAGTGCAACCTGGCAGTACCCTCTGCTTCACACTCAGCAGCAAAGTTCTGCTGCACTGGGAGTGAAACAAATCCAAACTTCCCTTCCAGGCTCTGCTTCCTCCCCGTTCAGTCAGACCTCCTCTCCAGGCAGTTCTGCACAGAAGAAAAACGCTCTCTGCACTGGAGGAGTTCATCTGCTCCAGACACTCAATCTGCAGCAGTTAGAGCCGACACTCGCCCCTCGCTGCTCTGCTCCCCACAGAGCAAGGACCCAAGTGCTCCAGGAGGAGGGGCGCTTGCTGCCAACGTGAGCCACAACCTGGACTGAGCAGAGTCCACTCAATGAGCGAAAGGGTTTTTCATCCGGTGCTTCCTTCTGAGGAGCCCGTTGGGACCACCAGCACCGCTGAGGGAAACAAACACTTTTAAAAGAGGAGTCTGTGGCCTCGCAGCCCGAACCAGACAGACGCGTGCAGCTAGAGAAATGGGTGTCTTGACCATCCCGCCCCGGCTCTCTCAGGCAGCGAGCTCTACCTAGCTCCACCAAGGGGAAAGGTTTGCTGACGGCTACCGCATGACTCTTACCTCTCGTTTCATTTCTATGTCTGGCGTTGCTCTCCACCCCCCTTGCAATCCACTCCCCCTCAAAAAATGTTCTGACTGAAGCCATAAGGCAGCAATCTCGCTCTCAGTCGAGTTTCATCGCGTCCTTATGGTTCTCAGAGAACTTCTCATTTCTTGCCAGGCCTATGTATGGAGGGGAGTGTGAGAGTAGGTGTGTGGGACTGTGCAGCCAGCCCTGCCTGCAGGAAGAGCCGAGTTAGTCAGAGGTGCAGAGGAGCCTCACGTGGTAGGGAGGGCTGAGGGAACAAGTTTGTGTGTAGAGGATACAAAAGGCTGGATGGGAATACATGGTGAAAGTTCAGAGCTGTTTTGAATCTGCTCCTAGCTGCTTCTAAAAATTCCCATTTCAGCTCTTTCTCAGAGATCTCAGGCTAAATTTGTAGGCTGCTTCTTCAGCAGCTGGGTTTGGTGTCTGCCAATTGGGTTCAGAGCACTCCCTTTTCTAGGTGTGGAAAGAGAGACAAGGAGATAACACAACAAATACTACACGGGGACTGCTGCATGGCGGCACAGGGTAACCCCTCCATCTTGAGCTGAGAGGACCTGACTCGCTTCAGAAGGCACAGCATCCTGACCTTGAATCCCCAGAGGGACCTCAGCCCCGCTATGGGTTTTCCCCTGTGAGCAGCTCTCTCCGACTACAGCCCGTAGCATTGCATCTCAGCTCCACTCCCGTCACGAGAGAGGGTGTAAGCTGGGCTTGGCTGACTCTCACAACCCAAGATTTATGATTCATGTGCATTGTGGGAAGCACTTACACTGCTGACTGTCATCTTAAATGGAGTGCCTGTTGAGCCCAGTTTGCATTTATCATTTCTGCCAGGTTCCTTCCTCACCTGTCACGCCAAAGCTGTGCAGAAAAGCCTTTTCTGAATGGCAGGCAGGCAGGAGCATTAGCATTGCTTATTCCAGGTTGCCAAGAAGAGCTCTAACAAAGCCAAGCCCCGCTAGCAGTTGGCTGGCCCTCTGCTCCTCACTACGTTGTCCCGATGGCCAAGACATGGCAAAGGTGCCAGTTTGCAGGCAGCCAGAAGAAGTCGCGTGTCACGCGTGCCTTTTGGAGCGCAGCTCCTCCAGCTGACGCGGTCACCTTCCACTCAGCTGGGCCACCAGTGCTTTTTGCCCACGAGGTAACTTAGCCTGCTGGCTACAGCGCCGTTTAGCCACATGCTCTGTCACTCCTGTGTTTGTGGTGCCCCTACGATCGCAGGGAAACCATGTGTCATCAGAACACCTGCTGTAAGGACCAGACCCTGCAAGCCTTCCTTTATAGGGAACTTCCCCAGGGCCATGCCCCTTGCTTTTCTCTACTCCTCCCCCGAGAGTAAGAAACAAGGCTTTAGTGCCTTCACACCCACTTAGCAAAGAAAGCACTCCTCTGGGGCAGACTGCTTCCCTCTCTGGTAAGCAGTGCACTCCTTCCCCTGGCTAGGTAGTCCCAGCCTTCTCTATTTCCAGCTCTGCAAGCAGAGCTTGCCCCTGAGCATCCCTGACCTTCCGTGCTCAGGAGCGTTCTGTAGACAAGGGGTTCACCTGACGTCGGCCAGGGCCCTCTGCAAAGCCCTCAGCTCAAGTGGCACCAAGGCGCCGCAGAAGCCAGCCTTGGCCTTCTTTCTGGCAGCCTAGTGCAGCTTGGAAGAAACTTCCCCAAGTCCCTGACCAGGGGCAGTGCTCTAGAAGCTGTCTTACAGGCAGAGATTTGGACCATTTTCACGCCCATGAAGTATGCAGAGGGGGGTTTAAACAGAGATGTGCACCCTGCCACTACAGTAAACGTCACGAACGGGTGGAAACTCTAGACACACGTACTGTGTTGGGTTAGACCTCCTTTGTCCAGCTCTCCAGGAAGCACCAGCTCTCCTCTGGCACTGTCTGAAGCTACAAGCAGTTTCGAATGCCGGCTCCTGTTTTCCTGCAGAGGATGCAGCTGCAGCCATGCGGCTCTGTCAGCGTAAAACTGCACGGAAACAGTGAACTCTCTGGTTACAGGGAACAGACTGAAAGGCTTCACCGAGTTGCCATTCATTCAGCATCTGGCCTGGGGAGCGGGGATACTGCACTAGTGTTTTTCTTCCAGCTGCTCTCCAGCCCCCGAGCTCTCAGGAGCATGAGGGGTGCTGGGAACGGTCTTTGTCCTCGTGAAGGCCGTGATGCACTTTGCAGAGTGAGCAGATGCCAAGCCATAGCCTAAACCATCCCCTACCTCATTCTTTGTGCAGAGGACCTGGGCAGGGAAGTCAGCAGAACAGAGTCTGTTTGTACCTGCCTCATTCCCCTGCGGGAATTTCAACACCTGCCGTGGAACCAGTTCTGTTCTCAGACCAGACAGAGCTTCTGGGTCTTGTACACAGACTGTACCACACACCGGTACTAGATTACAGTAACTGGTGCCCTGGGGCTGGAGAGGGGTGGCAGTCCAGCCAGAGCGCCCCTCAAGTGCAAGGTACAGCAATTCCAGCCAGTCAGTCAGCTTCAGTGGGGGCCCCTGCTTAGATGCCTCTGTGCAGTGCCTGGAACACGGCCAGCACACTAGAGGAGTTACAGACACAGGCACGCCTACAGGGCTGTGACACACTGAGTGGGACCTATAGCCCCGTGCAACCCAGACAAGAGTGCAGTCGGTTACCTCCTCCTTGTCTTTGACAACAGTATTAAATGAACCCCGTCCTGGGGTAGCGTCTCATGGTACACCTGTTTCCCACCTCCAAACTACTCTGCGAGCCCTACTCTGCCGTCAGATTCACTCCTCTGTGCCCCCAGACATCCAAACAGACTAGCTGTCCTCCCATCCAGACCCTGACATGTCAACCTGGATGCAAAGGTGCTCTGTGAGAGCGGGTTAGAAGCTTCCTCGCAACGAGGAGACTGACAGGCTAGTTCACCCATGGAAGTCAAGCCCAGCACCACCCCGCTCAACAGGCAAGCGGTACGTGGCACCGCCTGGAAGACCTAATGTCTTTCAACCCAAGAACCACAGTGTTACTGTAAAGCAAAAACCAGGAGGAGCTATAATTGGTGTAAAGCACCAGAGAGTAAAAGCAGAGGGCTTTCAATCGCAGAAGAAAGTGGAGACAGTTTGTCAGGCTCATCCTATTAGTTACACTTCACGTGGAAACCTTAGAGTTCCAGCACTAGAGAAACAGTTCAGAGGCAGTGCCCAAGCCCCTTATCAATTCATTTAGTACAATTGCACCTTCCTGCCTTCTTGCTCCATCCTGCTGCCCTGTTGGTGCCCCCAGGCTGGTGCCACCCAGAAGATGTGACAGCGCTCCTTGGCAGTGGGCTCCTCCCAAGTGTAGTGTTTCCTGTGGAACAGCTAACACCCACAGGCAAGGCTCGAGTCGGTAAGGTAGTCAATTCTGATCACAAAACACACAAAGGAGGCTGAGGTAAGCAGGGAAATACTACTGAGCCCTGTGCATCAAGAACTGAACACCACCATTACTGTTCCGCACATCAACACAAAGCATCCTACTCACCATCTCAGATCAAGGGTAGTCTGTGCTGTCTCAGGGAGCAGCTCTTCTCCTCAATATTCCCTCTCCAAAACGCCCCCTCTAATGAGAGATCTGAAAGCTTTTGTCTTCCTCCAAAGAAAAACCCGATGTTCCTTTACAACAGTGAATACCTCACAGAAAGAGGGCTGTTTTGCACCGCTAAGGCAAACATTTTCTGGCACAGAGAGGAAAAAGCCAGGACTCTGTAGGTGTGGATCAACACAGCACTCGCCCCAGACTGGCAAAGACAAGCTAAGGCTAAGAGCACCAGGTGACAGTCGAGGGTAACTGCAAGCTGCAGTTCCCTGATGGTGTAAACTTGGAGCTGACTCGGGACGTGACTAGCGGACTGGCGGTTGTGAATAGCGATGGCAATGATCGCTAACGATTGGCCACTGATTTTTGCTGATGCCCACCGGTAAAAGAATGTGAAGCCAGCGAAGCTTTGTTATCAGGTGCTAACTGGCCTGACGGGGCAGCCTGCTGCAGCTTGAAATGACTGCTGGTGCTCCGGACACCCGGACTGACACAGCCGCTGTTTCCTCCAGCAGCACTGCCGGCTCTGTGCTCTTCTCTCTTTCCCAGAACTGAACAAACATTGACACTACCTGTTCTTGCTCAGATGTTTCAGGAGACCAAGTTACTCACCATCCCCTTACTTGCTGAGGGGCTATTTCTACTCCCCATTTCTGCCTCAGTGTCAGCTTGTTTCTCCACGCTGGAAATCGGTACCTTAGCTCAGCCCTAACCTCTCCGAGGTCCCCTCACAGGGAACTGCTTTAGTTTAACAGCAGGAAGGGAACAGTCCCCAGAGGCCGGGTTGCAGTGCTGCGTTTGCTGAGTTTTCTGTTCCTTTGTGATAATCTGGCAGACTCTCTTAGGAGGTTCTAACAGACAGGGCTGTTCCACAGCCTCTCAGAGTTCACTCTGTCCACTCTTTGGGCCCTCAGCGGTCCTGCTCAAATCAGAATACTGCTTCAGGTGGGCAGTTTTCTTTTTCCCCCCTTCTGCTCTGCTCTTGACACTGTCTGGCTTTGTCCTGCATCGCCAATCCCAACGCTGAAGAGGCAGCAGAAGACTCTCTTTACCCTTAGATTGCTAACAGTGACCTGAAGTGTGATGAGCAGGCTGGAGAAGACATGTCATTTATCACCAGGTTGGATCAGAAAGTCCCTCCCTGAGCCTCCAGTACTCTGATTTCTTCTGGTAGTTCTGAGCCAGCAGTCTGCTTCCAAAATGCCAGTGCACACAGGAAACCTTTCAGTACTCCCAGCCAGAGCCTGTGGCTTCGGGCTGGCTCTCTTTGTGACATTATGTGAACAGAAGGCCATCAGAGCTGGTGGAATGGAAGTCAAACTTGTCTCAGAGGCACTTTTCCTGTCGTCTGGCCCTGATCCTGAGGAGCACAAGCACTCTAAATACCCTCCAGTCGCCTTGCTAAAGTGTTCTGCAGTGACTGCAGCAGGCAGGCTTGCTGGTGATGAGGTTAATTTGTTGGGAGCATGTGTGCCATCAAGAGGTAAATATGCCAGGCAAGAAATAATCACCCCTGAGGAAAAGGAGCCTTGCTCTCTGCCAGTCTGCAGGGAGCAGCCAGGTTCCCTTGGCACAGAAACGAATGCCCCTCTGTGCGAGCGAACTCGCCCACCCGTAGCTAGGAGGGAGCTCTCAGGGCGCAGGAGACCGAACCGCACTGAGCACCGAGGCGGTCACGCATCGGGTGGCTGTTAACTCACAGCCGCTTCTCGCAAACACAGCGAGGGACCTGCCCTCCTCGAAGCAGAGCGGAGCAAGCAGTCGGCACAAAGAGAGGGTTTCCTTGATGACCCCCCTGTTTTTCCCTTTGAATCGCAACGGCAGCAGGGAGACGGAGGGGAGGTTCCAGCCTGCTGGAGCACCCACTCCTTGGGAAGGAGACTCATTAACAGAGTGCTTTCAAGAGCCCCTGCGATAAAGGTCTGCGGGAAGAGGTCCGCGGGGCAGCTGCGGGTACAAAGGGGCAGACCCGCACCTTCCACAGCCGGCTGTAAACCGGGGGGAACCGCTCTGACTGTCACTAACAAAGTCAGCTCAGCCCCCAGAGCGAAATGTGGCTGCGAGATGCAGGGAGTAGGGCTGGGGAGAGAATAATAGCAGGAAAGGTGAGGGGGAGATTATCTGCTACAGATAAGAGAGTCAGACAGGTTATTTATCACCAGTGCTAAATGGGAGGGTTGCTAAGAGCAGCCAGGAAGATTACAGTGTGCCTTAAGACTAATAACGCCTCTCTAGCCTGGGATTTTAGGTACCTCGCACACTTGAGGCCTCACATGGATGGGAGTTTTGGGGGATGTCTTCTAAACTCTCCCTTGAGCATCTGGCCTGGAAGACCAGATTGTCTTGGAGACAATGAAGGGTGCACAAAGCGATCATCATGAGACAGAAAAGAACATACTTGATCACTTGTGATGTTTGTGAGAAGTCTTCATAACAAGGAAGGTGGAATAGGGGCACAAAGAGAGCTGTGAGGTGGACCTACCAGTGCTTGTCAGTCCTCTCAGCTCCCAGCAGCTATGGACTCGATGAGGTGCAAGGAGTGCAGAAACCCTGCTAGCAATGAGAGTAATGCAACATTGCATGGACGTGTGGGCTCCAGCTGTGGGGAGACTGGTGATCATCTGCTCAAGCGCTCAGTGACTTTCAACTGTTCCATATCGGACAGTCAAGGCTGCAGATGTGGAAATCAAGTTAGCTCTTCTGGCAAAACTAATTAAAGAATTGCAAGCCTCTTGGTGATTGCATTCAATTTTCATTTGGCAAGAGCTGAAGAAAGTTTCTCTATCACAAGTGTTTGCCACACACTAATTCACTAATCGTTATTGAGCTGGGAAGATTGCCAACAGAAGAAAAAGCAGTGATTTCAACAGCTGAAAATAAATCCATGTAGCTCGAGCCCGCTTGGTTTTGGGTTTGTGGGGGGTTTGGGGCTGGGTTTTTTTGCTGGCAGTGTTGGGTGTCAGCCTGTGGGCTGTTGATGTAAAGGGCCTGATCAAATGAGTGCAGGCACAAACACGTCTCTCGGGGTCAGCTCCATGGGAGCATCATCAGCCTCAAAGACAGCAAAGCGGCTAAGGAAGGGGTGACTCTCTAGGAAACTGCCATCACAGGCTTCTCTTGGTTCCTTGTCTACACACTGCTGGTGCTTTGGTTCCCCCTCATCTTCCCTGAGAAAGAAAGAGTCTGGGACCTAGTGGTGTAACCGCTGGCTGCAGCATTCAGGGGCACTACTGAAGGCTAAGAACAGCATGCGTGGAATAAGAAATCCACAGAACCAGCACGGAGCGCAGCCAGCCCTGACACTGACTGCCCGTAAAAGCACCAGGCGCTCTGCCTGGTGGCAGGAGGTTGGACTTTCCTGTTAAAAGGAGAAGAACAATTACATAAAGTCTCCTGCTCCCGTAACAGCTGAGTAGGGCTGCTCAACCTCCGTGTACTATTTTGAGAAAGAAACTGTTGAACAGAAACCAGGTTTTAAAACAAATACCACTGACATAACTTCTGCCCAGTTGGAAAACCAGATCAAAAACCTCACCGCATTAAAATCTGAGCTGTTCTTAGCATGGAAAACAGTACAGCCTCAAATCTCTGCCCAAAGGGCTTCCGCGTCCCTAAAAGCAGCAGTAGAAGCAAAGGAAGGACAGATTCTCTCGTCTCGTCCTGTTCACCGCCAGCCTTCCTGAGGTACAGCCCTATGAGGGGTACAGTGCTCAGGGAGACAGGAGAGAGGATGGTTCAGCAGGGCCAGGACCTCACAGAACAGAGGTTTCCAGAGTTCCAGAGCCTGGAGCTCAACATAGCGGTGGAAACGTCACGGTGTCGATAAGACTTTCACTAGAACTTAAAATCCTGCAGTCAGCAGCAAAGCAAGGGGATCAATGCAAGGACTCAGGGTGTAAAAGTATTACGGTGAGCTCAAGAGAGTATTGATAGCTGCACTTGGAGTAGCTGGGAGGGGAATTAGGCATGCGTGAGCGCAGACAAGAGACAGCCTGATCAGATGCACCCAGTGCAAATCATTGCTTGCTTTTCGTCTCCCACCACCCTAAACAATTTCATCAGCTTTTCTCCAGCTGCCAGAAAAGCTCTCGCCAAGGCTGAAGGCAAACCTCATTCTGTAGGATCCAACCAGAACAATGGAAGGCTGCACTCGATTCCTACGGGAACATTAAAGCAGACAGCAGAGTCTCCTTTGTGGCTCTCGAGAACAGCTCTGGGATGAGTGGTGAACTGTATCCTCACCATACAGCCCGGAGGGGTCGGAACTCAAAGAAAGCCAACCTTACCTTTTCCTTGGAGTCACAGAATCACAGCAGGGCCAGGATTGGAAGGAAACCAAGGGTGCTCAGGGCCCCAGCCAACCTGGCCTTTAGCACTGCCAGGGATGGGGCAGCCACAGCTGCTTTGGACACCCTGTTCCAGCATCTTGCTTTGAGCAAGAGCTGTGACCTCCCAACACCCTGAATTATTCTGCTGTGATTCTGACTGCCCTACATTGTTGTTTTCACAAAATCAGTCTCAGTGAGCACAAGCACCAACACAAGCTGCCCCCCAAGACGTTGCTGTTTAGAGATGTGCTACTGCTTTGTTGAGGCATCCAACCAAAATATAAAGGGAGCCCAGGGGACTTCAAGTAGGTCAGAACACTTGATTCTCTTCCCACCGCCCTCCTTCCGTGTCATCCTGAAGAGCAGCTGCTTTGATCCTCTCTTATGTCTTTGATTTTTCTGAATAATAAAGGTACCTTTGAAAAGCTCCCTCTATAGAAGAGTTGGATGCGGTTGTGCGTAACATTCCACCCCTCCCCAAATGACCCAGCCCAGCTTATTTGAAACTGCTAATTCCTAATGCTGCTTTAGCCTGCTTCACCCTCTCCTACATAATTCCTCAAAGAAGTGGAAAGAAATCCACTCTCCCCACCCTTCTGACATTTAGAGAGCTGATGTCACGAGAGCTTTCATGCAGTTGCAAGCTCATTCACGCCGAGTGAACTTCCAGAGGTTCAGGAGCATCAGAGATGCTACGTGGGATGCATGAAACCAGAGGAAGAGCGCTTGGTGGCTCCCTGAAATGCTGGTGTCTAAACTGCCCGGAGTCACTTTCCAAGATTCTCCCCAAATTCACCTAATCATTTTCCACAACTACTGCTGAACGCAGTCCCCTCCTCACCCGTGAGGAGGTTTAACGCAGCGGGATCCTCTCAAGAGACTGAACAATAAATCCATTTGCTACCTCCACAAAGCAGCAGAGGATCAGCTATGTAAATTCATTTCCCTGGTATTAATCCCATGCTCTCCCCTCCGTGTTCTAAACCACATTCCACTCTATTCTACATCTCAAAACTCCAAAGCTGTGCTGAATGCGTTCAATCAGCTGAAGTCTATGATGTTTAAAATTAAATACACTCTTTCTGTGCGTAGGGACGCCCTTCCCCTGTGTCACCAGTCCCTCCAAAATTGCTGTGGAAAACAATTTTCCCTCCTGGCAGCACTCCCATAAATCCTATCAAAAGGTATTTAGCACTCCCACAGAGCTAGCCTTCAGGTTGCTTTCTCTTTCAAAGGGTCTCCCCATGCTGGAACACTGATTTGAAAGGTTAAAGTGCTGTTAGTGAAAAATCAGTGCCTCCTCCAGCAACTGGGAGAGCACCTTATTCACCAGAAGATGCTGTCCCATGAGCCCTGATCCTGGCTGTCTGCAGCTCTAGCACATCAGCAGTGGCACCTTCCATCCCTGCACTGTTCTGTGGCAATTCTGTGGCAGAGGTGTTCATGGCAGTCACAGCTGGGGCACCGAGCAGCACAAGCATTCTCCATGTGGCTTACTAGAAACCAGTCACCGAATCAAAGCATCACAGAATGGTTTGGGCTGGAAAGGACCACTAAAGGTCACCCAGTCCAGTCACCCTGCAATGAGCAGGGACATCTTCAAGTACATCCCCGTTGCTCACAGTGCCACCCAATGGGACCTTCGATGTTTCCATGGATGGGGCATCCACCAGCTCTCTGGGGAGCCCGTGGCAGGCTTTCAGCACCCTCAGTGTAAGAGATTTCTTCTTTACATCTAGTCCAAACCTTCCCTGCTTTAGTTTAAAACCATTACAGGCCCTACTAGATAGTCCCTCCCCATCTTTCTCGGACACCTTTGTAGCTGCTGAAGGGCCAAAAGGAACCTTTATCCACTTCTGCAGCTCCTTCTCGAAGCCTGGTGGCTGTTCTTAACAGAACCCCGAGCAGCAGCGGTCTGAGCCCCCAACGTAGAGAAAAGCAGAAAGTGCTGCCTCATTTATGCAACCAGAGAAAGGCAGTGAAAACAAAACCATACTGGACTGTGCAAAGGACAGGACGACCTCAATGCCACGAGTGGAGTGGGCATCCTCTATGCCCTGTCCTGATGAGGGCAACGAGAGAGGCACTGCCACGACAAAACCGCGTGCTGTCCCGTAAGCAGCTGCACTTCCAGGGGGGCTGGTGCTAACAGCTCACAGCCCAAAAAAGGCAGAGGCAGAAAAGCTGATGAATGAGCACCAGCAGATCGAACATTTCCTTGAAACCAAGAAAATCTGAGAGTTAAACGTGATAATTTGGAAAATTAATTTAGCCACCAAGGACAAGAAAAAACTGGGCCAAACGTAAAAATAAGAAACACTACCACAAAAAATAAACACTCATAAAATAAACATAAAACGAGGGCTTTGATTGAGCATCATCTTACACCCGGGGACTGCCTGCTCTTCGGGGTACTCCAGGGCACGGAGTGCCAAATGCTCTGAGCTACCTGACAGCCAGCTCCGTTCTGGTGAGAAAGGCTTCCTGCACTGGTTCTGTTTGAAAGAGCCTGCTAAAAACCTTGTGTTTGTGTCTTGGGAAGAGAGATGGAGCTGACCTGGACAAACGGCATGGAAACACAAAACGGTTTGACTACTGAGAACACCTTCCCCTTCCCTGGGCCGTTCAGTGAAGCCGTGACAAGACTGCAGCGAGCAGAGGACTTTCAGCATCAAGAGGAGGAAGGTATTTTTGCCGTCTATGAGGCGATGTAAAAGCTGGCAGATGATGTCGGCCAAAATTAGCAGGCTAATGAGAGCAAAACGTGATAACCTCCTTCATCAGGCACCTATTCGTCTTCATGTCTTGCCAAATTACGGCTCCCGGCACACTGCTCTCAAGCACACGGCACTAGTGTCTCTCAGGGCACAGGGAACTCATCTTCGCCAGGACTATAAAGAAGGCCACAGAGATCCAGGCGCTGTTTCACCTGAGCTCTGTGCTTGCTTGCCTCCCTTGGCACAGTTATACCCTTATCACCCACGCCGTTCTCCGTGGCAGTGGAACCACCTCTCTAGTGGTTCAGCCCTGGTTTCTCCAGCCTTCTCTTTGGAGAAGCCAAGATCTTTTCTTGATTGAAAAGTCCTGTTCCCCACCCCCTGACCGAGCAGCTCCTGCAGGAGAGGGAAAGCTGGTGAAAGCCCAGATCACAGCTTCCTATTCTCCTCGGCTTTCAGACTCCAGACCCCCGCTGTCACTGCTGAGCCATGAATATTCACGGCTCTCTCTTTGTGGGGCTCAGGTTAGAAACCCAAACCCTTTCTCCTGCGCTTTAATCCCCTAAGAACCGTGCATGCGGGGGAAGAACTGGGTGTACGTTAAAAGCGAGGAGAGCTCCTGAAGACAGGGCAGCAACGACTGCAGGAGGCTCTGATGGCGCAAACCCGAGTAAAGCAGGTCATTCACCGCATGAGAGCCACCCCGTCCTACTCAGGGTGAGGGGTCAGGCGTTCACGAAGCCATCCCTGCAGTAGCATTGGTCCTGACCAGCAAACGCCAAAAGGTGCCCCGACCGCTGCTCTAACGAACTCTGGACACGGAGTGAGCAACGACAGCCAAAGGCAAGGCGAGGGAGGAGACACAGGAAAGAAAGAGAAGCTGGAAAGGAAGAGAGGTGAAAAGGAAGGTGGGGACTCAGAGAAAGGCAAAAATCAGCAGAGAGGAGTACTTTCCAGCAGTTAGAAAGTCAAAAAGGGGTCTTCAGGAAACAGGATCTGTGTCTTGTAAAGCAGAACAACCCTCCAGCGTTAAGAACAGTACCAGGCAAGGATCTCAGCCACAGGATCGACGGGAGGTGGAAATACAGGCAACTAAGGACATCAGGAGCGAAAAACAAGGTAGACTTCACGCTTTCAGAACCAGGAAGCCTTTCGGCAAACAAATGACTCAGATGGGCTACCACGAAAAGGAGTGATTTCAAAGAAGCTGAAGGCTAATCTGAGAAACCTCTGCTTCTCCCGGGTAGCCCCTCACACCTTCAAAAGCCCCATTGATTCCAATTACTGGTTCCTAAGGATCTCCCGTGGGCAGTACTGGGTGAGGTGTCCTGAGCTGGCCCAAATAACTGTCTTCAGTTCTTTGTGTTTCCCAGAACAGCGTGACAGGAGGGCATTCGCGTGGAGAAGACAGAGTCCTGGCTGGATTAAACAGTTGTGTTTCTGACAAGCAACACTTCCACCCCAGCCTTCCATCATCATGCAATTGACCTTCCTGCTGGCTCTGCTAATCAGAAAATGAATGGGCAACCATCGGCGAGCATTATGTTAACCTCAGGAGGTCATTTAGCCGAGTGGTGTCTAAAGGAATAAACCTATCGCCTCCAGGCAAACTATCAGCCTTCTGTGTTAGTATGGAAACACCGCGGAGTGGCAGTTCATTGAGATGCAGCTGAGGTATCTGAGTCAGAGCTAAGGAAAATATTTAATTACACGTGTCTAAAACCTGGATTTTTATTGATGCCAACATTAACCAAAAGCTGCTTTAGCTGCTCGGAGGATGAGCTTTTGCATCAGGAGGTGGATAAAGGCATAAATATGAAATATCTGTACTGTTGAATGAGCAGTCATTAGCACTGTTGCTCCGAAAAATCACTCTTGAAGAGATGTTTTGTTTTCCTCTCAATAAGACAAAGACTAAGTGCTTACTATGCACCCTCTCCTTTGCCTCCAGAATAGAACAAACCACAGCCACAGCACACCAACCCGGGAATAAAACTTCAGGGAGCCTTTGAAAGAGCTTCCTGAGCCGGTTAGGGACTCCCAGCCTGTGATCACTCATCATTACTCGCATCCTAAAGATAACAGCTAATGTCAGTAGAGAAAGGTGGGAACGAACTCCCCGAGAAGGCACTGCTGCAGTAAAGCAAGCGGGCAAGGAGGCAGCCGCGGTGGTTCGTGAGGCCACGGGAGATGCTGGATGCAGAAAGGAAACGCCTGGATTTTTCCCCAAAGGAGCAAGGGCCAAAGGCAGGAGAAGATGAGGTGCTGCCAAATAAAGCCCAAGCTCTAACTATGTGGAGTCAACTCTCAGATTTGGCAGCGCGACCCAGCCTTGTGATCACTGTAAGGACCGGTATCAATACCCGTCAAGATCTCCCAGGGTGATCAACTCCATCGCTGGGCTCTGCAGTTAGAGTTCTGTTGGTGGGTTTGAGCCGGTCTTCCTCCCAAGCCCTCTTCACCAGTCACGGACTGTTCGAGCCCTCTTTAAAGCCCTGAATTTTAGGCAGGAAATTACAAAGCGTACATTTCCTTCATCTCATGGGGTTTTATGGGTTTTCAGAATTACAGTCCTAATTCCAGTCCTGGGTGAAGTTAACGCCACACAGAACCAGTCCAGCGGTTTCTGTGAAGTAAGCAGTGGTCTCTCCTTCCAGGGTAGCTTGACATAGATAACCAGCTCAGACAGGCACCATGAAAAGCCCGTTAGAGCTCACAAAGAAGCCTCCTCTGGGTAATGCAGGGCACTGAGCATCAGACTGTCTAGACAAGGATATCCATCCCCCGCTGACTTCAATGCAAAGATGTAGAAGTCTCTTTCAGAGATGCCCTGAAATCGTGATGGGGTGTGAGACTAAGAGGATACAAACACCAACCTTTGTGTGAAAATCCCAGGCTTGTGCTATAACCGAACCCGCTTTCTTCTAGCAGGAAGACAGTCCTGAGCCTCAGGGTAAGAGACAGAGTCCCTAAGCAAGTCTGGCATAACCTTGAGGTAACACGACTTGGTAGAAGACCTTAACCTAAGTTCCTGTGGAGCTCCCCCCCCTGTACTGTGTAATTAGCAGCTGCTCAGCACACGGTACAAACCCTGTGGGGTAACACAGCGGGCTGCTATCACTTGCCACTGCAAGAGAATTCTTGGCCCAATTATTCAACCTGAGGAGGTTTCCCTTTCAGCCAGGGAAAGGCTTCCAGTTTTGCAGGAGTATCCTTAACCAACCTTTCCATCCGGGAGCCTGTAGCTTTTGCTATTACTTTACAACCACCACTGTGTCTGACCACTGCCCGAGGCATCTGCAGTGAGGGGCTAATGGCTTACTGATAGCCACCACAATCAGTACTCGCCCTGGCTTTCTCACGGATCCCCCATTCAATGGGGAGAGCTCATTAGCTCACCCCACCACACCTAAACTACTCCTGGTCTTGGTGGGGGTCTGTGCATCCCCCGAGCTCTGCTCAGCTGGCTCTGCCAAGCTCCATTCCCTCTCAGCCTTCCTTTGGCCTCGATCAGAGGCAGCAGAAACAAAGGTCAGTGTCATGGTTAGTACTGCCATCAGCCTGAAGGAAGCGCTTTTAAAATCCAGGTACTGGCTGAGCCTAACACCTCACAAAGGGATGAGAGAGGGGTTTAGAAAAGCACAGGGCGAATCGTAGCCATTGTTGAAATGGTGACTCTCCAGAGCCACAACTCCGGAGCTTTGCTGACCAGGTCTTTGTTGCACGCAGTGGGGAGGCTGCATAAGAAGAGCAGCACGAGAGGCATTATTGCCTGCTGGCAGTGCCAAAGCTCTGCAGCTGAAGCGGGGACCAGGCCCATCAATTTAAAAGAAATCCTTCTACTGGTTGTAAAAGCATTTGGACCGGTCTGTAGTACCCAGGCTGCTGTGTTTGATGCAGCTCTTGGAGAAGGTGCTGCTGCTCTGAATACCGATGGCAGGGAACAGGAGCTGGTTTGAAATGCATCTCAGCTAACTTTCCGTGCGGCTGGTGTCTTGTGGTCTCAAACGTGTGCATGTCTGATAGGGCTGTGCAAAATACTACAGACAGAGGGTTGTCTTTCCTATTAGAGCTTCCTTCAAAATTACAGTAATCACCGGCAGGTTTTGACAATTTGAACCGCACTGCAGAGTGGGCGTTGGGAGCGCATTTGCCTTTCGCATTTGTTTCATGTTCTCTTGAAAAACTGCTGCAAAGGATTCACTGTTTTTCTGAGGGATCAGGCTGAGAAGTATGTGATATGAATTATGAGAATCCTGGAGAAGCAAAGAGGAGGAGGAAAAAAACCCTACTTGAGAAATTGTCTCTCTTCTGATTCCCCAGGAGCACTCTGAAGGCTGCGGCTGGCTCTGGGATGCTGGGGGCAGCTGTGCTAGCAGCCCACTATGCAGTTCCTCCACTGACCCTGTTTTTTCTTACCCATAGCAGGAGATGCTGTGAAATGTCTTCTTCCCCTACAAGGGGAGCCTCTCAGTATGGAAACGTGTGTGTGTCAGCTTTTCAGTCCTTCTTTCACGTGAGTTTCCAGCAAAAGAGAGACTCAGGAAGGAAACTTGGCTTGGATTTGGAAGTAAAATCAGGTCATTAGAGGTTTCTGCCAGGAACTCGGCAGACACCTACTTATACCCTACCATAACGCTGGGGCCAACGCGTTACTGAGAACCCCTAATAAGAAGCTGTGCGGATCCCAGCCAGGGCACGGCACAGTTAATTACTGTAGATGGCTCTTAACCCACCCAGTTATAATCTTCAGTAATTAGTTCTGGAAGGTTATTTTCCTTTTACATCTAGTAGTGCTGGAGGAAAATTATGGCCTGTAAAATAAGCCTGACAGGGGAAGGAAGATCTTTAAAAGTTACAGAATAGGGAAGCAAGAAACCTGACTTCTTTGGTAATTTATGAAGTCTGGTCTTGAGCCCAAAAGACTGAACCTGCCGATGACAGCACGAGCTGTGCAAAGCTGCTGCTACAAACCCACTGCTGAAGGCGAGGTATTTGCCCCTAAGAGGTCCACCCCAGCCACACTGCAAACCAAGCAGTCACCCAAAACTTCTCCTACAAGATACTCGGCTAAACTACTCCTTGTGGAACAAGAATCTGTACGATTACAAGGGCACCCGCAGGCAAAGAGCACAGGTTTTGCAGAAGGGAGGACGCAGTCGGTTTCGCTAGACCAGTATTTTTTTCACTAGCAAATTCCGGGGCTGTTTGAGCAGCCCGAAGCAGCACAGATCCATAGATCCATGAAAGCAACAGAACGCTCTTCACTGAAGGCAGCTGGCGACAATAGGCTTCCCGCTGAGCCCCAGGGTTTCCCAGTTTACAGGCACATGATTACTAACTCTGAACACAAGGCTTCTGCTCAGTGAAAAACACCTCCTGAAAGGCTCTTACCCCTTTCTTTCAATAGTCACGTTGTCTGCATTCAGGAGGAGAATGAGAAGGAAGAGAGCCAGGTATTGATTAGGGGAGAGGGTCAGAAAGAAGTTCAAGATGAAAGTTTCCAAACACGCTGTAACAACCGTTCACTTGCAAAGCTCACGCATCCCATCTCCAGACCTGGAGCGTTTCTGGTTGCAGAGAGACTAAGATGAAGCAGGGGGAAGCATAGAGCTATCCCCCTCGTGGCAATACTCCCCCGGGGCTTTCCTGAACTAGGGGCGTTTGGGCGCGCTGGGTGACAGCCCTCTGTGACTCTATGGACAATAAGTCGGATATTCCACAGCATTCCCCTCCCATTTTGGCCACCTGCAAACCCTCGTGACAACTTTTGTGCCCTTTTGTTGTTCATAACCCTGTGGGTAGACTACGTTTAGGCACCTCCTCATTCTTGTAGTGGAGAAAAACCTGTTGGAGCTCTTTTCCCTGGGGCACAGGTTCCTAAAGGGTCACTCTCTTGTCTTGCAGTGAAATTTAAACACAGGAATAAGGGCACCCTGACAGCCTGCAAAGCCGACCTGGAAGGCCAGTACCAGGGACTTGAGCCAGCGGGGATTCTTTTTCCCTTTTGGCACCAACCCCCACTATTACAGCTCAGTGTGGTGGGGCCCTTGGAGCGGCCACACTGAAGCTTCTGAGAGCAAACACAGCAGACCATTCACCCCACAAACGGCCATTTCTAGGAGATTCTGAGAGAGGTAACAGCAGCAGAAAGCGTAGCCTTCAGGGAAGCAGACAGGTGTGCCCCATTCTTTGGGGGTGCGACAGAGGAAGCCAGAGTAACCCAGGAGCTCTACAGACACTCAGTATGTTAACCGTGATGCTGCGCCTCATTAACCACAAGACGCTCTCGGGAACACGGTGTGCTAACGAGCGCTATCAGCTCTGGCAATGCAAGGATGCTGCAGGAGAACAACAACGAGGAAAGATGATATATCATTATTTTGGGGGAAAGTAAAGTGTGTTCAGACCCATTTCTCCTCTGTGAAACCCTGCCAAAACTAGAGATGGAATAGAATCTTCCTCTAGAACAGCAACAGACAAAAACTGTCGTGAATTTTCTGAGGAGAAGGGAGAAATAGGTATAAAATTGGTAAACAAACAAGAGACTGATATCAACAGGGAACCTTAGAGACCGATACCTGAGCAAATTAGAATATAGAGGAAAAGTAAGAGCTGTGACATTAGGAATCGTTGTCTAAGAAAACACTGAACACATTTCCACTCAGCTTCCCTCACACACAGTTCTCCGAGAAATCAATGAAGGAAAATTGGAGGATGAGAACAGACGAGAATTTCAAACCTCAAGAACAAAATCTGTTGAGATGGAAGAAAGTCAGAGCGCGCTACCTATGGCTTAGCGCTTACTGAACTGGGCTGCAACAAGGATCACCTTCCTCATAATCTCGAGCGGTGCCAGTGCTCCATGGGAAGCAACAAACAAGTCCTACATCAACAGCTGCAGAAAGCTTGGGTACCTTTCCCTCTGCCCCATAAATTTGGTGCCTGGTCTATTTTCTGCACAGGACCGTGTAGCCCTGAGCCATCGGCACCGGTTTAACTAGGAGATCAAATAGCACATTCCTCGTAAAAAGTGGCAGTAACCCCAGTCTCATCCAATATGGGTGTTCTCTCCACCCGTAAAAACACTTCATCATGTTTGATAGCTAGCAAAGGAAATCCTGGCATTCGGGCTATTTTATGCCAGCAGGTTTAATGGATTGAAGGGTCGGGGCAGGAAGCACCTTTGCCTGGAACACGGATCAGCTCTGAGCTGTTTGCCGGGTGGTAGTCCTCAAGCACATACTCTGCCTCATCAGCCAGTTGGCTGTCCGAGGCGTCAGTGCTCTCACGTACCTGTACTAGTCTACTACGCAGCAAAAGGAGAGAGAAAACGTGGCAACGGTCTGGGAAAACTCATTACCTGGTTTGTTCCAAACCTCGGGCTCCCTGCGTTGTGAAGCCTTTGGCCAACAGCTGTGTCGGTGAGGATTTGCTCTTTCCAAAATACTCTCAGCTCCTTTTCAAGTCAAAATCAATGCGAAACAGTGAAAGGGAGAGAGAAAAACAGCCTTATGCAATCTACTCTGCCCTTCCCTTCAGAGTAGAGCCCCACTGAGTGCTGAATGGTGTCAGCTAGGAAGACCTTACAACAAGCACCCCCCAATGTATTTGCAACCTCTCAGTTGCCAAGTGCTCTGGCTGGTGACCAGTAAAGGATGTTATCTGTGGCTGGTGACCAGTAAAGGATGTTTTCTGTGGCTTTACCAGGACGCAGCTAGTCAAGGAGCACTGCAGCAGGCACAGCTGGCTTGAGGACTGCAGCCTTGGAAAAACCCTTAAGAAGAATGTACTTTTTATCTCCCAAGAAGCAAATTGTCTGCTTAATAAGTAACAAATAGATGAAACCTCCCGTCACTTGGGTGCTTTTAAGTTACTGTAATAGCACAGAGGAAAATGAGCTATTATTTTACTGCCTGGAGGGTTTTGTTTTGCTCCGCTTTCTGTGCAAAAATTCAGCGCAGGTAGCAATGGGTATTGTAATTCTCCAGGCAGAACCCGCTTCAAAAGGACGCCAGTCCCAGGCTGCCACCTAACACAACTTGCAACTGGAATCTTAGCTTGGATCTCGGTAAACACTTCTGACTGGGTCCTTGGGTTTTGTCAGGGAGGGTGTTTGGCTAATGGAGTCATTATTTGCTGTGTCCTGGGTTGTGTCTCATACGAGTGTGCAGCTGGACAACCGGGAGGACACCTTGTCCTGGCACTGTGCTTTGGATTCATTTTATCCCTCCTGAGGGCGAGCATTCGCCTGCCATGAAAACAACAGCACACGCCAGGAGTGAGCAGCTTCCTGGGGACAGTGACAGGCAGAAGAGAGGTGCCTGGCAAACACAGAGGTGGAGGCTGCTCAAAGGAAGGAAACCTAGAGCCAGCTCTCCAGAACTAATGGAAAGACAGAGGTCCTCTCAAAGCACAGGCAGCTGTGCAGCTGTTACTGCACGCAGGAACCCCTCGGGAGTTGTTTAGAGCAACCCTGAAGAGAGTTCATGGCCCAGGTCTGGCCATGAAGTGAAGTGCAAACTCTGCTTTAGTCATTGCCCTGCCTTCTGGCTTAATTAGTTCTTTGGGGCAGTTCATATTAACCCCAAACCTACCTTCCAAGGTTAGAAGTAAGGCTCCTACCGCTGTGTGACCTCCTCGATGGAAAGTCATAGACAACACTACCCTTGCCCACTCAGGAGCTTTTCATAGCTCTTTAGCACTTTGCCCGAGGCGGTAAGAGGGTAAATGTAGGGTAACTCCACACACAGAGAATCACCTGGCTTAGCTGCCAGTGGCCCAAGGCAAAACTGATTTTTCACAGAGACAGAACAGCCGGAACAATCAAAACTCAGAAGGTAGAGACGACTCCCAAACACAGCACAGCACTTTAGACAGCAGTCCTACAAGAGCAGTAGCACTGTTATCAGTTAACCGAGACACCTGCGGGACAGGAGGCTGGTAATGCAGCAACATAGGAGCTGCTGAAGCAAACTTTGCCAAGAGCACACACAGGGCTTTGCAACAGGCTCGCAGACAGCACAGCAGCCACAGCAGATTCTTTCCAGCCTTCTGCTGAGCATAGGCATTCTGTGGCTTTTCTCTTCCCATGGAAATAGGAGGCTGCACTGCAGCCTGCAGAGCTCTCTGGGCCTGCTCCAGCCCCTCAGTATCTTTCTTGTATTGTGATGCCCAAACTGAACCCAGTATTCAAGGGGAGGCCTCACCAGTGCCCACCACAGAGGGGCAATCACCTCCCTGCTTCTACATTTCTCATACAGGCCAGGATGCCATTGGGCTTCTTGGCCACCTGGGCACACTGCTGGCCTGTATTCAGCTGACTATCAGCTAATACCCCCAAGATTCTTTCCACCCAGCCAAGCTCTCCAGCCATACTCTGCAAACCTGTAGCACTGCATGGGGTGGTTGTGACTCAGGTGCAGGTCCTGGCCATGATTAATTTCATACAACTGGCCTTAACCCACCAATCCAGCCTGTCCAGATCTCTCTGTCAATCTTCTGTACCCTCAAGCAAATCACCACACTCATCCAAAGCGGTGTCATCTGCAAACTTCCTGAGGGTGCTCTCAGTCCTCTCGTCCAAATCATCAACAAAGATCCAGCACAGAAAGGCTACTTCCATTTAGGGACCACAGGATCCTACAACAGTCAGGCTGAGCTCTTTCGAGAGAAGATTGTCTGAGAGAAGTAATTACAGAGCCCCTATGGATAGGACAAGGCATCTCCCAAGGCAGTAGTAGCCATTTCTGCCAGCCTTGAGATCACACTCGACTTCTGTTTCCCCCTTCCCCCTCTCAGACAAGGAAGGGCTGTGGTAGAGATCCTCCAGTAAAGCACCTTTTCCAGAAGGTTTCCCTCATGCAAAATGCAAAAGCTACAGGCATTTGCCAGCCTTTGAAATGCAGGGAGGACCTGCTCTCCCCTAGAATTTCAGCAGTACAGGAAGTCTGGCAGAGGGGGAGGCATTACTCTTCCAGGGTGCCTACCGACCACTGGGCACTGAGGAGTCCTACAGCGAGCACGAACTTTCCAGAAACTATCAGCTCCTGCAAGACAAGGTAGGTAGGTGATGGTGTTTCACCCAACCTGCACTGCACAAAGACCTGACCTTTTTATCTCCGGTGTGGAGGATTTAGCTCTCAATGAAGCCAAGATTAACGGAGATCTTCTATTAATTCAAAACATGTTCTTGTGCAGGGTTCCTGCCTAGCGAAGAGAAAAGTTCAGTAAGGAAGAGCAAAGCACAAAGGTGAAGCTGAAGGCACTAAAAAAAGATAGCACAGTCTTGGAGCTGTGGGTGTCAGATGCTACCAGCAGCTCAAAGGAAAGGTGAAGGACTAATCACTGCTAATTTTTAGCGGCCTTTGGCCTCATCCCAAGATGCAGTCTCTGCTTATTTTAAGAGAGGAGGACAGGGTTGCCAAGGAAAGCAGAAATACAGAGATTGACGATCGAGAGGAGCTGCAGAACGTGTCCCTGGAAACAGCGGTTTAATGAACGCTCAATACCACTCCTACCCCCACAGCTCTGCCAAAGGCACAGCTGACCCCGTGCTGCAAGTGGGATAGCACGGTGCAGCCAGCCAGAAACAGAGGCAAACGCCAGCTCTGTAAGCAGTAAAACAGGCAGAGTGGTTTCAGTCCCTTGTCTGAACCACAGAACGGGCTGGAGAGTCAACTGATAAAAAGCACCAGTTACCCTGGCTCGAGGAGCCCAAGGATGCCTCGGGAAGAGCTCGTGACACAACGATGCTCTGCCCATAGCCCTCTGGAAGGGGCTCAGGTTGTTGGCTGAGCTGAGTGGAGAAGCCAGCACGGTTAGAACTCCTGAGCAAAGCTGGAAAGCGTCAGGAGTGATAAATATCTCATTGTTCAGACAGACACAGCACCGGATTGCACTGTAAGGACAAAGCAGCAAGCAAATCAGGACACGGAGAAAGATGATTGCAGGGCAAGCAGGGATGATTCGAACTCCAGGAAGCAAATCCTGTGATTTCAGCTATCTTGGATTCAAAAAGGATTTATAAATAACGTAGAGGAGCCGGCCTGCTGCAGGCTCCGGAGGTACCAGCGCACTGCCATCGTAGCACAGAGAGAGGCCGTAACCATTGTGCAGAGGCACAAAACCTTCAGTTCCTTTCAGACGCATTTAGCTATTATCCAAGCTGAAGTGCTAACCTTCCTCACCTCCGTGCTTCCTCACAAAGCGTGGCAGGAGGCCAGCGAAAGGATGTCCTTAATGATACCAGAGTCTATTGCAGAACTCAAAGGCTTCAGAGATTGCAGCAGTCATGACTAGTTCCACACACAGCGTGTCCCGGAGATACCTGAAAAGTGGGCTCAGCAAAGGAGGAGCCTAACGCGAGCAGCGCCCAGGAAATGCCACAGCGAAGAGCGGGTGTTTGAAGAGACAAAAGTCTCCCTTCAGACGAGAGGTGACCTGCTTCCCCTCAGCACAGCACCCGGCGCAGCCTAAGGGCATGACACGTTCCACAATACCCCAAATCACAGCGCCTCACGCCGAGCTTGTTATCGACGCCTGCACTCGGGCTGGCTGTCAGCTGCTTTACATCTCCTCCGTGGGCCAGATACAACATCTCCAACAATACCGAGACCTGTGGCACCCGTGTCTCCCGGTGCTCTGGAGTCAGCCCCTTGTGCGCACAGCGTACAGCAGTGACACACTAACTGCTGTTGGAATACAGTGCAACCTGGTTACACGGGTTTCCCTTTCCCTGTCCCTTCTCACTACAACTAGCATCGTTCTCTGAAACCTCCCCTACAATGATACCAGCACGCTGTTACCGTGCAGACTCCTTTTCCCCCATTCATCACTAACAGAGGTAACTGTGACCCCAGAAATAGAGATGCTGCAGCTGGAGTCACAGAGAAAGAGATCAGCTCTGCAGCCAGCAGCTCTCCCCGAATCAGAAACCGCCCCTTTACACATGCCAGCAGGAAGGTTTTCTAACTGTTAGAGCTTACCAGCCTGCTCTGCCATACCTGACTGGCGCCCTGCCTTTTCTTCTCTACCTGCTACCAGCTGCTCTTCATCACCGCAGGGTGCTGCTGGCGTTTAAAGCCGGCTGTAAGAAAGCAAAGCCCCGTGCAAACAATCCACCTCGCGTTTGCAAAGGCTGCATCCTCTGCTTTGGGGTCCTGCTCTCCCCAAGAGGTTAATCACAGTCACCTTTGTTCGTGGCACAAGTCAGCATCTTCTACAGATGTGAGTGAATCGACCTCGCTCTTGCAACCCCTTTCTCAGCAACAGACTAATTCAGGCTGTTATGAATCTGCAGCACTGAAGATGCTAGCCCTGGCTGATGGCAGGTGCTTTGTCTTCCTAAAGTGCCACAGCAGGGTCCTTGTCTTTCTAAAGAAGACAATCATTAACCGGGGTCTACTGGGGGGTGTCACAAGGCCTCATCTCCACATCTGAAGACACCGTGCTAAGAGTAGTAGCCAGGTTGCCATGAAGGAAACATTAGGTAATCACCTAAAAGAGAAGTTAAGCCTTGAGAAGGGACACGCAATGGTCCCAGCTGCCTGCTCTTGCCAAGCCCACTATGTCCCCTCTTGCCCTGTCTTCCCTGCTAGCTCCTCTAGAAGTCTCTCCTCGTCCCAGAAACCGAACAGCATTGAGCTCAAAGTCGTCTGCCGGTCGCCACCCTCTCTTCCTCCTCAGCTGCAGTCTCAGTTGTCCTCATGCCCCAGCACAGATGCACAGACCTGCGCTTTGCCTTCTTCCAAACAGCACAGCCTATCCTCCTGCCTGCAGACCGGGCACAGTCTCGCAGCGTTACTGTACTCACAGCTGAGCAGCAGTGCTGCTCGAAGGCAGCACACATCTTGGGTATGGTGGCCCTGGGCTGATGGTCGGACTGGATTATCTTGGAGGTCTCTTGCAACCTTAATGATTCTATGATAAAGATCCTTAGGTCAGCCCTGCTAACTCCTAGAGTACAACAGCATTTTCCAGTAGCTCTTCACCCCCCTGTAAAGCGATATTATTGCTTCAGAAGTGTTTTAAAAGCAGTTCAACACAACTACCCTGTACGAACTACTGCAGCAGCTCTTTTGGAGAGCAGCAGTGCGTTAAGGCATGCCGGAGCTGGCTGCGAGTAAGAAAAGCAGCTCTCAAGCTGTGGTCATAGTGCCTCTCTTTTGTTTAAGATCCTGTTTACAATGAAGTCATCTGGAACAATGGATCAAATCAAAGACGGCTGCATGAGTAATGCCTTGCTTCATCAGCCGCTCCTTTTTATCTCCAGAACTGCTCAGATGCCTCTCGGGGAGCATGTGCTCCCAGCCTCACGAGAAGGACAGGGCTTGGGGTCTAGCTGTGCAATGCTTAAGCTAACTTCTGCGATTCCCCCTGCACACAGCTTTTTGAAGCAGGTAGCTGCTCGGCCGTTGTTCTGGGGAGCAGTCGGGCCATTTGCTCAGCACGGGGACCCTGCTCTAAGGAGCATTCTTGGTATTCCTTTGGTGAAGGGGGTCACGAGCAGAATGCGATTGTTGCTGCTCCGGGGGAAGGGTGGGGGAGGCGATTGGCCATCCCGGTACTTCACTCTGGCAGCATTTACAGTTCTAAAGGCCTGAAGGTCACCCGAGTTTCCCCCCCTACAGCTAGCAATCCTTGTGTTTCATTACAGCCTTGTACGTCCTCCCTTTGTCGGTATCAGTGGACTTGCAGACAATTAAATGTTGACAGGCACAATTCCTCAATACCCAGATCAGTGCTGCAGGCTTCCCTGAACCCCCCGGCAAAGAGCAGCACACCTGGGATCAAAACCTCCCCCGCCACATGCTCAGCACCCCCCCAGATGGGTTGCTGGAGCTGGCATGTATATTACAGGCTTCACTCTGAGCATATTGTGTTTTGTTATCTGCTTGTCAATGCTCGTTAAGATTAGCAAAACTGCTGAGTGACATTTAATTTCAAGGCCATAGAACTGTAGTCGTCCCTGCAGCTCGCAGCTCTGGCAACTCCAATGCCTAAGAAGAAGGTTACCTCCCAGAAACACAACGCAGCTGTGAAGATGCTGTCACTTTATATCTCTGGACTGTCAGGTAAAGCTCGCCTATCTTGGGGCAGCCGCCCGGGTATCTCATCACACGGCAGCCTTCCAAGGAGCGAAGCTGACAAGAAAGCAGGTTTAGGAATGAGTGAAAACCCCAGAGTCACAAGGCACTGTGGCAACCAAAGGCCCGAAAGCTGTTGGTTCTGTTACTATGAGAATACTCAGAGCTGGAGGTGTTGGTAGACAGTAACAAGTAAATATTTTGTGCTAATTAAAGGATGAAGAGTTCACCTCTCCATCTGTTGAGACCTTGCAGAGCACACAACCTGGAACTTGCCCTAGAACCAGGCCAGCAGAGCCAGATGAGCAGTTTGGCAAGAGCCCACGTCCAAGGCTGGTACTTCTGCAGCACAGTGCATTTCCCTTGTACCGAGGCCTTTCTGAGCACCCCTACTCTCTCTGCTAAAGCTGCAGCCCAGGTGAAAGGAAAGATTAGGAATGGTGTGTTTCCAAACATCTCCCCGGGGTATTATTTACAAACATCTTGGAGGTCTCTTGCAAAACATCTCCCCGGGGTATTTACAAACTCACAGGCACACAGCTTTTGGCATCTCAGTGATATCCTTAGCCCACAGTAAGGCAGAGCAGCCACCTTTCACAGGACCACAGGACAGTTTGAGTCAGAAGATCTACTCCAAGCTATTAGGGACCAGTATCCTCTGACACCTGCCTGTCCAGCCACACTTCATTGCTTCAAACTTGACCCAAGCATAGCAGCTGCCTGCTGCAGGCGGGGCTCAGCAAGAAGGTTTATACAGACTTCTTAAAGCTCAGGGAAGAAAACAACTTCCTCAGCACAGATAGAAGGACTGGTGGGGTTTGAACTGGGAAGTAAGTTTCCACTTTTGAAGAAAAGGCCAGTTCATGTTTAGTCTGGAGAGAAGGAGGCCAAAGGGGGACCATACAGCATCCTAACTATTTGAAAAGAGGGGGGGGGTCTATTCTTCCTGGCAAAAAGTGACAGGACGAGATAAAATGCCACAGACTGTGCAGGGGAGGTTCAGACTGGATATCAGGAAGAGTTGGTTCACTGAGAGGGCCCTGAGACAAGGGAGTGGGCTGTTTAGGGCAGTGATGGAATCACAACTCGTGGGGCTATCTACAGGATGTGCAGACACTGTGCTTGGGGACATGGTTCAGCAGTGACCTGGTGGCAGTGCTAGGTTACTGGTTGGATGGACTTCATGGTCTTAAAGGTCTCTTCCAACCAGAAAGATCTTGTGATTCTGTTTAACACCAACACACTGCTCTCAATGCAGTCTTTTCCATCACAAACCCTGTCCTTCAGAGAACTTAATTATCTGAGTTCGACAGCATCCTCAATTTCCTGGTCTTTGATTTACACCATAGGAGCTAAGACCCAAAGAAGTATAAGCCCACACTTTCAAAAGCATTCAGTGGTGCAGGGCATCTAATTTAACAGCATCAGGTCATCATCCTCCTCAACACTTAGCATTTCATAGGGCCTTGTATGTTCAAAGCACAACCACAAGTGATTCCAGCTGTAACTGTGTTCCAGGCTTCCCCAGATCTGCTCCTGGGTATCTCACGCTGCGCACACAGGAATACAAAGGTAACTCACAGTTAGTGGCCAGCTGTGAAAGAGCTGAGGTTTTGCTCTGGGCTGTTTGAATTTGCTTTGCTTTTAAAAAGGACTAAACCCGAGCATCATGCTCTACACAAACCTGATTCATTTTCAAAGCACAGTTAATCTTGTAGGTTAGTACTGGTAGAAGACAGACCCAAGGAGGACAAATACACTGGTGAGGTTTACATTTGCTTGCCTCTTTGTTTCAGAGGGGTAAGAGGCTCTGTGCAAAGCAAAGGGCTGAAATCCTTTCTGCCAGTGAGATAAGGAAAAAGCTGAAGAAGTTGGGGGGGTGTGGAATATTTGCTGAGCTGTGAACAAGGGCATTCACCTCCCTCCTCAACATCTCTCACCAACTCTTCATCTCCCATTCCATCTGATCTAATCTCTGCTGATCTGCTGTCCTTGCAGACTGACTTACCTGCCTGATTGCTCCAGACAGCCTCTGCCGCACAAAGCACTGACCCCGCAGCAGATGGCCAGAACAGGCTCTCCCACGGGATGTGAAATGAGATTTGGGAGGAAATGGCAAGTGCCACCCAGGGAGCAACCTCCCCTCTCCCAGAAACACAGCGCTGCTTCGTGCTCCGTGCGAGGCTGTGCGGGCAAGAGGCAGAACCCATCTGCTCTGTAACAAGTACTGCTCTGACAACCTACCCCAGCCTCATCGGCAAAGAGACTGAAATTATGGCAGCAACAGAGATAAACACCCTCCGCCGGCTCCCGATACCCACTGCCTGTGGGAGGCTTCATTGCGGTTTCTCCACTACAGGCAAGCGAGCCGGTTAGCTTTACCCAGAGCTAACCCTGCCTCCAAATGACTGCACACCCAGAGAGGTGGAAGAACAGAAAAGATTTAGGCTGTGTGCAGAACATCCTTAATGAGGCACTTCCTCATTAACCGCAAGATCAAGTGGTGGGGAAATGACTTGGGATGCAACGCTACAAACACGCACGCCAGAAACCTCAGAAGGCCCTGCAAAACGCCGGGTTCCAGGGTCTGAGAAAGGTAAACTGGCCCTCAGCCTGCTCTGCAGGGTCTCTCCACCTGTCTCTGACTGAAATTCACTGTAGCACCCCTCACCCTGGATTCAAAGCAAGCCCTCTTGCCTACTAAAGACCCTTGACACAGTCAGCAGACACCCTGGTGGTGTGAGGTGCACCAGAGCCGAGGGATTACCCTCTCCTTTCCTGTGCACTCTGCAGCCAAGGAACCACCCTATGTTACCGATACTCAATAAGGGTAACATCCTCTGCCTGCAAAGGCCACGAGAGATGACACTGGAATCCTCGAATTCATTTACGTCTCTTGTTCCAGCTACATTCCCACTCTCCTGCTTTGAGAATGAAGCCAGGAATGACAGTTCTGGAGGGGGTAACCATGAGCCCACATTCCAAATTCCTTGGCCACTTCTCCACCTCTGCAATTCTCTCTCTCTGCAGAGGTGTCTGCTATGCCCCCTGTTCCTAATGCCAGACGCAGCAGAACCTGCTTGCTTTGTGGACACTGCGCTCTGGTAGGCGATCTTGGGACCAGAAGGTGCTATGTAGCTTAGGCTCCTTAAACTGCCAGTGACACAGACGAGAGCCGCTCGCAAAGATGAGGCAGAGGGTGACCTCCACGAATACAAAACATAACAGCCTCAACAGGAGGTTTGTCTAAAGAAACCGCATCATTATCTGGCTGCCTAACTCAAAGGTGTCTATGGGGACATGTGTATGCAGTTATGAAAAGAGAGGAATGCTTAACACATCCAGCCTCGAAGCATCAGCGAGAGCTCAGGAAATGCCTCAGCTTTAATTTTTTATTCATTCCCCTGGAGGAAATTCTAGATGTTTTAAAAAGTGGATTTTTTCAACAGAACAGAAAGGTTGTGTGTTACAGAAACTTCCCCATCCCTCATCGTTCAGCCACTGCAAAATGTGATAGCAAGTTCATGAGGAAATGGCTCTCAGATCGGCCACCAACCCTTTCTCCATCCCACTTCCCGTGCAGGCTCCTACAGACTGATTTACACGGCTTCGTATAGCCTGTGCTCTTCCTTTATCTGCTTCAGTTTCCCTCTGCCTTCCTCTGAATAACTTCGAGTTGTGTGATCATACCCTACACATTTAGGCAACCATCTCTTCAGAAGGACTGAAGAGTTCCTCAAAGCACAGCTCTACCAGTTAGGAGAGTTTTCCCCCACCAGGTCCCACTGGTGTTTGTTCCAGTATTTCCTTCACAAGGAGAACCACCTCACTTACAAAGAACTGCAGTCTCTTTGTGCATCTCAATGATCGCTCCTTCTGATCAGTTTCCTGTTGCTTACAGCCCTTTGAAGGCGAATCCAGTGTCTGCCAGCACTGTACCGGTGCTTATCACACTGCTTTTCCCATCAGACTCAGGATAACGTAGCAGGGTTTTACACCACTGGTGCTCCCTTGGACCACTGTTCCCAAAACCTTAGCTACCTTGTCCAGATCTTTAGTCAACTAAAGCAAACCCAACCTGGGGCAAAATTTCACCTTCCCTTCGTAGGCAGTGAGAGACGCTGGGGTTTTAAAAGCTGTGATGGATTGTTCATCCTACAGATTCAGCTTACATCTCCTTTTCCTCCTCCTAAGTGCCAGCTGTCAGTGAAGGCTCTACATAAATTTGTCACTCTGCAAACTAGGGCTCCTTGGGACCTTCTCTGTCATCGCAGCTGCTGTAGGCTCTGCTGAAACAGCTATACGGGGACATGGAAGCACACACCAAAGTCATTTGTTTCCATCTACCTCCAGTCTAGCCTCAACCCGCTGTGCTCTTTCTCAGACTGCCTCATAAGACGATGCCACCCAACTGGAAAGGCAGGACAGAAATGCAGAGAAAAATTGGAAGGAGGAAACAATTTTCCAGAAAGCTTAAGAAGAAGGAAGGGAGCCTGAAAATGAAGAGGATTCTGGTGGAACGAGAAGCCAAGGACCATTTGCACTGAACACAGGAAGGGGAAGGGAAGCTCTGCTGACAGTGGGGGAGAGCGAGACCGCCGGGTAAGAAGGGACTGAGTGGAACAGAAACCAGTTTGCCAGGGCCTGTCTGAACAGCAGCACAGCCTTCTGGGTCACCGGCACACGGCCCCACAGTGCGTGTTTGCTGTCCTGTTCCTGACTCAGAGTGGCTTCTGATGAAGGAAGGAGAGCAGCTCCCTGATGAGGAAAGGCTGAGGGAGCTTGGTTTCTTTAGCTTGGCTGAGGGGGGACCTCATTAATGTCTACAAATCAGAGAGCAGGTCTCCTGCCAGCCTCCTTTTCTCCAGACTGAACAATCCCAATGCCCTCAGATGCTCTTGGAAAGGGTTGTTCTCTAGACCCTTCACCTGATCCATTGCTCTTCCTGGGATAGACTCAGTAGGGCAAGATATAATATGGGTGTCAGTGCTGAAGCACTCAGGTCAGACCTCTAACTGGACTCTGCTTTGCTGAGCACAACCCTTGACTCCTAAAAGGTGTCAAACACGACCGTGTACCTCACTGGATCCCCGTGACCTTGGACATCCATGACAGGGATTTGAGGTCAGCACAGAGCATTCAAACAGCCTCGTGTGGCTCTGTCAAGGCTGCAAACTCAGAGTGAGGTAAACACAACCCTTTGATTTTGGCACCAGGGTACTCAACCCGCAGACAACAGTGAAACATAAACCCCTGCATCGGTGAGGAGGGGCAGAATCATCCCCACAAGCTCTCACCTTTCACCTGTGCGAGTTCATGATTTGCTCTGGAAAAAGTCCTGAAGCATCACAAAGGTAAGATGCATTTGAATTGCCTACCGATTCACACGGGGGTACAACGCTTGTGCTGATTATGCTCCCAACGCTATTACTCGCAGGAAGAAATGGGCACAGAATTAAAGGCTTCAGTTCTCCCAGGTAATGAAAGCGCTCGAGCAAAGAGGGTGGAAAAGCCTGAAAATGCTTTGCAAATAGCCATGGTCTCAAGGTCTGCCAGTCCTAAGGGCCTCATGGATGTCCGGCGCTGATCGAAACTTCATCTTGTTGAGCAAGTCAAGCAGTTTTAACGCACTGAACGTGACAAAATCATCCCTCCGCTGCCAAAAAGCTTCCCGTGATAGCGACGTGAAAACGGGACCAGCTGGAGTCTATTACCAGGTCAGTCAATACGCACCAGTTAATATGCGTTGAATTCAGAGGACCTGGAAAGGAGATGCCAGCATAACTGACCTCCTGCAGGCCCAGCAGACTGTTGACACCCCAGTTCAGGGCGGTTTAGTTGGGCCACTGCACCCATTAATTAACCCCCCCCAATTCTCCATTTCTATAGTGTTATAGAACACACTCCCTTCAGTCAAACCCCTACAGCAGAGAGCGAGGATTAAACCACGTCTGCAGAACTGGTGTGGGTGTCTGAGCAGGTTGCGGGAGAATCTACTGTGCTCGATGATAAATCAAGGTGTCTCGAATGCACAGGTTTATCCAGGCTCTCTCAGCTCATTGAGCCTTTAGAGGGAAGTCTCTCACTGACTTTCGTTTGAGTTACTTTACCTTAATGTGAAACAGCCCGTGCTCAACACCAATAAATTAGTGTTTTCTCAGGTTACAGTGATTATAAATCCATTTTACCGTGTAGGCAAAGAATGAGTACAATTAGCAGAGTCCCAGGGGGCCTCCGAACCAGTGTATAAATCTCTGCACATTCTTAAACTGACAGTAGTTTGGCAGCCACTGCCGAGATGGCTCCAAGGAAAGCCAGAGCCTGCGAATCGCTGTGCTGCAGGAGCACTGAGAGGAACCGGCGCTAACCTTGTCCGAGTCGGACTGCCCACGGAGCACGCACAGGAATAGGGCCCACATCTCTTGTTCTGCGTGATTGCATAAGGAAGGGGACTTGGAAAAGTGTTATTTTGTTAAGGAAAAGGAAACCCTACATCACATTCTCCAGCAGATCATCCTCTGTGAGTTGCAAGGGGCTCCAAACACAGCCGGATGCCGTCTGTGGTAGCTATGCTTCAGCATCAGGACTGTGCCCGTTGCAGTGCTGCAGACAGAGCAGCCCGTCCTGTGCCTTGCAAACAGCTGTTAACCAGTGTGAAACAAGCTTGGGAAGGGAAACTGAGACTCACAGGTACAACCTCCCCCGAGCTGGGGGCAAACCCAAGTGCCTTTTGCGGCCAAGCATTACACTGCAACCCCTTACTCTGTCTGTCCTAACCAACCCTCTCAATCAAAGGCAGCAATCACTGGGACAAAGTAATTAATAGCAGTAACCTGGGTGAAAGCCCAGGGCTCTGCTCAGACTCACGAGGCACACCAACACTTTACTCCTGTATTTTTATAGGCGAGTGTTAGCCTGAGGATCCAACCCAGGTGGCTTGAGGAGAATCAAGAAGCTAGCTTGTCCTATGCCTGAGGGCTTCCTCCGTTCTGCATTTATTTCATGGAGCGTTTGGGACTCCAGTTTTTGGAAAGAGGAGAGGTGGTCAGAAACCAGGAGATGGATGCAGATGAGTTACTGTGGCTCCTGTGCTGCAGAACCAGAGACCCGTTGCTGAATTATACCCCAGTACACATCTCTACAAACGCAGGAGCTGAAACTTCAGTCAGAGTCGGCTTTCTGCACCGGCCAAGTTATCCCCAGCTGAAAGCTTTCCTACAGAACCACCGCTGAAATGATCGGTCCTCAGAAGTGTCAAGCTATCCTTCAGAATAAGCCTTACAGGGCTGGGATCTGAAACATCTGCCTCTGAAGCAATTCAAGGAACATTAGTCACACTAATCTTTTTCGGATTTCATTTACACTTGAAAAGCTATCTGGAAAGTATTCAGCCCACAACAAGCCAGTTGTGTTGTTCTGGAAGGCGCTCTGCGAATCAAACTGCACTAAATATCACCGAGGCAGCTCCCGAACAGGGAACGAGAGCAGGCTCTTGGATTTATGCTCCCCCTGCACGTCCTCATCCTCTACAAATTATCTGGGTAACTTCCTCAGCAATAAAGCAGACTAGAAACACGTGGTCCCGTGTCGTCGTCTTAGCTTCCCATGGCAGATCACCCAGACCTGGGCGACAACACCGCAACCATTTCCCAGAATAAAAAAAAATGCTGACTTGGCATTCTGTCCCCTCAGGTCTCTGTGCATCAGTGGGTGGATGGGGATGGAAAACCCATGCGGGGTTTACCTCTCTCCCTCATCCCTGCCCACCTTACTACCCTGCTCAGCGTGGAACACAGAGGCCATGCTGCTCAGGGTGATCCTTGCTCAGCATTGCCTCAAGAAAGGACCAAGGCAACGATGAAAACTCGAGTCCCAGAGGGTTCCGTCTGAGCAGAGTGAAAAGCACCTTTCAGTGTGGGTGCAGTCAGACACTGGGACACACAGAGGGGCTACCCAATCCCCACAGCTGGAGAGACTTAAACCTCACCCGTGACCTGCACTTGCAGAGCTGCTTTGGAGAGATGGGTTGGACTGGACCATCTCCAGAGGTCCCTTTCCACCACTGCCACTCACTGCCTCCCTGAGGAACAGATGAGCTGTGCTCTTCACAACCCAAGTCAGAGTCTCTAGACAGACGGGAGACCTTTCACCACTCCAGCCAGTGTGTTACCCAGAGCATCACAAGTGGAGAGAACATAAGATGTGCCTGAAACAAACTGTTCAAGAGCTGAGAAGAGGAAATGACATCTCTGCCTTCCCAAACTGACTTTTGGATCTGAAAGGTCCCCTGACAGCCCAGCCTGATCTTTTAGACTCTCCAGCCAGCCCCACTCATCAGGTCTGCCAGCTGCTCTAATCACACAGTGAGTACGGTACCACCTCTCCCCTTGCGAGCACGGATTTTTACACTAAGAGGGGATGGTTGAAGATCAAGTGTTGCCCTTACAGCTAGCAAACAGCGAGAAGCTACTAACCCCTGCATTTGAGGTAGAGGGCTGAAACGCTCGGTGTCTGTAAGCTACGGAAAACGCCTAGGTAGCAATTTCTTCCTATACTGGGAGCTCAGCTCCCGCGGCTCTGCCTGCAGCTGTGATTACTCAGCAATAATTTACAAGGCTCCAGGTACCACGGGTTGGATCTCGGGATAATGCAATGTCAGTGTCCAGGCCTGAAGACGTCTGCTACAGTAATTTGCCTCAGAAAGCCACCCTGTGGCAGAGGCAAGGGCAGAACCAGCTTGCCAAGCCTGCATTTATCTTTGTCATCTCCCGAGGACTTTTCTGCCGTGCCCCTCGCTCTCTGCCTGATGCTCAACTTACTAAACCAGGCACGGACACAGGCACCTCCACTGTCCACACAGCCTTCCTCCAGTCAACCAGCACACTGGAAAGGTGTACCCTGCGCAGCAAAAGACGCACGTTGTCTCTGGGGAGAAGAGATGTGACCCCTTGGATACGGATCATCCAGCAGTGCAGTCCGAGCACTGTGTTACCCTTGTGCCTGCAACCCTGGTTTCCTGGGTTGTGCTGACTGTCCTGGCCGTTACCAGGTACTTCCTTCCAGCACTGCATGTGTGTATGGAGACATCCCCTGTGCCTCTCAACAGTTAACGACAGCACAAAGGAGAAGAATCAGGTGGGAACAAAGTTGAGCTCCCTTAGGTCATCAAGGGGCTCTGTTCTGATCTAACATCAGCTGTAGCCAAAAGAGCCTTCCACGTGGAAAAGCCACTGCACAGTAGAAACTGCATTATCATCAGACTTCAGTGATTTGTCGACCACAGAGAAGCAGAAAGGCATCAGCTCCTGCGTAACTCTGCAGCTGTAGCTACATGTTAATTCTTCCACCACCTCACTGGTACCAATAGGTATTGGGTTTACTCCTCTCCTTGCCAACTCTTGTGGCTAGTGCTCTTAGTTCTGCATAAGTGCAGTTTAATCTTGCTATTGAGAGTCTTGAAACTGGCTTGATTTGACCTGAACTCTGGCACAGAAATCTAGAATTGTGCTTTGACCGAGAGTTCACGGTGATCAGCATTTGTCCCGATGCATAGGAACAGTTCTTCCCCATTTTTAAGCTGAACACAAGTCCATCACAGTCTACAGATCTACATCAGCATCCTGTTAGTGGTTCCCAGGGGCCTCAAGCCGGTCCCACAGGAGCAACATTTCCTCAGATATTAATTATGTGCTCCACAGGGAAGGAGAAAAGAAAGGCAAAGACAAGGGTGGGGGAGCCGTGCGAAGCCCCGTGATGCATCCCCCTGTGGATTCTACTTAGGCTGGAAGAGACTGCTGAAAACAGCCCGCTAAAATAGCCCCCACTCAGGCTGAGGTAGACAAATGCCATGTTTATTCATAAGAACAGCTTGTGAGGATATTGAGATTTGAGGGTTTTTTAGAGGGTGAAAAAAGACTCCCTGCACAGGGAGCGCAAGCAAAAAGAGCCGCGACGCTCAGTTACTCCGCTCTCCTCACTGCACAGGAGCAGTGCTCACTCCAAACGCCTTTGCCTTGATCACACTGCCACACTGAAAATATCCTCGTCACTTGTTGCGTGTGAGACTCAATCACTGCTCTGGCTTCTGTCTGAGAGTGCTCTTCTAACTTCACCAGGGCATTATCTGCTTTAAACGGGGATGTCAAAACCTTGGCTTATCGAACTTCTAATATCTAATAATCTAATATCTATAATTGGATAATAATATTAGAGTATATTATATAATATCTATACTATCTAATATCTAGTAATTATCTACTGTCTATAATCTGGATATTAACCCACAGAATGTTTGTCTCATCTAAACTCCATTGCCAGCATTCGCCTCTCCTTTCAGGAATTCTGGGGGCCAGACTCACTTCAGAGTTCTGAAGTCCCCTACTAATTTGTTTAGCTTTTACCTAAAGCCACTCTGAGTCGCTTCTACAGATCACAGAGGACCTGTGGGCACCAGTCTCCACCCGAGTCAGGCTTGTAAAGGTAGCATCAGGACAGGGCTGTCTTGAAAGCACCCCGACTGAGTTCCTGCTTGCAGTCAGCAGGAATACAACCGGAATGCCTTTTCTGCTGCTGGGAAGAGCAGCAGCCCTCAACACCGCAGTGATTTGGAGTCTCAGCATCATCTAGCTAATCTTGAGCTGCATGTTTCACAGGGGCCTCTCTCCTTCACCCTTCAAAGCCCTCATTTCTCTCTGTTGAAGGGACTTTACAAGAGCTACAACCCTTATTGATGCATGGAAAAACCACAGCAGAGGGTGAAAAATCCCCCTCAGTGCAGATAAAGATTTTCAGGGGTGTTTAATGACCCAGGAATTGCAACCCTCAGGAAAAATAACACGTCAGCTCTGGGAAGCACCCCTCTATTTCTCATGTCTTCCCCCTGACAATAGAGGACTTTCTGCTGCCTGCTTAGCCCCAAGATTAGTAATGAGTGGCTCTGTGTTTCCTGAAGACGAAGGAGCCGTCCGCTGAAATAGGAGGTAATTGGAGTTATCTGAAATCAATGCCTTGGGAAAATCATTCATTTCACAAAAGAGGTTGCGTTCGAATTTCGCCCGAACAGGGTAGGATTGATCAGCAACAGCCCGACGTGAGCGCTTCATCACAAGGACTTTCTCCCACAAGTGTGCTCAATAAACCAGAAATTAATCGGGGTAGCCTGTAAAACCCCAACCAGCCGGCCCTTTCACACTCCTGTTGACTTCCAGCTCCACACAGACATTCCTTCAGGGCAACCGGCTACAGCTGCCCAGTGGCCCATACAGTTCAAGTCCAGAATTGTGCAGGCTAAATGAAGCTCAAGCACACGAACATTCCTTCCTCGTGTTAGCACCCTCTCAAAGCGTTCGTAACTCAGCCACAGCTGTAAGAGAAGGGTGCCTCCCGCGCAGCAATCCCCGGCGCTTTCCCTTTAACCCGAGGGTTTCAATGCACTGCCCCGGGTTTTGGTAAAACTTTAGGTGAAAAACTTCACGAGGAAGCGGCTCGGCGTTGCCACAAGGAGCTGGGAGAGGCTGGGACAAGGATTGGGAGCTACAGCATTCTCATGCATTGTCCTGCACTGAGCAGGGAAACACTGACTCATCACAGACTGGCTGTCATCTCAGCAGGGCTAGAGCAGACACTCACATCTCTCTCTCCTTCATCCAGCTGCCTTTTAGAGTGCAGAGCCTCGTTAGCCATGGTTACCTCTGATCTGCGCCATCCCCAGAGACAGGGCAGACCTCCCGGAGAGCCTATTAGACCGGCTAAAAGTAGCCCAGGGCTCCCGAGAGCCTGAAGCAGTAAGACACCTGCTGCATTAAAAGTTCTATCCTTACCAAAACAGTGCAAATGTCAACGATTCCTGCATCCCAAATGGGCACAGGAACGTTTCCTTCCAGCGCCACAACCCCCGTTTCCAGGGGCACAGCAGCCACCACTCGGCTGCTAGCCACGTCACAACTTCTGGTGGGTTTTGTGGGCGGCTGAGGACAGGCACGCTGAAACACGAAGGGAGAGGACACACAGGAGAGGCGGGGAGGGCTGGAGTTGCCATTGAGTCTATTGAGCTGTCTTGTAGCTGCATTGCACCCAGAAATCCCCACCAGGCACAGTTCCAGGCTTTCTGAGGTAAAGGAAGCCTTACACACTGAGTTCTGCGCTACCAGAGAAGGCCAGAGAAAAACGGGGGAGGCGAGGGGACTCCCCACACAGACCCATTCGAAATAATCATACAGAGACAGGAAAACACACCTGAAATGTAGTTCTGACAACAATTTGAGAGGAAACTTGATGCTCTCTGCACTTCCAGAGCCCATTGCAGCAGTGTGACAGCACAAGCAGGAGCACTGGGGCAGCTCCAGGAGTTAACAGCAGCCAGACTTGTACACATCAGACCCCAGCACAGGTTATTTACCTGAGGAGCCCACCAGACTAATGCATACCTATCACCAGGTTCCCTCTAAGGACCTAATACAGACCCCCTTTTATCACTCTCCCCACTGCGTTGTCACATTCCGGCTTTCACAGCAAGCCAGAAGAAAATAGGCTCTGGCTCCACACAGCTGCTGCGGGGTGAGAGCCTGCGTTTGCCTCTGAATCTCCTAATTAAACACAGAAGAGTCACCGCCAGCTGCCGCAGAAAAACCCCGTCACTACCAGCTGTAGTTCAGAGAGGTCAAATCAAGTGTTAAGTGGAGAAGCCGTGGGTTCTGTGGGCAGAACAGACCGAGAGACAGAGCCTTTGACCTCTGTGCTTCTGGTTGGAGCTGCCTGCAGTTTCACAGGCAGCAGGTTATAAAAAGTTCGGTGCCACTTGACTCATCCCTGTTCGCCAAACTTCTAAAGCGCTGTTTTTCATAGTTATATTTGAAAGACTGTCTCTGTGCCTTGACACCTCGAATCCAAACACCAGAGGAACCTAGCGGTTTTATTTCTAAAGATTTAGAAAAATGAAACCCTACCTGGCTCCTCGTCAGTGCTCTTTGCAGGGGAAACCTCACGGGAGTCCGTTCCCAGCCGCAGCCGTCGAAACCCCATGGAGCTTTTAACCCCAAAAGGCGGTTTCTTCCTCTGACAGGAGCATCCTTCCGGTGATTCCCTTAGTAGTGACCACCCAGCCTTGATTTGCTGGTCCTTAGGCCCCGGGCTCTTCAATAAACTCTGAGGATATGAAAAATACAGCCAGTCACCAACACCCGTAATACCCACAGTTCAACACAGAAGGTGCATGCACCACCTCTTCAACAGCCTCCAGCTGAGCTGCTCCTTGTCCACAACAGCACAGCTGCTCCTTTTCCCTTTCCCCCCAGACATACTATTGCCTCTGAGACCATCCCCATCTTTGGATGGCTGCATCCAGGACACCAAAGCTGTTTCATCCTCAGCATCAGCCACAGTTAGTTCAAAGCCAGCCCTTTACTGAAGGGAGGCTGCAGTCAGGTGGGGGTCAGGCTCTACTCCCAGGCACCCAGCACCAGAACAAGAGGGCAGGGCCTGAAACTGCCAGGGGAGGGTTAGGTTGGCTGTTAGGAAGCCCTTCCTCAGGGAAAGGGCGCTCAGAGCCTGGACTGGACTGCCCAGGGCAGTCAGGGAGTCTCCATCACTGCAGATGTTGAAGGACAGCCTGGCTGTAGCCCTTAGTGCCGTGGTCTGGCCACTGGGGTGATGTCAGGTGCTGGGCTGGAGGAGCCCAATAATATTGAGCTTTTCCAGCATCAATAATCCTGTGATCCAAGCACACAAATGGGGTTTGTTTACAGTGTCAGCTAAACGGGTAGAATTCTTCTTGATGAAGGCTGAGTCTCAAGTAGCCACCTTTTTGCAGCAATGAATTGTTACCAAGGTCTGTACATTCAACATCAGGAAAATCAAGACAGAGGGGGGAAAAAGAGTTGCCTGGTGCCGTGTGTGGACAGGCATCATGAACTGCCACAGTCTGCCTAAACTGGGTATTTACTAAGAGAGAGTTCTGCCCTAACTTTCATCCCACACATCTAAATCCTTTTCCTTACAGCTCCTCTGTTCCTCCTGACACCAGAGCCCACACTGAGAGACAGGCTGGCTGTGTATAGAAAGGCTCCAGCAGAAAACGGGAACCAAAGCGACGGGTTCAGCAATCACAGTGGCTGCACATTTGAACCTCCCTGGAGGAGCAGAGGGTCGGAATGCCGTACAGGCTACTTCAGAACACCCAGGTGTTACACTTGCCAGGGGTGCTCCGAGGTGCACACGCAGGTGTGCTTCACAGCAAAGCCACCTACGTAGCTTTAAAACATCTGGCAAGCAGCCCCTCTGTGTCCAGGAACAGCCCATAGCAAACACAAGGCCAAAAGTGCAGCTCAACAGCAGCAGCCATGAGGGCAGCGTGAAAGAGCAGCACCATCTGCGTCTGCCTTGGCTGCAACAGTGGGAATTAATGGGAAGGGTTTGCCGATACACCATGCTGTCCTACAGCAGAGAGTACAAGAAGAGGAAGCTCTCTCCCCCAGGAAGCATCTCTGCTAACGTTATCACGACAAAACACGTTTCTAGAGTTAGATCTCATCGACAGTGAAGCTCTGAAGGACAGGACAGGTAAGCTTCCAAAAACATTAGTGCCCATAAATCCCCAAGGTACCCAAGCAAGAGCCCCCCTATCTCTCAGTGTCATCGATCCAGAAACCAGACCACAGACTGGAGTTTAACCTAGTGGTGAAGCGAGTCCTCTGAAGAGGATACTACTACTCTTGTTATGCCTACACAGAGTGCTCCTCCTCTCTAAGGAGTTACAGAACCGGCACCCAGCACCAGCCGCTGCTGTGCAGCTGAAGTGACAGAGCAAAGCAGAGACCTTCTGGTGCAGTTGGCCTCCAAAATCGTGTGCTTTGGGGTCTGCTGATAAGCACCTGTCCTCTGCGCTCCGAGAGCGTCCTCCAATGTTTGGAACAAACTCATTAGAGCCAGTAGTAGTTTCTGCTCACTCCTGCTCTCCAAACCTGTTCTCACAGCCTGAAACACAGAGTTCCTCCTTGTCTCACTTCAGCCCTGTCACAGCTGTTCTCCCAAAGGGAAACGGTGCTCTGAAATTAACAGCTGAAACCTGTAACGGATGAGGAAAACACAACAGGACGAGATAACTGCTTAGGAAGCAGAAATGTTCCGTTTCTCATGTAAATTCTCCTAGCGTTAGATAAAAAATTCCAAGGCAGTGTTTGCATGGGGCTTCTGAGTCTCTGCAGACAGCTTTTGAACCGGCGTATCAGCTAGGCATGTGCATCCTTCCAGTGCTGAATGCCGCCACAAAAAGCAGAGGTAAGACATCCCTGCAAGCTCCCTTCTCAGCAGTCTTCCTTCCAGCCCTCTGGAAGCAAAAGCAGCACAGGGTCCGGAGGTGCAGATGCAGTCCTCACACGTTCTGTGTCAGCAGGGACAGAAAAACATCCCCTTCTTAAGGCTTCCCATGCTGTCTATTGCTTCTGCAGCTCACAACAGCAGTGTGAGGATTTCGCAGAGAGAGGCAAAGGCTAAGCTTTATTATTTTTGGCTTAATTCCTGCTCTTTTTCTTCACAGACACTTTCTACTGAGCCCTCGGGAGACATTAACAACAAGAGTCTCATTTCTGGCTCCTAATACCGGCTTTAATTAAATATTGCTTTTTCCCCACTTAGCTGGGTGGCAGGGGATGCAGGAATTGTTTGCAAGCTCTTGGGAGCTGACTCCCAGGCTGGTGCAGTGCAAGGAATCATCTCCCCGCAACAGGAAGGGCCAATTTATTGCCACTCGTTTTTAACCAGCCTCCCGGCCACTAGTGGTCAAGATTTCCAGCAGGTAGCACACAGGGCATACGAGCACCTTGCTTCCAGGCTGGCAAGAGGCCCCTCACGACGCTCACACAGCTCACAAGGATCCAGTCCCCACTGCTCTCACAGGGGTCTCTCCCATGGGAAGAAGGGAGTTTCAGATGTTTGTGACGCAGCCGATGCTGCTCGAAACCAAAAAGCTGAGACCCTTCACTTTTCCACTTCTATTGAGAAATTACTGCTCCTCAAACCCTGGCCTGGAACTGGTCAGCCCGAGATAAGGTGTAAAGAGTTAATCCACTGCTGTAGGAACAGACCTGCATGAGGACTTGCTTCCCTCCTCACCCTTTAGGGGAAGTAATGGGAATGAACCCAGCTGAGAAAAACAGAATTGAAAGTGTCAGGGGGGACTCCTCTTGCCCTCAACACCTAGTCAGCAGGCACAGTGCTGAGCATGTATTCCAGGAGCTGGCCTGTAAAGAACCAGAGCTCATCCTTTGGCACAGGAGGAGCCTTTTTACTGGGCAAACCCCAAACGGAGAGGAGGGACACAGAGCAGGGAAAAAAGCCCTCCTGGCTGGGGCAGTGTGGAACAAAGACAACGACCTTCTGCTTTGACTTCGAACAAAAACCAACCAAACCCAGCCACAGAAATGCAGCTCCTTCCAGAACCAACAGGCTCGAGGTGCCTGGGTTTCTGGTGGCCCACAACAGCAGTGCTTTCCAACGGTCACTTTAACGGCTAACGCTGGGAGAAGTGCCCAGACATCCCAGGAATACCCCTGTATTTACATTTCCTCTGGATTTATAGTCCCAGTCCTAGTGCTAACTAAGCAGGGAGGGATAGAAGGAGGAGACCTGGGGTTTCCACGTCGCATGTTGGAAGCCAGGAGACCGATTCAGACTCAGTAAACAGCAGAAAACACAAGCCCCAGGCAGTTTGGCCAACAGCTCCTAGTGATTCACAGAGGTGTGCTGACAACGGGTAACTAACGGAAAACACCTCTATTCAAATCAGCTCTGCCTCCTGGCAGCACTCTGCTCCGTCGACTGCCTTCGTGCTACCTGTAACGGGGTTGCTCTTGGCAGCCGCCTCAACCTGCCCTTCCAGTGACTACCCTGACTTCCCCCTGCTGTGTTGCTACTCCACCAAACCCTATCACCCTCCTGAGAAGGGTTTTTCTCTGCATACAGGGCATTTTGTGACACAGCCACGGTGCTGTGACAGTCACGGTGACACAGTATGTTCTCCGTGTTTAAGAACCTATGGCTGGCTGCTGCAGAGCTGAGCAGCCAGGATCTGACTGCATTAGCAGGTGAACTCCTACAGCAGCTGGGTTGCAGAGTCAACAGTGCCAGAGACACAGTCAGAGGTCATCTGGACCACAGCCTAACAGTGAATCTGACAATTAGGTCTTGAAGTTCTCCAGCAATAGGGCTTCTACCAGTACCTGCATAGCCTCCTCCAGTGCTTTGCTGTCTTCTGAGGCAGGTTTTGGTCTTTTCCTAAATTCCACCTTGGTTTTTTGTCACTACAGCTCAGACATTACTTTTTGCCTTTTCTCTCCCTCCCTCTGCCCTCAGAGCTACTGCTCTTACCCCATCTGAAAATTACTCATTCTCCTTCGACCGTCTTTACACTAAGCTATTCCATTTATCCAGGATTCAGTTCCCCCAGGTTTTCCAGGCTGCAGAAGAGAGATTCTCAGTCACCAGTTTTCAGTTCAGGTGAATTCTGGGTTCAGAAGGGACTTGTCTTTCCTGAAGCGCAGGCTCTGACAGAACTTAGGCAACAGAGGAGCCCTGAACGGGTGCTGTGCAGCAATTCCTCTGCCGCGCTGCAGTCCCGCCGGCTCTGTTCTGGCCCTCAGTCTGCTCTCCTACCACAATATGAATTTTTCTCTGCAACAGCAAATTGCATTTGTGACTCCATTCTTGTTCCCTTAAGAAAACGTTTGTTCCTGTGATGCCTTTCCCTTAAACAGGTTTGTTTCGGGGGGTTATTTACCAGTAGATGATTGAATCTACTTCTCCATACTCTGTGTGTTTTGCTTTGCACCCGTAATTCCACTGCAGAGCAGCTGTTTTTATTCTGCTGCTGTTGAGCTCAGTGATTTCACCATCTCTTTCACCCATTTATCAACATCCTCAAGAAACATCTTTGAGTGCCAACCACATCACTGGGAGCTTTCTCTAACTTCTCCAGCAAAACCAGTTCCAGACACAGCCTGACTCTGCAGGACTACACGATACCAGACACCTTCAGCCGCCCACTGAAGACGAAGTTAATAACAGGTTTAAGGGTAAAAACCCCCACAAGTACCAATGTAAGATACAAATGTGAGTCAAAACCCCCAGGACTTGGACTTTCAGGGAGCTTTCTCTCCTCCATGGACCCACATAAGCCCTCTGTCAATTGATCCCCCACTTTGTCCCCAGACACTTGCTTGGCTTTGCTGATTTGGAACTGAACGCTGCCCAAAGGCGCTATGGCTATGGGACTGTCAGGTCACCAACTGAACCCACGTCCGTCCCAAAGAAAGCTGAGGGGGAGCAGGCCTACCATCAGTCTGTCCTTGGTTCCGCAGAAGGAAAAGCCGAACAGAAGACACTTCTGTTTATACTTTTTCCTTTAAGGGTCTACATTCTCCAAGAATAAGCCCAGGGGTTTTCCGCTCACCCCAACACAACCAGCTCACGCTCTATTAGGTGTCTGTGCTGCAGGTGTGTGTGCAGCCCCAACAGCTCACTACAGAATTACAGCTTACCCTGCCACACCAGGTTCTCTTCACAGAGAGCTACTTTGAGTCCCTCCAACTGCATCAGACACCGTAAACAACAACAAGAAAGAGACAATGAAACCTTTGTCCCTCTTTTTGCAGAAGCAGAGGAAGTCACAGCCATTCTCTCTTCAAAAGCGGCCAAGAGGGGACCTGGGCATGCTGTAGGCAGAGGGATGCTCTTCTCTAGCTACTGCCTGGGCACCGCACTGATAGACTGGGCTTTTTTTCCACTGTCATTACATAACTTCACATAAAGAATGAGGAACACAACAGCAGAGTCGGAGAAGACATTTTGAGTAACAGCAGCACTTGCTGTGATAAAATGATCACAAGTCCTTCACTTTTTTTCCTCTCTATAAAATTAGGAAAGATTGATGCTAATACCCCAGTACAATTCAGAACAGAGAGGAGAAAGCACTCCTCTCTATCTTACAGGTGAAGTTGGGTAGGAAATCTGTCAAAGACAACATTTCTGCGATGAGACACCATCCTGTGGAATCCACGTGTGACCTGCATGTCCTGGGTACCCCCTAGCAGAGAGCATGGTGAGATGGCATCATGCTTCAGGGCAGGTACCCTGTGCTTTGAATGAGGTCTTCCCCAGTGAATAATGCTGAAGGCAGCATCTGGAAAACTTTGTTCTCCCTCTCAGATTTGTAATGCGCAGAAATAAGTTGATCAACACGACAGCTTAAATCAGTTGGCTCCTGGAACTACTGTGTCTGTGGGGAACAAGCAAGACCCTGTGTTGTGAAATCACAATTCTGCTGAGTTTCAACCATGAGCCTCCGTGGCATCTTCTCAACCTGTGATGGATTTCATTCTGTACCTGAGAAGATGATGCAAGTCAAACACCCTGCGGCTCTGTAGGCGTTCCAGCTGTAACACCTCTCGGCAGCGCTGCGCAGCCAGGGGATATCTTCCCATACCGAGACTCGTGACTTCTGCAAAGCATGAATTGCAGTTGCACGCTGTTTCTGCTGCTTAGATAACAGCAGTAGGAGTGGCACAACCAGGAATACAGAGGAGGATAGGAATATAAGGACTAAAACAGGTGCTTTACCATTATGGGTAGAAAGAGGTTGTTTATTACAAGCACGTCGCTTTTTGGTCTCTCTAGCTTTACTCCCCGTGCTTCACCCCTGAGAGTCTCTGCAGTGCACTCAGACAGGCTGGTCACACCAAGGTGCACACCCCGTGCAAACTCTGCTCTTAAAGAAAAGGAGAAATCTGGGGCAATGTGTGTCACGTGTAAAAGCTGTCAGTGCCGGTCCTTCGCCTGATCTAGAGCTTCTGTAAACTTGATAAACAGAGCCTGCAGCCAGGGGTGGCACAGAGATATTTCTTACCAAGTAGAACTGGAAAAGACCATGATTTCATAGGTTCCAATTTCCTGCACACAGTACTTGTAAGATAAAGTACCTCCAGCTCTGCTCTGCGGGCACTGTGAACAGAGCCCAGTTAGACACCTTGCTAATTTCATTTACCTCGTGGTGTCACCCACCGAAATACCCTGCCCTCGATCCCAGGTGGGGCACTCAGACAGACCAAGGCACGCACATACACAAGTACTGGCAGCAGCAGAGCTGCTTGTAGCACTTGAGCACCTTCTCTTCTTCCACTGCACACTCAGAACCTCCTTATTACACCTGAAAGACCTTATTTTATTCCAAATGATGGAACCCCTGTCACACCTCATCTAAATTAACAAAACGCTGGGACCTACAGCTTTGGCCTTCAGCTTTAGGGTGCTCATCTGCACTCACACTCTTGATAACATAGGCTGACATCTTTTATTGGCCTGAGGAGCTACTCCAGCCAAGGGGTTTTACTACTTCAAAGGCTTCGAAAGAAAACAAGCTAGGGCCACGTGCTTGATGCTTTTTGTCCTACAGCTGAAAACCTCAAAGGAGTCAGAGCAAAACAACAGAGCGAGCCGACTGAGATTTACAGTCAGCAGTACTCTGTGGCGGTGTCTGACCCCAGCATACGAAAGCCATACACCTTTCCCTCCTCCTTTAGCAGTCGTTCGTGTCTGAACAAGAGGCTACAAGTACATTTTCAATCCCAGGCCTTCCAGCCTCTACCGCTGTCCGAGAGAGACCGCTGGAATCAATCCCTATGACTTTCAATGAGCAGTTGGTAGTGAACAGGACGCGTCAGCACAGGGGCTATGTTCTTCCTTGTCAAAGAATCTTCCCCCTCTACCACAGCATTTGCCGTGAAGAACTGCTTGTTTTCCCGGTGATGTCAGGGAAAAGGAGGGGCTTTCATCAGGCATGGGAGCAGGCTGCCCAGGGAGGGCTTCAGTTGCCATCCCAGAACATGTTTAAAGTCATGCAGATGCAGAAAGTGGGAAGACGGTTTAGCAGTGGGGCTGGCAGAGTTAACAGCTGGACTCCGTGAACGTAAAGCAATCTTCCAGCCTGAACAATCCTGTGACTCTACGGGTTTTCTTTCTTTTTCCCATCAGCACAAACAGAATTTATTGACCAGTCAGCTGTTCTGTGACACTTACAAAACTACCCTGGGATCACTCCACTTCAAACCTCTGGCCTCATCCACCCACACAGCCATGCAGACTGGGGCTCTGTCTTGCTTAGAATCTCTTTTCTCCTAGAGTAAGATCACTCAAGATACGTGTACTCTACACAGCACCCCAGCTGCAGACGTCTGCTCAGTGACCACATACTGTCAATAACCTAGACTTCACCAGAGCAGCGGTGAGACCGGCACCAAGCATTACCAAGGCCCTCAAGAGGAGCTCGGCTGCATCAGGAGTGATGGGACAGTGCAGGTCTCCACCTCCAGATTGTCATCAGAGGGGCAGATGCTCTGAGAAAGAACGGCGCATTCCCTCAGCCTTAGTGCTTATGGGGTCCAAGCAAAGACTGCCAGAGAAGAGAGGGGCAAGCAAAAGCCACTACTTTCTTCCTTCACCAGACCTGTTACAGAAGAGGAATCACTGCGTGTGGAAAGGGCTGAAGAGGGAGCGCTCCCTCCACCTGCCTGTTCTCCCCCCTTAACTAGGATAAAAAGCAGTAGCAGGATTTGAAACGCAGGCTGAATTATTGAGACTGCCAAGTATAACTGCTGGGTATAACTGCTTCTTCAGCCTCTGTATTCTCCCACCAGTTGTAAAGGGAGAAAGGGAGACCTTCCAGATATATGGCGAAGGATTATCGCACAGCTGCTCAGCGCACGGCCAAGCAATCTGTAAGTAAACTTTATGTAACCTATCCACAGCCCTTCTTTCCCCCTCCTGCCTTTCACCTGCACTCCCCCTGATGGTGCTTAGCTGCAGCTGAGCATCAGTCCTGCAGAGCACACCCTTGCTTGTGCTTTCTCTGTGGTTTAATTGAAACGGTACTGAACCCTTAGGAATTCTTTACCTTCATCTCCTGGCAGCTTTGCTCCTCCCCAAATGACTCTTCCAGGGCTACAAACGTTTGTGACACAAGTGACAGGGCAGTGATTTTTCCACAGTGGAAAAGTTTCCAGCATTACTATTCAGCCCATAGAAACATTAGGCAACCAGACTGAAATTCTTCTTGTCTGGCTGAAAAAGCGTGGTCTGGCTCCAGCAGCCTCCCCGCAGATCCGTGAGAGACTGGAACACCTTTCAGAACATCAAATCATCCAGCAACCCCAACGCAGAAATGCCTCCTGAAAGCAGATTTCTCACCCAGTCCCAGGGGACGGTTGTCCTTCTGTTTTCTCTGGAAGCTTTACAGAAAATGAAATACTGATGATGGCTGCATTTTACTGCACTGTCCCCTCGCTGTGAACGGGTCTCTTTCTTCCTGCTCTGACTGCTAAGAAACTGCCAGCCTCAGCAGCAGGGATAGTAAAACATCTCTATTTCCCCCACTACACTCCAAGATGTTTAACTGATGGGCAAGAAAGCCACGGGAGCTCTGGATTGGTACCTGGGACAGATTCATGGGAGCTCTGGATTGGTACCTGGGACAGATTTAGGAAGCGATAAAAACCCACCGATACCTCCTTAAGGACAAACGGCAGTGGAAAGCAGCTGAGAGACAAGCGGGCCTGCAAAGGAGGGAGGTTTTCTGCCTCTAGGAGAAGAAGCCTCCTACCTTTCTCCCAGTGCCATCCACACCTCTCCAGCAAGCTCTGACTTCAAAATCAGCTGAATGTGCACATTTTTCTAGCCAGGCTAAAGCCAGTCAGTAATACAAGCCAACTCTCCTCCTTCCAGAGCACCGAGCTGTGCCTGCTTCACAGAAGCACCCAGATTGCTGGGAGCTCTTCTTCTACTGCAGTTTCACCTCCGTGAGTTCCTGAGGGGCTGTTTTCCAAATATGCTGAGAAGTTGTTCCTTGTGCCTCAGAGGGTTAAGCTAGACCCCGGTAAAGACCTACACTTTAACCCTCCATCCCTCTCCCCCACAACCCCAAATCCCCGTAAATCTTCTCTCTTGAGGACAGATTAAATGAGGTGACCTCACAGCTGCGAGCAGAGTAAAGGCGAATTGTGTCTGGTGACTGCTGTTACAGGATGTGTATTGCCACAGACACGATAAACAGTAGAGTAACTGTAACGGCACCCTATAAACAGTTTACATAGCAGCGGATTCAGTGTCCTTTCAACCTCTGAACTGCTCCAAACATAAGAAAAGCCCTCCGTTTCCCCTGTGCTGAAAGCAGCTCTCGAGTTTACAGCTCTGCTTTAGACATCTGGCTGAAACCTCTAGCATGGAAAGCGAGTGCATGGAGCAGCAGAGGAGAGCTCCTGTAGTGGGCCTGCTAACCACATCAGATGCTGAAGAGTGCAGCAACACTCTGAGATCAAGAGAACCTGGAAGAATTAGATTTAACAAAAGTGACAGCAAGTACCTAATAAGTGTGCTTTCCATTTCCATAGCAACCCCCATCAAAGGAATGGAAAGTACTTGAAAACATCAATCAATTTACCCTCAACACTACTGTGTGGCAGGCAAAATATATATTAGCAGAAATAAAGTTGCTTCCTGGTGATTGCTGGGCTCTATTTTAGGAGCTCTGTTTGCTACCTCTGCACTGACTTTCGCATTGGCAGCCAGACTTCCCATCTCTCATCTCCTTCGCACGGACTGTGGCAGAAGGGGATGATCAGAGATACGGGGATCGATCCTGAGGATCTTGGGGAGTTATGAGCTTGGATATCACCAAACGTTAGATGGATCTAGCTAGGAGGGAAAGCTGACAGTTAGGAACGGTGTCAGGTTTTGCAATTTCAGAGACAGAAAAGCATAGATGCTCAGAACTGGGCAGAGGTTGAGAGTTATCCATGGCCACTATACGATGGGCTCTGTCATTGCTGAGACAGTGTAGTTATGTGCAGGAGAGCTAGGAACTGAATTAGGAGAGTGTAACTATAAAACTACAGAAGACCCTTTTTGCTGTATGCTACTGGGCCTGAGAGATGCACGTAGGGCATCCTTTTCAATCCGTACAGCCTCAGTTTTTTAACTGAAGATTCAAAATAACCACATTGATCTTATTTCATTCTCATAAGAACACACAGGCCATTAGAAGAGAGGACACAGCCTTGTTCGGGGCAGCCAAGGCGATGTTCTACAGGAGAAAGTGTGATGTTTTAAATAAACAACATAGGAAGGACTTTCTGGGGAAGAAATCTAGCTTATCTCCAGATCCTATGGATGTCAGGTGAATCTCACACGCTAGGCAAGAAACATGGCTGCTGCTGCAGGTACAGCTCTGGGTTCAAACACAAGGTGAGTCAAGAGGAAAAGGATGGCCTGTACAACCCACTCTGGACTCAGGGACTTCTCCGCAGGCTGTGAAGGACTGATGCCTGCCACGGCCACACATACCGATGTCTTAATGACAGTGCTACAGGAACAAGCAAGACTTGTGCTGCATTTGCAAGTGAAATGAAGGAGAACAAAGCCTGCTGCAGCTTTATCTTGTCCTATTAAAACCAATGGTGGCAGGTTTCATCCTGTGAGCACCAAGAGGGAACAAGCCAACAAACACAGGAACAGTCTCAAACTATTCCAGGCATTCTGCTTTTCCTAAGCATCACGCATCTGGGAGTCAGAGCACAGGAGTCAATCCTCCTTAGAGCAGAATTTTGGGGAGAAAATGCTGGTTAGGAAAACTGCTCAGACTGTTATCAAAGAAAGAGATGAGAGCCCAGACGACATCCCGAGTCAGCGGTTCCTCAGTGCCTAATCGTTCCTGACAGCATGAGCCATCCCTCTGGAGCACACACCAAAACCAATTCTTTTCTTGGCAAGCTGAGGCAACTCCATTCCAGCTTCAAGCACTATGACAACAGTAAGTTCTTCTCCAAACTGAGGCCAAGTGCTCCACGCTACAGCGACAAGCACCATAAAGCCTTCAAGTATCTCGCCTAAGCCCGTGGCTGTCGAGCACTGCCTTACGTGCTTGTGCTTACGCTGCCTGCAAAACGAAGCGCCCTGCCTTAGGGCAGCTGCTCTGAAAGCAGCTGCTTTTCCTCCAGAGGAAGCAAAATGAGACCTTCAACATGGGAACATGGATTGAACACACCTTTGTGGTCAAAAGGACAGTGACAGCAACATCCACCTCAGGGGGTGAAAACGATGCCTTCTAAATGAGACAGCATTTTCCTTCACTGTAACCGTGGGTTAAAGCCTTGGATTTTAAAGACACACCAGCAAGTCTTTGTGAGGAGAACAGTACTCCAGGCAGCAGAGGTCCTAAGTGTTTTCTCCTTCTAATTTGCCCGTTTCTGGGCAGGAACAACTTCCTCAAAGTGGGTGCAAAAGGATGAGAAGGGTTGTCTGGAGCAGTGAGCCTCACAGACAGCAATATTCCCCAGCTTCTTTTCTCATTTGCAGTTGTGCACTGGATGTGGAGAACAGGCTCCTGTTTTCCTGTCTGCTGGCTCTGCTAGAAATCACCCACCTTTCACAGGCACGGGGAGCGAGAAGGCCGAGACACGAAGCTATGTGCTGTAAATTGGCAGTGAGAAGAGAGAACGCACGGCAGATGTTTTGATCACACTCTAAGCTAAAGAGACACGGGAGCTTCAAGGAGCCATTCTCTTCAAGGAGCCGTTCCAGCAGTGGTGTCACTGAGCAGGAACGGTCCATGCTCTGCTCATCAGATAAAAGCAACAAGGTCTGCATGAAGACTCCCTCCACACACATCCAGAAAGCCACTTTAAACACCACCTCTCATCACAATAACCATCACAAGAGAGGTTTCCTCATTATCCTTTGAGAAGAGCTGAGGTGTGGGCTGCAATCCCTGAAACAGATGCTTCGTGATGACCCAAGGTTAGCAGGGTGCAGAAGACTGACATCTCTTTGCTGTGTTGTCACTGGGACCCTCCCCATTGCAAAGTGAAATGGTGTTCCGAGATACACGGTGTCTCTGGAAGTGCAGTTCCTCCTGCATTCCAGGGGCCATAGGAAAGCACTGAAGCAGTAATAGCAAGGTTCAGTGAGAGGATGGGTCATGTGAAGGTCCAAAGCTAAATAACATGTGAACAGCACAGAACGGGCCGTAGAATATTAGAACACTGGCAGCCCTGGAGTCATTTTCTTGGCTTATACATCACCACACGCTCTTTGGAATGAACACTCAGGAATCACAGAACCCGCTGACTGTGGAGCGTACAGGCACCTCGAAAGCAGCGTGACAGATTCCACACATTACCAGGGTACTCCTAATCTTCACTAAAAATATTACGATAACTATTTAAACTACTCAAAGCCTCTGAGCTCGGCTCTTCAAATGTCAAGAATCTGTTAGGTTTTTCACGCACAGCAGCGATCATCTACCAGTGCAAGCTCCAAGTAAAAGGCTTCGGTACACAGTTTGCCAGGAAATATGTGGAGAGTATAACGATTTCATTCCTTGTAGCAGTGATGCTACCTGTTCGGTTCCCTTGGAATATATATTTTCAGTGTTCTCTTTCAGGAAAAAGACAAGGAGACAAACTAACTGAGCTTTTTTAAGGCTTAAAAAGCCTGAAGAACAGTGTTTCTCTCCCTGTCAGGACCAAAAGCTCCCACTGCAAACCCCAAGGTCAGGTAGTGGCTTTGCAATGACCAGTAGTCACCGCTTGTCACTGTGTCTAGCTATTCCACAAGAGCAGGGTGCTTGATGTGGAGATACAAGTACTTAGAAAGCGTTTTCCATTCAGACTTCAATAACTGAAAGTGCTTGATTTAAAAGCTCAAATACTAAAATTAGTGCCGATCCTCTGCAGTGGAATTTAAGGCCTCGTTTCGCGCTGCTCCTCATGGCAGCCACTGCTGCACACTGGGCTCCTCTTTAGAGGCATGTCACAATACCTGCAGCTGGAGGGATGCGGGGCTCACCCGTGGGAATCACCTCGGCTGGGCAGTAACTCACACCATGCAAACCTCAGCACCAACTGCCTTCTATGCTAGCTGTGTTAGAACCCAAGCCAGTCCCTACTTGCTGGTGCAGTTACACTACTCGACAAGTGATGGGTAGCTTAGGAGAGGGATTATTTGGGACACTCAGGCAGCACACACGGCCACTTGGGCAGAACGGTACCTTGTCTGTCTGTAGCGATGGTCACAGCACGTTTCTATAGCCTATGACCTGCTGTGATGACTGCATCCTAACTGCCAGTATAACTTGTTGCTGCAGCTCATCTTTAGAGTTGCCCACACTGGGCTTTAATTTGCAAACCTGAGCCTGGGGTTTGTGCAAACACAAAACGTTTGGTGTGAACTTCATATAAACACAAACTGTTTACACCTGTTAGGTACACATTCGCTCTTTGAAGGCCCTGGACCAGCATTTCAAATGATCTATTATCTATGCATGGGGAACACGTGTTAGGGATGGCCACACAGTAAAATAGACCTCAGTACGGATGGATTTGTCAGGCAGTGCCAGGTTTGCAGACCCCTCACAAATTTTTGGAGCACACCAAGTATTTACACAAAATAACCCCTCGGATCACATTTCTGAGCTGGGGGATTTAAAGGCAGTTCTGCCACAGCGGGCTGTACAGGTCACCATTTGCTTCAGCCAGTTACTAGCGGTGGTTGTTAGGCAGCCTCCAGTCCACATCCAAACTCTGGTTGCAGACTGTGAGACTGGACATGCTGAGTGATTTAATGATGCAAGCAGAGAGCAACAGTGACTGACACAGGAAGAAATTAATGCTTCCAAAGAACTACCTTAACAAAGTCACTGACCCCTTGGATAATGACCTCCAAACCATGTTAACACCTTGTATTCCACAGCTCTGCAGTGTCCTGTATCAGAGGAGTGTTTTTATTAACATACTACTACCCACTAGGAACGTGTCCCTTCTTTCTGCTCAGAGTTTCCCCCTCACCTAAGACCATAGTCTACCTTGAGGCTCTCTACCTTGAGGCTCAAAAAGCAGAAAACCTGTGCCCCTGCCACATTCATTGCTGCTCTCACTGCTCCTAGGGAGGGAGAAGGCTTCTTTGTGGGACTCCTAGTGCCTCACTTGGCAGTGAGGGAGAGTTTAAGTGACTTCAGCTGGCCCATAGCTCCTGTGCACTCACTCTCTCCTCCCAGTGCTGCTGCTACACTCTCAGCCCAGTGAGACTATGCTAAGGCAACTGTCTGGGAAACACAGGAGCTGCAGGTCTCTGGTTCCTTCTTACCTCTAATCTAAATCTGCATGCTTTTGATTTAAAGACTCTGTCCCAAACACATGTTGCTGGCTCATATTGAGCAGCTTGTCCATAAGTCCTTCTCCCCAGGGCTGCTCTCGGTCCACTCACTGCCCAGCCTGTATCTGTGCTTGGGATTGCCCTGAGCCATGTGCAGGACCCATGCAGTTGGCCACCTTCTGGTGCCACGCTGGAGCCTGTCATGCCCAGCCTGTACAGCATCCCTTCCCTTCAGCATGTTGACCTTAGCACACAGGCTGGTGTTGTTGGCACTTGCTGAGCGTTCACTCAGTTCCATTGTGCCTCTAGCTGACCAAGACCTTCAACAGCTCCCAGTACTGACCCAAGGACCACCACTCACCACCGCTCTGAGGCACCTAAAACATGGAACATTCCTACAAGCAGCACATCAAAGAATTGAAGTCCCAGAAGTGCCCAGCCTTCTCAGAACAGCTAGGCCTCCAGAGCCTTGGGTAAAGTCACCACCAGCCTGAGCATACGGACAGTTACGCCTGCGTTCCTCTATGTGCAAAATCAAGTTGACTACATGAACTGATGAGGACACCACCCATTAAGATGCAAGCGTTCAGGCTCCTTTCCCACATTGCACTGACTAGCCAACAGGATGAGGGTGAGCTTGCAGGGCCAGGGCCAGTAAGAGTGCTCAGAAAGAAGACTCCTGGAAGGTGGGGTCCAAAGCTTTAAGCTCCACAGAGGATCTGCCCCAGAGAATTTTCAGGGCCTCTCTTCTATGCATGGCACCCATGGGCTGCTCCACTGGCACCTGGCCAGCAGCTATGCATTATGGCTTGGATAGCAAAGCACATGAGCATGGTTAGTGCTACTTAAGCGAACAATAACTCATCAGATTTAAGGGAGAGATGATGCTGCTTTCTGTTACCAAACTCATGCTTCACTCTTTTTCTCAAGAACACAGGAACACTTCAGCGAGCACTGAATGGAGATGCAAATATAAAGTGGAATGAGAACTGATGTAATCAGGCTGTGTGAATGAGCTGAAGGCTCAGTTCAGTCTCCTCCTGCTCCCTGCCCAGCGGATGCTGACACAGGAACAGAATTTATCACTCAGTAACTACAGTGCAATTATCACTTGTAGTTGCCTTTTTTCACATTATAGCATCAAGAAATAATGTCCCAGGGCCAGATGTCCCATTTAAACACTCCGCTCAGTTTTGTGAGAGTTGTTGCTACAGAAAAAAGTTTCCAAGGGCAGAATTACCCTGAGGTCCTGGGCAGAGCTTTCAGGGACCCACTGTTTTATTACCTGTCCTCTGTGTTGATGCTGTAGAAAGCATGAGTTCAGGACAGTGGTTTAAGAGCATTCATGCTTCTAGCTAGCATTCTGAACCTGCTTTATGAAATCCATGTCAGAAGCCAAACAACAGCAGCCCTTCCAGTACAGACAGCAGGAGGAAGCTGTGCACTGCTTTGGACTCTGGTCATCACCCATGGACTGCCCACCTAGAGCCTGCATACAAAGGAAAGCTATGCCAGGGTGGGAAAGTCCTGTTTCAAGCATTGGAACAAGAGGGTGACTGGGTAGGATGGCTAGCTACTTGGTGCTCATCAGTCTGAATCAGAGAATCCTTAGGGATCAGAAGGGACCTGGAAAGATCCTCCAGTCCAGTCCCCCTGCCACAGCAGGATCACCCAGACCAAGTTGCACAAGAACACTGCAGCTGCATTAGACAACAGACAAAGCTGTGTTTGTTCTTCACACTCTTGTTTCATTATTATTTTTAAACACCTGTAAAATCTTGCTTCTACCAGCCCCAGTCAAGCAGTTCTCAGCAGAAAGACTCCTCTTTAAATTAAGAGAGCTTCGTCCAAGTGAACTGAAAACACTGGTCCCCCAGAAACTCCTAAAGCCACTTGTGAGCAGTGCTTACAGCAAAAACCACACTACAAGCAAAGATTCCCTCATCAGCTGGACTTGTGATTTTAGCTCAGGGCAGAAAGAGCTGGGCTGCTCTGGGTGATCCTTGGCACTGTAGAAAAAGGAGGGGGGAAGCATTCGTTATTAAAACACAAAGAAAGGAACCAGGGGGTCCCTTTTCTTCAATGTCAGGTGCAGAAGAGACTGCCCTGTGAAGTGCTGCAAAGGTATAAAGCATGCAGCAGACAGCAGTGGGCAGACACGGGGTGTTTCCCTCTTATCTTTTTGCCAGGTAGTCTTTTCAGTCAAGATGATCTGATGCAGTGTCAGCTCCTGTGAGTTAAGGGTTTGATAAACAAGCCAGAGCGTGCAGCAGCAGCATCAGAACTGCTCATACAGCCCTCTCCACAGCCAGTAGGCTCCCTGCTGAAGGTTACGGTGACATTTACCTGATCACAGTAGGCAAGGAGAGCCCAAGATGCTGAAAAAGCAAGAGAAGCTTATGAAGAAATCCAGACAAAACACTAAAACAGATGTTTTCTCACAACCAATAAGATGCAGCCTGCTCTAGAGGAGAGCCTCTCTCAGCAGGCAGATCAGACTAGATGATGGTCTCTTCCAACGCTTGGGATTCTGATTCTGTGATGAAAGTCACAAGTTCAACAAAAAGGTCTGTGGTTGGCAGAGGGTGCTGCACCAGTTCAGGCACTTATTCTCTGACTAATTTCAGAAATGACCCTAATTACATTGGCTCCTGAGGCCTGGAAGACAAGTCCTTCCTCCCACACAGCAGCACCCCACCCAAGCCCTTTATGTCCAGTCCTCTGTCCTCAGAGTCCTAGAATGAGGGGAAGGGGTCAAAGGGTTTCCTCGTTTGCAGCCACACCGCAGGCTGTCCTCAGAAGGGTTGGTATCTGTACAGAGCCTGATGCCTCTTCCCACAGAATTCAATTGCACAGAGAGGTTATAATACAGGGCTGTCCACAGCACAGCGCGTGCCAGGCTCTTTCTGCTGGCTGTTCCCGTGTTAAAACAGGCTTCTCCTTTGTTCCTCTGAGGTGCTACATCAGCTCCAGCACCCATACACCCTGCTACCTGCCCGAGAAGGTCAACGAAGGTCAGAAACTCGGGTACATAGGAAGAACACGTAACTGTAGAGTCAAAGCCACAGTAACCCAGAGCACCTCGCTCTCAGGAACCTCAGTTCAGCCTAGGAAACACAACCCTAACTCAGTTCTGCTCTTCCTCCTCAGCCCTTGCTTTCTGGAAGGGACAACAAAGCTGCTGCTGTGATATTGAGCTCCGCCCAAATAAAGATTAAGATCTCATTTCATCCCAGTTCTTGAGTGACTTTTTGAGTGGAATGAAACAGATATCTACTTCCATGAACAACGACTGCAAAGTCATGAACCCGTTCCTGGTTATAAAAGGAGCAGGAACGGGTCCCATGGGCAGGCAAGAGGAAGGCAGCAGAACTCGAGGGAACGCATCTCATGTGCAAAGAGGTAACTGTTGTGCAACACACACAGTGATGCTCTGGGCAGGGAGCTAGGGATTGTGTAGGAGGGCTGCCAAGGGCTCTCTCCCAGGGGCACACAGGAGCCACCGTCCACAACAAGCAGGGGCAGGAGAGTTCCTTCAACAGGCAATGTTGCAGTGCTCAACCGAAGCGACGTCTGCATCTTTAGATCAGTTGCATCGAGATAGCACCAGCGCTAAACGTGGAGGCAGGGTTTGGGTTTTAACATTACCCCCCCAGACACCCAGACAATCCAGGGAGGCATTTACCACCTCTGCATAAGTGATTTTGTTCACCCAGACCGAAACGTCCGCCTTCTTTTGCATGCCATGCGAGGAATTAGCTGCAGAACAAAAGAGTGGTGAGGAGCATACTAATTCAGCAGCTTCTAGCAGCCCGAAGACAAAACAGCAAAGCAGAAGCTAGCGATGCTTCTCTGCTCACACCCAAGTATTTCTCAAGGAGAAAGGAAGGAGGCTGGGGCTGGACAAGTGTTCCCTGGTACTGTCTCACCAGAGACTCTTTGGCTTTATAGGAAAACCCAGCAAGTTTCAGTTTTGGTCTGAGAAGTGAGCATTAAAGAAACCTCAGCTGTGTGTGGCATGGCCATGGTATGGACATCAGCACCATCTACTTGGTCTAAAGAAGAAAGTTTAAGGAACAAATTCCACCTCTTCTTTACAGGCTCAGACACTTGAAGTGGCAGAACTGCGAGCAGAGGCAGTGCTGCATGAAATGTGGCGAGAGAGATGCGTCAGGACGTGGCAAGAGGCGTTGTCTGACTTGGTCTACAGCTGAGCCAGCAAGAAGCACTGGATGGGTGTGCCGATCACCCAGAAATACTTCAAATCAAACAATAGCCACCAATGCCAAAGGCTGAAAGCAGACAAAACCCAGACAAAACCCTCTGAGCCCTGTGCACCTGCCACGTGCTGCCTGACACCGAGTGTTAGAAGATGCCATTGAGTCACTACACAAAACCATTCCTTTTCATCTCACTTCCCTGGAGAGACTGGCTTGCAGAAAATCATATGACAGCCCAACAGTCCAAAACCTAGACATTCAGCCTAGACTAAGCCCCTGGGCTTTCCCCAGCCAAAGATGGGTGACACTCTATGTTTCCTCATGGCCACCACCTCGAATGTAAACTCAGTGTTCACAGGCACCCCTATAGTCGAGTTCCTCTCTAAAACACCAACGTTAACAGTAGAGTTACTTGTCCACACTTGGGGCCACACTGGTTAAACAAAGCCCATAAGCAGAGGAAGTGCTGCTGAGGAACAGCAGGCCAGGCTTCAGAGTCAGTACAAGGCATTGCGGGCAGCAGGGCAAGCGACGGCACAAATAATTCCAGGGTCATCTTCAGGGACTCCAGGCTCCTACACAAGTTCTTGCTTTGCACTACTGACTGCTTTAGTGCTTCTGCTCCCTTGCTTCACAAGGCCACCCATACCCTCCCCAATGCTAGCCCACTTTTCTCTGAAGTCCCTGTGCTTCTTAAGTTCGCGGCATCAGTGGCCGTGGTTCGAGCTGGTCTGGCATTCCCTGTGAAAGCCTGGCTCTCCAACTGTTCTGCTAACCTCTGGCTTCCCTTTCTTAAGAAAAGATGGTAATTTTCCTTACAGAAACTGGATCAAGCCTTTCACTGAGGCCGAACAAATTAGATTTAACTCATTTTCCTTTCCTAGAAAATTGCATTTTCTCTAATGTCTTAATTACTGATCAAACCCAGGTCTGAAGGAACCCCGCTTCCCTGGATCAACAGACCATCACCTACAGTATCAGGGGAAAAGCAGGTCCTGCCTTTATTTAAGCATCTGTTCTGCAGAACATAACTCGAACCCTTTGTAAAAATGCAATTAGCCATCATTTCCTTCTCCCTAGTAATGTTCCAGCTTGCTCAGTCCAGAAAAATCCCAGAAGAAGTTATGGGAAGGGTGCTCATCATGGCTTCGTTGTCCCTAAAGTGCTTGTGTGGGTAAAGATGGACCTACAGACACACAGTCCTTCACAAGCTCCCTTCGCATGGGTCCTTCCCATAGGATGTATTGCTGGTGGAGCTGCTACAGGATGGGGTACAGGCCTTCAGGAGAAGGCTGCTCCAGCACAGGGTGCCTGTGGGAACCACATCTCTGCCCAAGGTGACAGAAACCACCCATGCAGCTCAACTTTCTATACAGCCTTGCCACACGAATCAAATACACTCTACTGCTCCTCTGCAGATCACCTACTGAAGAGTTAACATTACAATACACACGCACCACAGAACCTTCATGATCTTCACTTGCATCAACAAGAATTCCCAACCTCAAAACCAGAACATCACCCACCACCACCAAAGTGAGCAGGTGGCAGGTGCTCAACCCCTCTCTCCACCACAATTAAGCCAGCAATTAAACGGTTATTGTGCTGCCTGAAAGGTCCAATCCTGTGTGCTCCCTCTGACAAGCACCGTCTTAATCCTGAATTCCTCCAGAGGCCCACTGCTGGGCTCCAAGATTGACCTTGGCTGCCAGCCAGTCACCTACAGAGCCCTTCTCTCACTTTCCCTCCTCAGCAGTTCAGGGGAAGAAAATAAAAGCTTGTGGGTTGAGCTGAAGGGAGTTGAATGAAGAGAAGGAAAGGCTGCAGGAGAAAGCAAAGCAGAACAAGAAGATTGATTTTCTGCTTCCCACCAGCAGGCAACGCTCAGCCAATTTCTGAGAAGCAGAACCCAGTGCACAGAGCAGTTGCTCTGGAAGACAAATGTCTTAATAATGAACGTCCCTTTCCTCCTGCCTTTGCCTGGCTTTTATCGATGAGGACATCATCATATGCCATGGGATATCACTTTCTTCACCCTGGGTTAACGGTCCCCTCCCTGTCCCCTCCAAACACCTGGCCCACAGCCTGCCTACTGGCCTTTCTGGGGGACATTGGATGCATGGCTGAGAAAACATTGTAAGAAATTGCTGTGCGAGGCAGTCGATCAAACAAAGAGCACAGTGACCCACTGCACTACCTCTCACTGTGGCCAAGAGCTTGGCAGGAAAGCTGTAAGAACCAGGAGAGTAAGTGATCTTCGCTCTGGCCTTCCTGAGGCAAGCCAGGACGTATGGAGACTGATCAAGAGACCTGTTTTCCTCCCCTTGCCTGCTCCTCCTTATATTCACTTTTACTCTCCCTACTACCCCCCGTTACTAAACCTTGCTCGTTTTCACAACGGTCACATCTGCAGCTACCGCACGTCTCAGCTCTCCCACTCCCTGCGTGTTCTCCAGCAGTGAAACCTGCAGCTGAAAGTTCCTACTACAGTGCAGACACCAGATCCTAGGACATCTGCCGTACAGTATGCCACCAGTTCACCAGAGCACTCTAGACTGAGTCTATTGGCACCTGCTGGGCCAATTCACACCCTGCGGGTTGGAAACTGCTCAGCGCAGGGCATGCAGGCAAACTGCTCGTGCCATCTGCACCACACACCATCCTAGACTACTCTATGAAGTTGAAAGTGTCCCAAGACCTGCTTTACGTCAACTCCTGCTCAAACATACTGCATGAAGTGCACTGGCAGACATCAGCCCTTTCGGATGTCTGCTTACTCCCACAGGCACCACCCACCCGGCTGACACAGCAGGCTAGGAAAGAACACGGGAGGGGGACAGCACTTGGTAGACAGAGCAGAGACAGTCTAACTCCTCTCCTGGAGCACGGCTGCAGGCTCTGTTTCCTAGGGAGTATTTTGTCTTCAGGAAATCAGGCTGCTCGCCTGCTGAAGACACCTGACGCAGAGGTCCGTTCAAAGCGCCATGCTCCTCCTGTCAGTGCTTGGCTTGAGGACCAAAGGTTTTAATGAATAAAGGAGATGCTTTTTTTCTATTTCCCATTGATTTCTGCTGGAGCAGGGAGGGAACTGTTCTTTCTGGACTCGTGGCACAACCCTCGAGCATGAAGTGACTGGATTGGATGTAGCTTTTCACGTATTTCTGTTCATTGTGGGTTAGAACTAGCTGGGATAAAACCTTGGCTGGAATGCCTTTCCACGGAGAAATCCAGTTGTTTCCAAGCAGGAAACCCTGTCAGTCCCGCTGGGATTGCATTCTGCAGAGAGGAGGGGACAGTGCTCAGGCACTGCCAAAACGTTTTGTCATTTTCTCTAGGCAGTTAAGGTAAAAAAGTCTCTTATTCTGTATGGGCTGCAGTTACACAACATTCCGAGTGGATACGAAGCTGGGACCTTTCTTTCAGGCTCTTTTCAACCTGGAGTATGCCAAATAGAGCCGTCAGCCTCGGCTCAGCACTGCGGACTATGGCCCTCTCTCCACAGGGCTAGAGAGCCAAAGAAGCAACAAGCATAGACAGCTGGAAGAGGCACGTAACGCACAATATTTACACCTGCCACCAGGTTTGGTTGTGGGGAGCTGTGTCTGACACCACACGAGTATTTTAAGAGCTCGAGCAATCTGTCAAAAGGGTGCCAGAGCAACCAAGGAGTAAAGATTAACAGAAAAGCTGGTGCGAGTGAGAAGCAGCACAGAAGCCACGGAGTTATTCATCCGGAGAGATCCGGCAAGACACTGTGACACGCCCACGGAAACCTCATGTCACTGCAATCCATACCAGAAGATCTGGTTATCTTCCAGGCCATAATAATAAGGACTGCAGAACAATCAAACCAAAACTAGAACCTGTGTGGTGGTGCAGGGGAGCACTGTGCCCAAACCCCCTGCCTCTGTGCGTTACAAACTAGTGAAAAAAACTCTGTGCCTATCCAGACCCTTCTTCACGGGTATCTCAGCTCAGCACGCTGTGCTAAGCTTAAAGGCAGCAGCACGGCATGGTAATCACCCTGAGAAGTAAATAGACATAAAAACGCTTGTTAGTGTTACAGAGGAAACCCAAGAGCTCTGCGCTGGCATTCGGCAACCACAACTTTGAAGAATGGCTGCAGAAATAGTAGCGGTGCCATGATGATTTATAGCCCTAAAGGCACGTACGCATGCACAGACAACGGACGTTTCCCACATCATCGTGAATTACTGCCGTCTGTCTCCCTGGCATCAACACCCTTGCTGCCAGCATCTCCCCACTAAACTCTAATAAGGACATCCTGCAGCCATCACCAAGGCCCACAGGCTGCTGCCAGAAGACAAACGGCCCTACCGTAAGCAATTCCTCAAGATTATGCTTCATTCATTACACTACACCTCAGATTATTAAGAAAAATTCCTTCTATAGCAGTTTCCCCTCCAAGTTCAATGAAACATAAAATACACATTTGTACAGTCAGCCAACTAAATTATCTGCGCCAGGATTTATCCCAGCCCACCACAACCAGAGGCCAGGTCACGCTGGTCTCTCTTTACACTAAAAGAATAGAGAACCCTGCAATAGGAGACAGCTGGGCCTTGACGGGGGAGCCAGCGAAGCTCAACTGAGGCCCCGGAGGTGCATTTCCATCCATCAGAGCTGCTACACAAACCAAGAACAACTGTGCCCAACAGCGTGAACCCAGCCCTCCGTTGCACTTCTGCAGTCTGGTGAGGGGCACAGTCACTCCAAACCCTTTCAGGCACCTTAGCTGCCTCACGACCAGTTGTAATCTACAGAAGCACCCTGTGACTGCAGAGCCCGAAGCACATTTGAAGCTGGTTTGTTAAGGAGCAGGATTCTCTGCAAACAGCCGGACGGAGAGAGGGGGCTTCACAAAGCCTGACGCCTTGGTTTGGCCCACTATTGCCCAGCCAAGTCACCATGCTGGAAGCTCCGCTTCATCCGCAGGTGCGGAGCTGGAAAACACTACCTGCTAATGCCAGAGTGGCATTTCTTCTGTCTTCCTTCTAGACCATTCACAAGCAAACTGACTGGCAGAAACATTCTTAATGTACCTGGGAGCCAGGATGCACAGGACAGCCTACCTCCCTGACCCACAGCCTCTTCCACTCCCCCTCTTCTGCTGCTCTTCAGCTTTCCACTTAGTTTGGGCTGCTTCCTAGACAGCCCCACAGCCTGGAAAGGCAGGCTCAGCACCCTCCTTTGCTCTCACTTGTACTCTTGCAAGCATAAACTGTTCTAAACTGCTCTCTCCCTCAGCCTCACAGAGGCAAACAACGCCAAACCATCCAGAGCACAACACACACACGTTCCATGTGTTAATATTAAGGGGCAGGAAGCAAGGAGGCCTCCACAATAAGCAATCAATGGTCTTTAATCGAAAGCAGTGCATTCCCTACATCGCCACAATTACGTGGATTTCCTTAATGCAGAAGCTGACGGTAAAACCAGGGACAAAACGAGGTGTGAAGTCCAAAGTCCCCCTAATTGGTCTCGAAAGGAGGGGAAGGGTGGAAGAGCTTGAGAAGAACACAAACACGTTGCACCCACTGAATCAAAGCCATACCCACCGGTCCAGTGGCCAACTGAAGGGTATCTGAGACAGACACTGACTTTCTGACTGCTCACCGAAACAGTTTATGTCAAAAAGGAACCCCGACCCTCTCCTGCTCCTGCGTGGCTGTTTGAAACAAGACACCCATCCTCTGCAGCACTCGTCAGGGGCTTTCACCAGACCAAGTGGAGAGCCAGCACATCATTCCTGTTTGTGTTCGTTCAGAATTTCAGCAAGATGGAGAACGCTCTCTGTGCCACCCCTGAAAGTCCTCCTTCCTGCAGTAAGGATCTCGGATCCATGACAGTAACCACCTCTTCCACACAGCTCCAAGGCAGGAGCAAGACAGCAGGCAGCCTCTCTTTCGAGGCACTGTCCTTTACCACACACCTGTAAGTGTGGAGAGCTCTAGCAGGAGTCATCCTCCCTACAGATGAGGAGGCTGGGTCTGAGAAGCAGTCAGTGGCCAACTATTAATCTGAAACGTTCCAAGCCATGACCTGGCCCGAGTGGCTGGGAACCACACGCTTGATTATGTCGAGAAAGGAAAGTCCTGGTGCCAGTTTTGTAAGACAGTTCACGTGGAAGCAAGAAGAGAGTTTACACATTTAAAGGCAGCCAAAATTCCATGGAACCAACCGAGGTGCCCGTAAATCCACCCCCTGCAGGTCTGCCACACATACGACAAGGCTCTCACCCTTGAATCAGGGGTTACTCTGCTGCAATACCTGCCTCTGGGTGCCTGACGCTTCCTTTCCAAAAAGCTATTCAGGTTTTACCTCACACAAAACACCTCGGGTGAGAGGGGTTTTACAGCTTGTTTCTCTTTGCTGACTATGAACAGACCCTTTAACAACTGGCTCAGGTGAGCCTGCCTGCAGAAGGGGGTGTGACAGATGCTCATCAGAGGCTACTACAGCAAAAAGTGCTCCAACAGAAGCTGGGAATCATGACAGGTGATCCGTCTGGAGGCATTTGGGGATTGCACGAACAAAGGTGTAGCTGGCTGCTTTATGGGCTTGCTCTTATAACGCACACGGCCCCTCTGCCGTACCAGGCTCACAGGAGAGCTCTTGTGCTTGCTGCATTGAACTAGCCTGACAATTCTGACTGCACTAAGGATGCTGCAGCTCTTTGTGCTACCACAATGAAGAAAAATAGGGAACAGTCATCCTCATTACGGAAGATGCATAGCACTGCTGTTGCAGGAGAAGAGCTTCTGGTGCAGAACCAGTGACCTGAGGAGATAGTTAATAAAGTGTCCACTTTAATGATTCAATAGCAGCGAGCATCCTTCATAAGAAATTTAACAAGCAGCCTGTAACAGCATTAAAACCCAAATTACATTGTCATTCATGACATCTGCATTCTGAGGTCTCGGAGAAGCAGAGAAAAGCTTGCTGAATCCCCAGGTTGGATAAAGTTTGTCGCCTGACACGCAATGACAAAAGACCTAGTACCCACAGGACTTCTGAAAGGCTTGAGATTCCACTGTACAAGCGTTGGCGTGGCGTGCCTGCTCTGACACTGACAGGGACACCTCCAAGTGATGGATGGTTTGGGGTTTCTGCCAATTCGCCCTCTGTTAAAACTGCTGGAAACACAATCTTTCTGGAGTCACGTTCCCAAAGAAACCACTGGAACGAGTGCTGAGTCCTAAACACAGAGGGCTGCATCAAGAGTGGCTGAAAAACTGAGGACAACTGCAATGAAGCAGCAGCAGCAATTTAGAAAAAAGACATTTCAATTAACTCAAGTGTGAGAGCCAGGTTGCACAGAAAGAGTTGGTTGGAGATTAGTTTGACAGCAGGGAAGTAAATTTTAGCTTTCAATTAAGTAAAAAAGAACAGGGTACAGATGAGGCTGATGAAAAACTCCAGTGACACGATAGAGAAATCTTTATCAGCAGTTATATCTGCCCTGTAAGCCTAGCTGGGCCTGATCCTGGGTCTGTTCTTATCTCCCCCCTGTTAACACAAAGGAAATAATCATGTCTGCATGTGCAGCAGGTTTGCAGTCAATACCCAGTTAGATGGAGTTGTCAGAGGGCTGGAAGACAGGGCTGCTGTTCAGGGGTACCTGATGGGCTGTAGGCTGCTGGAAACTCCACGGAGCTCAAGAAATGTAAAGGCCAAGTCCGTCACCTGGGATGTCAGAACTCCATACAGCAAGTACTGTTTGAGGGCCAAGGGACTAACCTGGTGCTGCTGTGGGCAAGCTCAGCGTGAGCCAGCAACATGCCCTTGCAGCAAATTCAACAGCATCCTGGGCTGCATCAGCAAGAGCACAGCCAGCAAGCGCAGGGAGGGGACTCTTCCCTCTACGTGGTGAGACACATCTAGGGTGCTGGGTCCACCTCTGGACTCCCCAGTACAAGAGAGAAACTGAAACTCCAGTCTTACGGAGGAGGCCAGGATAGAGGACTGGAGCACAGGACATGAAGGAATAGGCTAGAGAGCTGGTTTTCTTCAGCTGGGAAAAGGAAAGATCTTGCTGCTATCTGCAAGTACCCAAGAGGACAGCACAGAGAGGCCACAACCAGACTTCTGGGAGTGCACAGTGGAGGTACAAGAGACACCACTCACAAACAGGAGCACGGAGGTGTAAAAGTCACTAACTATGGGCAGATACCAGGGCAGGCTGCTCAGAGAGGCTGTGCTCAGAACTTGACTAGGCAGACCCGAGCACCTGCTCTAACTAGACCTGCTTTGTTGGGCAAGGGGTTGGATGAGAAGGTTTCTGAAGGACTGTTCCATCCTCAGTGACGGTTACAGCAACCGTTACTCGTGTATACAAACCCCATCAGTCTTCAGGTGAGGGTGAGACTGGTGTGGGAGACTAATTTGGAAGCTAAACAAGCTTAGGTACAGTGTAAGAGAGTGCCTGCCTCCTCCCTGGAGGGTTCGGGGGCCTTTCTCTCTTTTACTCTAGATCAAAATCAAAGAGTTGTTAGAGGATTCATACATTTGAATTTATTTGGGAACAAAGAGAAAGGGTTGTTTTCTGTGGTGCTGACAAAGGTTTTGGTGCAGCAATTACGACCTGAGAAATAAGTCTAGATCCATGTCAGAAAATTCACAGCGCCTGAGCACAAGGTTTACAACCCATCTCACACGTGTGGGTAGATAGTGAAAGGAGGGTAGCAGCCAAGAGCTGTTGGTAGAGCATGAAAGACTATAGAGGAATAAGGCTGAACTGTTAGGGGATATATTGAGACAGGGAGTACGTAAGGAGTAAGGAAAATCTTGCCACCTGGTAGCACATAGCAATACGGAGCAGATGGTGGCAAAAAATAACCACTGAAAAAGCCTGCAATGCAAGCTGAACCCATAGCATTCATTACCATGTGTAAAAGCGAGGTCAAAATCCTAACGAGATCAAACCATAAAGAATGCCTGGGTAACAGCATCCGAGGGTTGAGTAGAGAAACAAAATACCTACAGGGAATGAGTACTCACACTGGGATCAGCACCTAATTCTCTTGCAGTACGTAAAATTCAACTCCCACTGAAAAGCTTCTTTTGGATGCAGCTGATAGTCAGCTATAGCCCCGTGCTCTGTGACGCTGCCCAGGCACCAAAGGAAACAACAGGGAACAAAGAACTTTGGGAAGAAGATGATTCCCATCACTTGGATCCACTGCATTTAAAGTATTCCAACTCATCATCAGAAAGGAAAAGACCAAAGGGAGCAGTAAGCACTGTAGCTTCAAGAGGGGCTTGGGGATGGGGTTGGAAAGCTCACAGACACATGACAAGTTCAAGCTTCAGGTGCCGATGGTGGAGGAAAGGCTTAGCTCTAGCGGTTGGCCTGCCCAAGGTGAACGTACAGCAGAAGCAGATCTTTAGCCTGTGAGCACTGCCCTGCAACACTACAGGGACAGGCGAGCTCTTGGTAGAATGAGGATGCTCACAGGGTTAAGGTTGATGCATTTATGTAATTAGGGAGCTCCAATTCTCAGGGTATCTTGCAGTCAGCTCTGGTTTCAGGCAGATCCATAAGTTTGTGACAATTATCAGAGCTTTGAATTAAGCAAAATTACAAGTACTCGTGGTAGCCTTTGTACTACTTAAAGTCTTCAGTTACCCAGCTAGTGGCCAACTGGACTCCACAGATTGGGTCAAATTCTTGTTAGAACAGTGAATTGCCACGCGTCAGCAACAGGAGCCCAGCGAAAGCACCGACACTTGAAGGAACACACTGTAAAGCTCTTTTCAGGGCAGGAAGAATGCCTAACACAGAGGGACTCCTAGCTTACCCACCAGCATCTGCAGTACATAACTGCTGTGAGGTGTGCCTCTCTGTTCTGTTACCCAGGCACAGGTATGAGTGGGGAAAACAGCCACCCCCCAGATAACGCTTGGAGCAATGTGGAGAAAACAGCGCTTTCCTCTGGACCCCAAATGAAGGCAACGAGGTTAGCTTCCAGTTCTGACAGCAGCTCTGAGTTTAACAGATGGTCACAAATCCCTGCTGGAGGCAACATCCTGCAGACCTGCAAGTGTGGTCACCACACACTCCTGGTAGTCACGGTGTTTGAGATTTGTGGACCAGATCCCTGCCATCCCCGTGCACAGCCACAGGCCTGAACACAACGGGGCTTAACGTTGGGGTGAGGAGGAAAGAACCAAAGTTATTCATGTGTCTAATCAGTGGGAAGCTGGCAGTCCTAGATACCCGCTGAGTCAGTTCACAGTGATGTCCCTGACACCTCTAGTCATTGCAAAAAGCGTTCTTGCCACAGCAGTTAACTCCAAAGAAACATTATTTTAATCCTCTGAGCAGTCCTACGTACATTTCACATCAGTAAGCCAATGCAGCCGTCCCCAGATCAGGTCTCTGCTATTTCCTAAAAGAAGGCCACTACGGTTGCGGTACCAAAAGCATTGCCAACACAGCCAGGTAGTTTTATCAGAGAGATGCGAACTAAAGCATCCTGCGACTACCGAGTGGCAGTCTGCTAGGGAGTGGAATAGCTTAGCATCTGCTGTCTTATTTCCTGAATTTAATTTGCGCTGTAATTTGTATTATTGCATTATTAATCAAGGGCCCATCCAGCATCTGATCTTGCAGAAGGTGAAGGTTGCTATAAATACTCATGAATCGTAGACTTCACGAGGTGAATTATCCACTCCTTGCAAAAACCCTCAGCGACAGGAAGGATGATTTCAAGGTGTTTTCAGGTGTAGGATTGTCCCATTTATTTTATAGTTTCATAATAAAAATCTGAGGTAACCATAGGAGATAATCTGCAAGAATGCTTTTAAAAAGCCTTCATTGAAGTTGGCTTATTTAGCACGATCAAATCTGTACGACACCCAGAATATCAAAGAGGATTACGCAAATCTGATTGCGCTTAAGTGAAATAATAATGACTGTTCTCCCATTGCAGAAGGATGATGATTAAATAGATACCGAATTGTAGTCATCTGCCTCAGAAGCCTGATGAAAGTACGTTACGTCAACATCAAACTCATGACACAGGCTAAGAATACTCAGTTTTCCCTACTTTTCATTTGGAAGCCATAAAAGTCAAAGAAAAAGGTAGTAGTCTTTAATTAACCCGAGAAGCCTCAATACTAGGCAAAACCTAACTCACATGAATTCATGAAGGAGAAGCAATTAGACCTACAAATGAGCTTTAAGTCTCTCTTTATAAAAAGCCATGCAGGATAACACTTCCACATTAGATTTCCCATGCTTTCCCTGATTTTCCTGTCACCTTGATCCATCTCTTCCTAATGAAACTGTAACTGTGCCAAAGCAACTTCTGGATGCAGATGCCCAGCGTGGGATGGCAAGACAGAGGCTGGCATCTCCCTCCAAGCAATTGGGACCCTCTGGAGCACAGAAGAGTCTTAGCAGGTAAAATCCTGCAGGAGTATAAAAGAAGACTCTAGGCAAGTGCTGACACCACAAGACTATCTCCTAAGAGGGAGGTTAAGGTACCCACATCACTTCCTCCTTAACTCAGTAATAAATCATACAGTGATTCTCATTCCTAGCTGACTCAGCCAGCAGAGCTGCTTATAGAAGAGACATCATCCCAAGGAAGCGATTCTGTACCCACTCGAGTTGATCCTGGACTGAACCAGGATTTCTCACTTCTCAGAAAAGTAAGTACTTGCTATTAAGTGGGAAAAGGTCAACAGCAGCCCTACCCACCCTGCTTTAAAAATCCCAGCACATTCAGATATCTGGGACTAAGTTCTTAGGTTATCATGTGGGAACAAGAAGTGACTGGAACAGGAAGCACTGCAAGGATTTTGGTCTGAGTTACGTGTGGAAATGCTCAGCCCAGGAAAGACAGACACTCACTGACATACACAGGCTCTGAGAAATCAGCAAACTTCCCTGCTGAAAGGCCAGCACCAAGGGTGCAATTTGTGGGTTAGTATGGGTTCGGCAGTAAGGTGCTCTTTGAGTTCTCACTTCAGGCTCATACTCAAGCACATAGGCTCTTCCTTGGGGTTAGTACTCTCCTTTCCGGGCCTCATCCCGAGGGATGAGAATTGAGCCAACTGTGATAGCGAATCCCCTACCACCAGGAAGCTCTGCTCTGGCACTGCCCCACAGCTCATCTGCACACAGCCACACACTGCCAAGATGACCTTGAGTGCATTTGCACTCTCAGTAGCCAGGTAGTTAAACAGGACACAAGCATTTATGACCAAACTTCCCTGAGGGGTCTTTATTCTCTGCCTTAAGAGCACCCTTCTGCCTAGGCTAACAACAGCAGGAGCACCAATGCAGAAGTACAGTAAGGGCTCCTGACACTCAAAAATGCTGCTGTTGGTTGGCTGCTCAGAAGCAGAGGCTCTTAACAACCCCGTGCTAGACCTTATTCTGTCAAAGACCAGACCACAGGGGATGGAAGCAGATGGTAGGGATTACATACCTGTGGGGAGGAAAGGAAGCTAATCCATCCGTAAGCTAAGTGAAGGATAGAGGGGGAAGGAGAAAAGATCTAGTTGCTCACACAAAGAACTCAGTGACAGGAGCGTACCCCAGGTTCACCTCAGCTGGGGCTATCTGACACAAACAAGGAGAGCAATGATGTTGAAGGTGTCACTTCACAGTATTTACCACTTGGTTAATTGATGAAGCTGCATGCTCTGCTTTCTTAGTAGTTGTGCAATCTCACGCAGTGCATCTGCTCCGAGTGCTCTTTGTTTCAACCTTCCTGGTGTGGGAAATACCACGTGGAACGAGTGCAGCTGCTTACTGACACTGGTGAGCTGCATTTGACTCTCTTACCTAAGAAAAACCTTCCTCCATCCAGCTCTGCAGACAAAGCCACGGGCTCATTTTCAGGTGCTAAGGCTCTGCAGAGCACAGTAAGTCAGCAGCAGTAATCAAGTCATATTTTTCAATTAACTACTCTGCTAAACACGATGTAACCGTCAGCATCTCGAGACGCAAGGTTTCAGCCAACAAGCTGCTGTACAGTATTTCAAGTTGTTAACATGCAGTAGAATGGTCTGAGCTGAGAGAGAGACACGAGACCGCGTTAGGACTATGGCAAACAGTTATTAAAGAAGTCTTAAGGCAATGGTTTAAGTTCAGCCCTGGTGCTCTTTGGAATGTACAGTCACTTCAGTCAAGTACCACCCGATAGCTTACACAGTTCGTGAAAAGCCTGCCTCAAACAGTACTGCAAAGCTCGGGCTGTACCAGTACCTCAGTCAGGGCTGAGGCCAACCAAGTCCTGGGCACTGCAGCGAGATCCTTGCACTGTTCGATTTTATAGCACTGTCCCTGCCATTTTGGGTAAAAACCAAGCTCTTTTCTGCTGCAAACAGCTCCTGTACAGAGTCAGGACGTTAGCACAGGCTGGGGAGCACCCTCTGGACTAACCACACCATTTGGGTTTGTCTGTCTTTTCCGAGAAGCTGCTGGGTGCTGCTGACCAGCTTTAGAGTTCTTGACACAGGTCAGTTTGTGAATACAGACAGACCATCCACACTAACAACCGCATCTTTCAGTGCCTCCCACGAGAGCAGCCACGAGGATCCACTGGTTCAGCAGTCTTTAAATTGTGATTTAGAAGGTACAGAGTTCACCGGCTACAAGTCCTAACAAACAAGCAAAGAACTGCTCTGAAAAATTATTAGATTCTTAAAAACTGAACGGCCTCACGCGGTGCCGCAGGAATTGCAGCAGCGGCATTTACGGGTTTCACCCCGCTCCACACGAAACATCGCTCCTCTCTGTGATCATCAGAAGATATTTCAAATTGCCCTGGTAGCCACAGCGAGCACTGAGAAAAAAGAATCCCAACAGAAACCATAATGTTTAAAATATAGTCAACTTTACAGCTCAGTCCTACGGGCAGCGATTTATTGCCGGTTCTTTTTATAGTCTATGGCTTCACTTTCACTCACCGAGACCATCAATCTTGCATTCAAAGGGAGCACGTGTCAGGTATGCCAGTGAAATACAATGCCAATGTCTAACATTTTCTTACTGCAGCAACATCAGGTTTGTGTGTTAAAGGCACTGTTTTCTCCTCATGCTAGGAGGAGTCCACTCCATGCTCTCTTAGCAGTGACTTCCCTTTATTCACCTTCTCTTGCTGGCCCTCTACATTTACTTTTCCTTACAGTCTTGTAAGGATGCAAAGGAATTTCAAAATGCATAGCAGGGACAGAGTGTTATGGATAAACAGGGCAAGAGACACCACCAACCACTTCCTACAGCACATGTCTACAGCAGCTGTTTCTGACTGTGACAGCCACACAGTGGGGACACAGAGGCTGCTGTGGATTCACATGGTTCTGCAGCACCAAAGTGACCTCTACCATGAAGCTATATGATGCCTTGTTGCCTGGGTCTGGCAGCATGAAGCTGGAAAGGGGAACACTCCTTACTGACAGCACCTTATGCCACACAAACTTAAAATTAGCCAATTAAAAGGCCAATTCAAGTAAAGAGATGCAGGCAGGACCGAGACCCTCCCTTGGCAAAGGCACTGCCTTTATTCAAACGGGTCATCCCAGTTTCTGTGCAAATGGCAAAAATACTTTGAGGTGATTTGGACTTGAGCAAGGAGCCAGCTTCCTTCTGATCACTGTCAGCTTCATGGCAGCCGAGTCGGGTCATAAGGAGATTTGCTGGAAAGCTGCCCAGGTGGATCTCAACAGCTTTCCTGGTTACCAGCAGGGACACCACCACCCTGGATGCTAGTCCTTGCCATGGGAACATCTGAAGGTACTTTCTGAAGCTCATTGCCTTTGCACTGTTCAGAAACAGAAGTAAGGAGTGAAGTGACTATGTGTATGTCAGTAGACCCGATGCTCAAGTACAGTCAGAAAGACAAAGCCACCAGTCTTTCTTCTGTCCACTGTTCTTCAGAGCTTCGCACATATTCAGGCTCTAACTTTCAGTTCCCCTTTGTAGGCATTCACCTCTTCACCTGTTCATTTTTAAACACACTAGCACGAATCGTGTGACTCGTTGGGAATAAACCCCAATTGCTAATGGGAAGCTACCGATAGTTTGCAAACCTCTCACAAGGAGAGTTGCAGACTTCCCCCTGTAACAGGAATTGTGAATGCTGACAGGTTCTACGGATGAAGCTTGATCACACTTTTGGGTTAGAGATTTATTTTCTCTCCTATTATCACTTCAGCTGGTTGCACCTCTCAGAAAAGAGACAGGGAACTGCATTGCGTCCGATGTACCACATCACTCACTGCTGAACGGGTTTGGCATGACAGCCCTTTCTTTGCTGTCAGCACAAAGCTCTGTTTGGAGACAACACCCACCCTCGCTATTATGGTGGCTTCCAGCAGCTTTTGTTCAGAGGTCTGTGTGCTGAAGGCCACTCAGCACTGACCACAGCTGTACAGTGGCAGTTCCAATGATCCTTGGCATAACCAGACTCACTGAGGTAGCTGTATCTTGGCTCCTTCCACATTTGGCTGCTCTTCCCAAACCATAGGTGCAGAAGCCAGGACTGTGGCTATGAAGACCAAGGAAGCAGCAGCTTTGAATACTCCAACCATCTCCACATCACTGTATTGTCTCCCCATTTAAAAGGAAAACTTGCCCTGAAAACATAAGAAACCCTTCCTTGTGTTCCCTTATGGCTACCTGATCCTACCTCCTTTGTCCCTGCATTGGAGGTGTCTAAAAAGTACTGTTCATTTGTTGCCAACCCTTGCTTCCACTTTTTATGTCCTCTTTTTGCATTTCACTTCTCCTTTGACATGATCTGTTTTGCACTGATGCGTGGTAAACAGAGCCTCTTCTGATTGGGCACTAAACGCGTCAACCGAGCTAACCAGGAGGATGTCACACTAAACAGACAATAAAACAAGTCATACTTGACTGGCAATGACTTTAATCAAACCAGCCTTCATCCTATTGTTCCTAGCAACTCTTTAAAGATTAGATGAAATCAAAATGCCCAAGTGATAAATGTCTACCCTCAGCCCGTCTGCCAGATGTGAGGCGAGTGGTTGGAATGTGAATGAGCCAGCAGACCTGAGGGAAGTACAACAAAGAGTACATGAACTTACTCGAGTCTCCCTACAAGATTGTTCTTCAACAAAAGCCACGAGCACTAACGTGCAAGCATGCCTTCACAGCCACACGCAACAAGCAGACAGTTACGGTGCTCTGATCCATTTCTGCCTTGACTGGTAACTGGAATCAGAGTGTTCAAGATGGTAGCAGCCAACAGGATTCAGCAACGCTCGGTCAATCTGAGCATTTCAGATGTTCGCTTACAGGGCTGTTCCCAAATAACAAGTTAAGAGGAAGTATCGCTACTCTCCAGTCACACCCAGGCAATGTCTCACTACATCATCCCCCTCAGTAGGGAGAAACAGATCTCCTGGGCAGTATGTATCCACATTAGGGTGAAAAAGGATGACACCCCAGCAGTGATGACTGGGTTCTCTGTCCTAGACAAGTAGTCTGCTCTGAAGAGAATGTTCATGGCAAATTATGTCCACAAGAATCACCATAGCAACAGACTGCTTTTGAATGTGACAGTTCAACACCGCAAGCATGAGCCCTGTTGTGGAAACCAGCCGCTGGCAAACAAAAATAAAGCTCTGATGGAGAGGTTTCAAAAATTACCTGCGTATCTGGCTTTTCTTTCAAAGCCTGAATCAAGCTAGAACATTTCAAGACAGCACTGAAGATGCCGTTGTCTCACAAAACATAATCCTTAGACTTGACCTGAAGTGACCACTCCTGTGCTAAGGAGGGGTGTGCAGTGCAGAAGACGCTGTAACCTGGCCAACCCAGGATTTTCCCTTGTGATAAATGCAGGAGATTTTACATCTGACTCCTACCACATCTTCACATCAGTTCCACTGGACCAGCTGGCAACAGAATCCAAGTCCTTTCTGATATGATTCAGACACCTTGAAGTATCTGACAGACTCTGGCAAGCACACTCACTTGAGTCTCTGCTTTAAGTAGCCTCCTCTTCTAGAAGAGGAGCTTCTCCTTTCCCAGTCAAACACCAGCAAAGCTGGCTTCCCTCCTCTCCTGAAGATCCAGTGAGATTCCCATATGTAGGGCTGCATGAATCTTAACTAGGTTTTCTGCCTTTCTGGGATACTAGCTTTCCATGGGAATTGGTGGGGTTCCTCCCAACACTGCTGCTATGTATGTAGGTCAGTACAATTCCGTGCAGCTTGCCTTTCCCTCCCCACCTCCCTCCCCACTCCCAAGTCCTAGTGCTATTAGCTATCAAGTACATTTTAGGCAGTTTGAGAGCCATAGCAACAATCCACAGTACCTTTTACTCTTAAAGAATACATGACCTGGGGGAGGTGTAGCGCGCAAGAAGCCTCGGGGCCAGGAAAGTGTTTAGCAATTTTTTTTTGAGATTCCATTATTATCAAGCCTGCAACACAACAGGGAGTCATGTTAAAACACTCTGATCAGAGCCCTCACTCAGCTCCAGCCGAATTATTTCCCAGGTGCACTGCAGCTGCAGGTGAGCAGGGGAGGTCAATTAGTCTCATTTTAAAATGCTATGAGGAATTGTCAGGAAACTCTTCTGAAACCCATGAGAACAAACATAGGTGCAGGATAAGGGGGGAGACTGGGAACTGCAATCATCAAGAGAGCCAGGAGAGCATAAAGCATACTCACTTCTCATGAATTCAACCAAAACAAACCAGCAAAGAAATGAAATCCCTGCAATGTTCGTACTCGGGATCTTGTAGAGACAAAAGGGAAAGGTGATGTTAGTGCACTTTAGGCAGCACACTTGGATCCCTCTACAAGGAAACTAAAGTTTGGATCATGCTACAGAGAAATCGTATTCAACAGCGTGAAAAGAGCGGTTACTCAGCGCCAAGGAGTATTCATTCATTCAGACAGGTCTCTTATTTTGCAATGTTTCTCTTCTACCACTTCCCCATCTCTTCACTTCTTTCTTTCTCATTCTTGATCAAACATAACTTATATTTTGGGGAAAAACTTATGTTACTTTGTTAAGCCCCGTGCTCACCTGAGAGCTGCTCTCCACCTTCAAAAAGTTTCACACTGTTCAGTGGTACCAAGGCAAGGTTAACAGAAACTGCTGCCTAGTAACTGTGCTCTTTTCTCCAAAACAAACAACAGATTTACTGATAATAAAAAACTCCAGCTGCGTAAATGCAGGTGCAGTTCTTATTTGTGGATGTGGTGAAGCTAATTCCAGTAGAGATCTCTTTTCTGATCCAAAACTGTACTAGTAAGAAGACTCAGATGCACAGTGATACGGAAGGTCTCTACTGACACTTATTTTTAGAGGTGCCTTTGTAAACCCACTGACAACACCCACTTGTTACACCTCAATGTAGGCAATGGGGTGCTGTATTAACACCACATCACTTCATCACGCAGGCTTTTGCCGTGCCTCTGCTGATACACCCATTGTCCTGACCAGCACCTCAGAGGTACCAGTAAAATTGAGAGAGACTCAGAATCCTAGGGCAACACAAAGCTCCCCGAAGTGTTCTCTGCTCTGGAAGATGCTGGCAGGTGATCTGTGGAAGGCTATAAGAAAGCTCAAACAGTCTTGAGAGAAAACCCAAACAAACCATCATGGGCCCCTGAGCAGGCAGGAAGCACTAGCGAAAGCAGAGGGTTCCACAGTACCACACTCACTCCTCCATTAAAACTTGATAAAGATGTTTCCTCAGCTTCAGCGCAAGGCTGGATGTTCTCTGGAGTCTGTGTAGATAATTTAGCACGTGCCAGGGGAACACTGAGGCAGCAGACTTAGTAATGCGATGGAATACTTCAGTCAGGTTCAGAAAGAGACGTGAAAAGCTTCCAAAAGACCCGAGTAAGCCAAGTGAATCACAATGACAAACCAAGGCCCTACCACTGAAGGCAAATGTGTGGAGTGAAACAATGAGATCGCTTAACCACCATCAGCCTTCTAATAGAATAATTGCCAGTTAGCAAGGAGACACGAATGTCACTGCACTCCAGCTAATTAAGATCTCTACCTGGTGTGCTGCAGTAATCAGCAGCAAAGGAAATATTTAACAAGATTACTGAAGAAAGGAATAAAAAAATAACTCTGAAGTTGTTGTAATACAGTTGTAGCAGGCATCCTCTTCCCCTCAGCTGGATTGCCATCCCCTAGTCTTGAAGTTAAGGGAGCAGAAGGGTCTCTTCCAGAACACACAATGCAAACAAAAAGGGGCAGCTGGCTGAATATTTAGATGAAAATCTTAACTCCTTCCAGTGAGAAGAAGGGGGCACCTGCCAAACTGTGGTTACAGTGAAGACATTCTCCAAATCCCTTGTACCCTCTTTAAAGGGCAAGAGCTGTTGCTAGTCACAGGAACAAGAGGCAGCTAGGAATCATCAAATCATTGGGACAGTCACTTGCCATACACTGTACAATCACACTGTGCACTTGGTCACCAGTTGACACTACTGAAAACACAAATCTCACCCGGCTGAAAAAGTACAGGAGGGTGGTACAAGTAATGCCAGGGTCAGAGCAACAGCAATAAATCTGTCTTTAAACAAAGCACCCATCAGGAATCATGAACTCTGCACCTGCCAGGTCTACAGCATAGAGACTGTTTACTACTGGTGCATAATAGGAAACACTAAGTGAAGACGGGGGTGGCAGAAGCCTTTTCTCTTGGAAATAGGAGACCAGGCTAGGAGAGCTTTTACTTTAAGCAATCGAAAACTTGGCATCATGCTTAGTCCTACAGCTAAGGCCTCTAGGTGCTGCTATGATGTAACCATTGAATTGAAAGGCATGTCTGTGCCTTCTCTCAGAGGTATGATGTTCCTAGTTAATTTGAAACACTATGCCTCAGGAGAGGCCGATTCCCAAGGACTCCCCAGTTCTCCAGAAGTCAGCTACTCATTTACGGTCATATCCTGACTCCTCCAATCTCCTGGCAAAGCTCCAAACCTCTGACTTAGCCCCAGCAAGTGTTTTTTTCCAGTGGACTGGGAACATCCAGCATAGACTGCACAACGAGCTCTGCTCTGTTCTTGTAATGGCAGTAAAGCTGCCATTGAAGAGCCTGTGCTGCTCACTGGCAGAACAAGGCTGGAAAGTCCTTTGCAGTAGTCCCCCAGCTTCTCCAAGAGGTCAGTGATCAACCCAGTGTTCTAGGGAATAAATCCACCCCCAACACAACACAATCCAGGACCTTGTACCTATTCAAGTAGGGGGACTAGGCTTGCACTCTTTATTCCTGTTGCCTGCTGTACTCTCCTATTCTTCCATGACTGAAATCACTCCTATTCACAGTCCTCCCTCATACAGTATTTCTTATAAAAAAGATAGGCTGTTGTTGACATAAGAAAAAGTGTGGTTCTCCTGTAAGCTCACATTGTGAGTTCTACCCGCTCAGCATATTGAAGAGCCACCAAAGCTGGCCACCTGGGCATACTTTTATCCTTTGCATACTGAGTAGCTCAGAGTAAATTGTTGGGTTCTGAGAATCCAGGTCTCCTGAGCTGTCCTAGGGGTGTGAAAAGGCAGCTGGAAGGGCACCACTTACAAACCTGCCTGTTTCTGCCCAAGTACCACAGGGCAGATCTACCACCACCTCTCATTTTCAGCCAGGAGCAGCACAGACCCTTAAAGAAGGGCTGAGTGAGGGCACACTCAGGGGGGAAAAAAGAGCTATCTGCAGAAGGCAGCACTGTAGCTTTTGAGATTGAAAGGCATTCCAAGATGTGTTATTTGCCAGGATTAATATTTCTACAAAGGGGAAAGCCCAAGGTAAACTGTTGATGAAAAAGATTCAGAGAAAATGTCAGCACCATCTGTCATTGAGGCAGGTGCAGCTGTGCACTCTCATCACTTACAATGCAATCCTTTAAAAAGTTCACTTTCTGAGGTATTTTCTATTTGCATTATGCATGCTGAGACCCACTCTTACCCGAGAGAGTAGCAGCCCCGGACATTCCACTTGCTATGGTGGTTTCTTTTCTCTACCTAAAGCTACAACTCTTGTGTTCTGGTTCCATTATGAATCATGAACGTTCCAAAGTTTCAGGTAGTAACAGATGAAATCCTGGGATTAAAAATGCCATCATCTTCTCCACTCTCAGTATCATAGTATTTGCTGACTTTTTACTCAGCCAATTAAATAAGCAACTGGAAGTGAAAGGTATCTTTCATTTTTATTAGACTTCTAAAGTCCCGTTCTCAGTCATTAGGCTGCAAGGCAAAGCTGAAAGACTAAGACAAAAGGCACCCAACCAAACGCACTCCTCAGATCTATTACTGCCGTTTAACACTGTCTTTACAGGTAACCTGGGATTTTGATGCTCAAAAGAGATGGGCTTTGTAAGAGTCTGCACTGCTTATGCTCAGGGTATACAGCTTACAGGGACAAACTAATTTTCCCATATATTTCCCAGAGCCAGAAGTAGTAACTCTACTGCTCCTACTCCCAGAGGGCAAGGAACTGCAGCTATCACTTGCATTTATTAGGAAGCTTTGGACCATACCAAGGATGTGCAGACTTAGCCTTCAGATCTTCGTGGCTGTGATACACAAATGAAAGCTTGCAAGAGCAAAGAGCTTATTTCAAGGGCAGCCAGAAGTGCCATCTGCTGTCCTGAGGATACAGACTCTCTGCTCCTCTGTCCCCTACAGCAGTCAGTGCACATCCAGCTGCAGCACAGACCATGAACCACCTCAGCAGCAACAGGGCAGCGGCTTTTGGAGGTGACACCCATAGTGCAATCCCCAGCGAACAGTGCTAGGCAGATAAAAAGCAAAGCTAATTGTAAGCCTGTTAAACTTTTATTTAAACTTAGAAGTTCGTGAGCACCTCATCTAGTGAGCTGAATTTCACAAGCAGGGAAAAGCTAAACCTCCTCTCAAAGTGATCAAGCATTTAGACAGAAGTTAGTGCTTTGAAAAACAACAAATGCAAAAATGAGCATGACAGAAAGAATCCCTGTGTGTGGGAGCACAGTCTTTAAATCCTTTACATGTTTACAGTGACACAATGGAGCTCCTTCACCCGTGAAATAACAAACATGAAACCTAAGTGAAAGCAGGTTTTGTAGCCACAAACAACACAGGCAGCCAGGACAAGCTTCAACTTAGCTGTGTCCCCGGTCTCTCTACTTGAGCATCAGATAAGCTCAAGGAAATCGAAGGTTTCTGAAGCCTAACTCACCAGCAGGTTTATGTTACAGTCTAGATCCAAAACAACTCTGTCAGGCTCACTAGTAAGACAAAGGCAGGGACACCCAGCTATCCTCATGAATCGCCACGCTGTGCTACTTTGAGCAAGAAGGAAGCAGAGCTAACAAGGGAGGAATTTCTCCAAGGTTTCATTAAACTCAGAAGGCAGTGCAAGCATACCCAGTCATGGGGGGTACGTGTGTGGTGAAGAGGTATCCCTTCCTGCTCCTAGAGAACTTCTCAGCCTGACCTTAAACCCGTTCCCTCTCCATCACACCACTTAGCCACACAAAGGGAGCACCATCTAGCAGCACGTTTGCGGGTGGTTTTCCAGGCAGAACAAAGAGTGCTTGCTTTACACAAGCACCGCGACAGCCGGAGCGGTTTTCAAGGGCCCAGCCTCACACTACCAGCGCAGCCCACTGACGGCTACAGCACAGCCCGAAAGCTGCGGAGCAGTCACGCCGACTCGGCTGCAGCCGCTGAACCCGTTAGGGCCACCCCGGAGAAGAAGAAACCTCTCTGACACAAAGTTGCCCCCCGCCAGACACTGTTGCCCAGCGGGAAGCAACCATTAGCCACTGTTTGTGTAGACGGAGTGCTGTTAGGAACCAAACTCCTGGCATCCTCCCAGAGGGACTTTCTCTATTTCAAGGAAACCGACACACCGGGCGCTTGCTGACGCTGCGCCAGTAACGCTCGCTCCACAGGCTGCGCTTTACCTCCGCCGCAGGTCTGTGCTGGGCAGGTTATCTGTGAGTTTCACAGAGTCTATAGGACTTCAAACATACAGACGGGGGATGCTGCTGGGTCTAAAGGTAGGGAATTCTTACAGGAAGGCTTACACGTGGATCGTTCAGTGTCCCACGGGCACTGAACACTGGTGGATTCCTACAACACACAGTACCTAACGGGCGACGGGCGCTATCAAAGGAAACAAACACTACCATCGAAGAAATCGAAGTGCATGAACTGTAGGCTCTTCAGATGAGCACCTGCTGATTTTTTCACAATAACTCATTCGCTTTACCTGTTGCTCCACATTTAGAAAGAGAGAACACAGCTTAAAGACCCGTACTAAAAAATAACAAGCCCCACTGCAGCCTCCGGAGGCAGTGCTAGGCTAGCACTACCAAAAGCCATATCGAATCCATTCCTTAAGTTTCACCCAACTCCCTCCTAAAGAAGTTTTCCGGAATTACAGAAGTGAAAAATAACAGGAGAAAGTCTAAAATTGGTGATAAAATCCAACAAGGCTTCTCAGGAAAAGTGGTTGAGGAAGGACCAACTAGTTTACCCTTCACTCCACGTTATTTGACAATCCCCACTAAAGCTCTTTGAAAGGAAACAAAAACCCCAAGCACAAAAACGTAGCAGGTTATCAGGAAAATTCCACTGCAACAACAAGGTTCGTACCTTGACGGTCCAAGGGCAGTAGGGCTTTCCGGTCCATAACAGGCAGTCTTCACAGGGCCAGCGATACTTTTAACAGGTTATCCTGAAGGAACACCAACTTCTGACTCCTACTTGTGCACCATCCTCGAGGCTGCTCGCTCTCCTACTAAAATAAATGCGCCTGCCAGCCACTGTGACCGACAGAACCTCCACCCACGTGATGGGGAAAGCTGGCCCATCAGGCTCTCCTCCGGTGATTAAGCCTCACAGAAAAGGCTGACTCCCTTTAAGTGTTTATTCACAACCATNCTCCTGGTCAAGCCTGTTGTCCACCAGCCTCCCGGGTGCTCTCTCTCATGATGATTTCCAGCTGGTTGGCCCCCAGCCTGCATTTCTCCCCAGGTGCAGGACTTCACGTTTTCATTTGCTGAACTCCTTTGGACAATTTCTCCAGCCTGTTGAGTCCCTCTCCACTGTTTTATTACCAGCTTTGTACCATTTGCAAACCTGCTGAGGCTTCCACTGTCCAGAAAATGAAGTTTTTAAGCCATACTGTTGCTCATTTCAAATCCCATGGTACACTGCTAAAGACTACCTGCCATGAGCTCTTCATGCTGCTGATCACAACGCTCTAAGCCTGGCACTTCAACCATTAGCCCAAGCAACTGGCAGCCCTTTATCTTATCCACATTTGTTATGTGTGCATCCTCCTTGCGCTGGGGTGCCCAGCTGTGCACACAGCTCTCTAGCTGTACCACCTCAACAGAACTGATCGCATCAGCTGCTCTATTTTCTATCTGTGCTCACTAGAAACACTTCCATTTAGTCTTTGACTTATGGAGCTACAGGTCCATAGAGCATTCCCCTACACTACAGTAGTGACCTGTCCACAACAATTTCAACATAGCCAGGTAAATGTTCTCTTTTCCCCAGGATGCAAGAGCTCAACCTGGGTGCTGCCATTTCAGTCAGCACTGAACTGGAAGTGGTTTCTGGCAGGAGGAAAGCATTTGCTGGCATCTGTGAGTCCGTGACTATCATCCTTGATGGTAGATGCTAAAAGGGAACCCAGTTGCTTAGTATTTTCTAGCTTTACATGCTGATAAGTTCTCATTGCTACCTCCTGCTATTTTCAGTCATCAGCATGGTATTTCTACCATCAGTTCAAAGCATTTGGACCAGCCAGGGTACTCTTTGATACCAACTTTCTTCTCACCTACTTTGGACCCTCAAACAACAAAGTCAAGGACTGATTGCTCTATTGTAAGAGAGAAAATTATTCACTTCCTACAGATCCATATGTAGTGGTCACTATGAATTGATTCTGTCCTTACTGCCTTTAGAGCATCATGCTAAGCAATCACCTTTGAGGCTGAGGCTCAGGCAGACGCACTGAGGTATCACTAGTCACACGCCGCTTCTGAAATGCATTTGAAAGCGGTATCTTCTTTCTGAAGACTAGATTTTAAATTCAGGGATGCTTGTGAATTATTGACTGCATAAAGGAACCTGGATTTCCCTGCGCTAGCAGTATTTAAAGCACTCCTGTCTACTAAATGGGGATCACCTTTTCATAGAGGCTAACAACCAATCCCACAGTATTAGCAGGTCATGAACTGAGTTTATACAGAAAGGAACACGGACAAAACCTGCTAGCATCAGGTCTTAGCAGTGCTTGTAGGCACAAGCACAGTTTTGTCTCCAGTTACCAAAATGATCTTAATAATCGTTCTCACTTTCAGCCACAAAGAGTGCAAATCCTCCACCGCAGGGCCAAGCAGTGGTGCTTTCTGGGTAGCAGCCAGGATCTAACATCAGTTACAGCACAGAGAAGGGTACTCTGCAGTGATGTGTTCTCAGCTACTCAGGTTCCTAATGATGTTGATCAGATTAGTTTCACTGCCAGGGGTAATAAAAGGAACAAGGGATGCCTAAATACACAAACCAAGTGGCCACAGCCTATAGGAACAAAAATAAGAGTGGGATCTTTTCCCAAAGGGATTGCAGCCCTTAAACTCCCCCAGCCCCTGCCTCTTTATGCTTTATTCTTCAGTATCAGACTAGAACTGTAACCCAGTTGCACATGAAAACAGTTGGTCTTTAAACAGAATTGCAAGTCACCACTGTGCTTCTGTCAATGCCTTTCCTCTGGGAAAATGTCACAGGGATGGGAACATGTGTGCAAGCCGCAGAGCAGAGGCTGGGGTGTGGGTGTGCGTGACGGGGAGTCTCACGGGTTTTTTCCTTCATGTTATCAGTGGCCTTCCATCTCGCTCACAGATGCCGTCACAGGCAGCTGCCTCTCTGTTCCAGCAACGGGGGAATGTTCTTGTCTTCCATTTCAGTGGGTCTCAAGCTTCGGGAGAGGTGGTCAGGGCAGAGTAAGGCTGCAGGTCTACAGTTTGGCTGTCAAGATGCACTTCTACCATCACCAACCTCTTCTGGGTTTTAGCTGCTCTTCTGTGCAGTGAAGCCTGCGAATCAGTCAGGTGGGAGAATTTTCTTCCACAGGTTGCCTGGCACAGCCTCCTCCTGCATCACCTTTGTGAGAAGAGAGATCCTTTTATTTCTAACCTTCTGTGTTGGCTTCTGCAAAACTCTCCCCTGCACAGGTCCAGAAAATCCTGCCCGCTGGTTTGCAGTGCCATTCCTTCTTTTCAGAGGCCCCTGCAATGATCGTGGGACCACACAAAGGGAAAAGAGACACACACACACACACACACACACACACCCCTTCCTGGCTAAATGGATTTCATGAGCATCCTGTAGCCCTACTCTCCACCTTCAATCAAACTTTTTAATTCCAGAAAATCAGCAAAGAAAGAAAATCCCTAACGAGCACTTCCTTTGCCGTGACAAGTTATTTCCTTGTGAACTGTTCTTTACGTTTCTGATGCGACCAAATACGCGTATGAAAAGGGATGGAGCCAGGAGCATTCTGCCAGGCATTACAACTGTGTGAGGAGACACACCTTAACGACTAAGATCTTGAAGGACAGGGTCCATGCTCTGGAACCCGAGTGCACAGGTAGCGCTGCAGTGACAGGTTAAAAGAGAACAAGCCACAGGCAATAGCATTGCCAGTACCTCACAGCACACAGCACCGAACAAGCACTACTGAGAAAAGGTGAAGCACCTGCTCAGATGGGTGCCAAACTCCCAGATGGGCTCCACGCTCCAAGCACACCTCTGAGCTCGATGCCGTATAAGCATGAACACACATGACGCTAACAAATCCTCCTTTGCAGCTGTTCCAGTCAAAGTGCATCTTCTACATTCCATTTGGCTTTGAAGGGACATCTCCTCACTGTGAGACACCCAACGGCCCCCGCACTGCTGGTCCCCCTGCAGATGAAAGTCGAGCCTGGGAAAGAACAAGAGCAGTTGTCCAGGCAGCTGATGACCACCACCACTGAGTCTTCCTGAGAATTGTGCAAATTCTTCAGTTTTAGGGGTTCTTTTGTAGGGAACTTTATCTGCTGGGTAACTTTCCTTTTGCTTCTTACACGGCTGTAAGCAAAAGAAACCTCAGTTCTGTGTAAGTCCTTGCTGTTGTCCATTCCATTGCAAGAAACGGGAAGCTGCAGTGAAGCCAGGGTGTTTTATTAACCATCCAGGCAATCTATACAAAACAATTAAAGGCTCACCTCGGGTCGTGAGCCAGCCAGCCCAGAGACCTACATTTAAATTTATGTTCTACTTGACAGAGAAACCGGCTCTTGTGCAACACAGTCCATAAAATCAGTCAAGCTCAGTATGTACCAGTTAGCGGTCTCTTCCCAACTCAGTGCAAAGATGTGCTGAGCATTAAGGCATAAATGCAACATCTTCCCTGGGAACACTCTTCTGTTCACAGTTATGGGCACTTAGAGCATTCATCGAGACTTCTGCTCACAGACAGCTTTTTATGGTTGAGACAAAGGCAGGGGCACCACATCCGCCTTGTCCATCTTGCATGCTTTGTCTGCATTCATCGCACCCAGCTTCGTACGGCATACGGATTTTCATTGCCAGCTGCGAGCACCGCATGCAGGAGTCCTACAGTAAGGGGATCCTCTTTAAAAACAACGTAAATACACACTTCGAGTAGTAACAACTGCAAAGCTGTGGGAGACAACAACTGCTGGAAGCAGGAAAGAGAAGGCATCAATTTACGGTGCCCAGATTGGAATGACTCCACATTATCCTAGGAAGTCTGTGCAGATGCTAGTCTGGCATACGAAACAGGCAGAGTCTAATACACATTAAGTAAAGTAGTGTCTAATGTGACAGTCATGAAGTGGTTTGGATTGAGTTAATGGCTGTGGAGTATAGGCTTTTCACAGCAAAATCATGCTCTTCTTCTCTGTGACCTGAATACATTTCACCCAATTTGTGCTATTCAGCATCTGTGTGGCTTTCCTCAGCCAAGCATCGGGGCAAAACTCAGTCCAAGAAAAAGATCCCTACATTTAAACACCTATACGGAGATGTTTGCGAGTACAGTACGCATTTCTACCTACCTTGTGTAGAACTTGACTCCACTTTCTCCAACCTGAAACGAGAAGCCATGTCCAGTGTCCTGCCTGGACTCCAGCTTGTGCACCTGGGGGTGCAGATGCCCGTAAGAGTAGTGCCATGTCTGACCCAGATTTCCTGGGTTCACCTAGTCCTTTCCTTCCTCCTACCTATCTCCTCAGCTGTCTCCTTGCTTCTCACATCTAGTTTTTACACAACCTGACTGCAGAAGACAACTCAGACTGCCCAGGGTACTGCTAAGTTACGCGGAAAACCTGTGAGAACACGCATAGCCCAGAACTCAAGAGAAAAGATGTGAACAGGAAAACACCGGGAAGGGAGCTCCAGTGAAAGTGCTGAGAGTCAGGAGGCAGCAATCCAGAAGCAACAAGGGACCCACTTTTCCCTTTCTCATTTATGATTTCTGGTCAGCCAAGACACACTCTCACCCTAGTGGAGATGGAGAGCGCTGTTACGCTCGCCCTAGGGGCTCACTAGTCCTGCTGCACACGTCTGACAATAAAAAGATGGTTTACCCTTTAAACAGTGTATACCTGGCTTGTATGAGTTCAGTTTATTTAAGCAAGTTGACACATCGAGGGAGGGTTACAGGAAGCATCCAAAACAGCCCTAGAACACCCTGTGTTCAGGCTAATCCATGTTACAGCCCACACAGCGACACCTCAGTGCAGCCAACAAAGCCTAGGCAGATGTTGGGCTGACTGTTGGCCAGATCTCCACCCACTGACAAGAGACCTTAGACACTCCTGCAGCTGCTTCATTTTGATCTCACCTGGATATAGTGTCCCAGCAGACTGGCAGTGGCAGGGAGAGGTAGGGCCTTTGCCCCTCCTTTATTGCCCTTAACCTCCAGTCTCTAATTTTAGTCTTGGCACCATCCTGGTGGTGCAAGTGCTACAAGGAAAAGGGAAAGGAGATTCATCCTATTGCATGGACTAATGCCACAAGCTGCGGCAGTGGGCCAACTCCACTGTCTTCAGATCTGCTGATCTGTGTCAGGAGGCAGATCATCTTAACCACGCGGCTTCAGACTGTTGTAACCCAGACCTCCACCGTGCCTTCACCAGGCTGGGCTTAGCCCCATGCCATATTCTGTCCAGAAGCATTCCTGCCTTCTCATGTATGTATGTTTCCATGTATCGTAAAGAGAAATATTTAAAACCTGTAAATGCTGACAATTTAAGGCATTTTTGACAGAAATTGGGGACCTGTAACAACTTCTAACTTGGTGGATGACAGTAGTGTACCTGGAAACTAGCCTCAATAGGGATTCTTTTTTCCACACAAGTTTGTCTCTCAACTTCCTCCACTTTCTCTCTCAGAAATGTTCCATTTTCTTCAGAGGATCTGTTTTTCAGTTCCTTTTCCCTCCTTTTAACTCATAGCTGGTAATGTGGTCTGTGGTAGCGATCAGACTCACCAAGGCTGCGCTTATGACCCACAAATGCAGAGGCAGATCATTATCTGCACAAAACAGAGCTAAGATGCAGGCACTAAGGGCAACAGGTGACCCCTGCCATGCAGCCCCCCCAACACTGCACAGCTGAGATGGTCTGTCAACAGAATAGGTCCATCACAAGGCACTGAGAGTTTATAAATGGCAAGTTTAAAAAAGGAAAGCATTCCGTTTGCCCAGAAATCTCCTGCTGGCAAAGACACTGAAGCAGAGCTGTGCCAGTTTTGCCAGGTTCAGGCTGATGGAGTAAAGAAGCAATCATGGGACAGCACGTATCTCAACAGAAGCATAAGAAGTACCAATGGTCTCTGCAGTGCCATTTCCCCGTGACTGGCATGAGGATGGCACTAAGGGATGACAGGACAAACCTCTCCTGTTGCTCAACGAGAGAAGCTTGAGGGCATGAACTGTGCCAGTCACAGTACTGTTCAGAGAGATACCTATCCACAGTGGGCCCCACATCAGCTCACACTTGAAGATCTACTCCATACCAATTTGCTACCTGAATTCATCTGAATGACCGTGAGGTCATCTCAGAGCTGTTTAACTGCTGTGTCATTGACAGCTCCACTGCCAACAGTCGATGGGGATCCGTTTCGTGCCATGATCAGCTGTTCCTCCTTCTTGAGACTGTGACTGACTTTCCAAAGTGCGATTACAAACGCCACTGGCACTTCCAGGCAGGCTGGACATGCACTGCCCTCCACTCACTGCATCACAGAGACTACCTTCTGTAGGTACAAAAAATACCACATGAAAAGGCTTGCGCTTGTACACAGCACCCTTGTTTGGGCTTCAAAGAACCAAGTAGCTAAAAGAACCTTTGAAGTCTCTTTCAGTCGAGTTACAAGTTGGGGGAAGAACAAAGAGAGAAAGGACAAAGTTTTGCATCTTTGCACGAAGTTCATGCTTGGATTTGTCCTTATTTCTTAGTCTCTTTTCCCTTTTCAAACTGTAAATTATTTGTTTGGCTCACCAGAGCCAAACTGCTTTGATCCTTTAATGCTCTGAATCATTTTTCTGTGTTGCTTGTTTCTCTGCCAATCATTAATCCACCTGGTTTAGCAGGCTGCTGAAGAACTCTGCTTTGGTGCAGAATGACAATGACACCTTGTGTGCTTAGGTTTTACATTCCAGAGGTTGAAGGCTTCCTGATCCCTTCTATGTGCTGGCGAAAAAGAGCCTCATCCTTCCCAAAAGGAATGGTCTTACTGCGTCTGTCACCACAGTTTCCCTTTGACTACCATATTCTCTTGAGTATCATCATCAAGCTGACTTCTGTCACAGCTAATGAATTCCTCTGCTTGTGTCCCTAACAGAAACATTGAGTCTCAAAACCCTCTGTCATTAGGACAGCAGAAAACCTGAGAATTGATCCTCTTGGTGCCAAATGGCAGCCTCTGGCACTGCTCCTTAAGATCGAATCCATTTGAGCGCCATATGGACCAGACATGCCCGGGCAGGGCTGCGCAGTTCTGAGCAGGTCTCAGATGTGCTGTAGATATTTACCTCTCTCTTCTGCCCCAGTCATCAACTTGAACTCTTTCCTTTTACTGCTTCTGCATTGCTCCCCTCTGACACATTTCTTCTCAGTCCCTCACTGTCTATTTCCTTTATCTCTTTCAGGAAATGGAGGCATTTCTTTCTGGAAATTCCCTCGTTTCCATCCTTCTTTCTAACTGCTTTCTTCAGTACTGATTCCATTCCACAAGTCCCCCTGGTCTCTAAAATCATGTGGTTTGCCAACTACGACACAGCATCTTCCTCTTCTGCAGCTGATAACCTTCCAGCTCCAGCTCCAGTATTTCTACCTTTCTGAAGCCACTCTCACTGTGCTATCCAGGTCCCTTTCCAAAGCCCAACCTTTCTCATGTTTTAGTTTAGACAGGAACCAACAGTTTATCATTAAATTATGAAAACAGAATGTTTGTATTAGGAAGAAAACCACAGTGAGACTGTAGTTAATTCTGGAAACAGGGATGAATTGAACACAAATGCTAACATCATAAAAGGGCAAATAAAGAGATGATGAAAACATTTGTGAGCTGGAGAAAACAAAGGTTCTGGCCAACTGGAAGTGCAGATGTAAATCTGATTTGGCTGGTGTAAGAATCCAGCAGTGGGGATTGTATTACCAATACAAATGATCATCCAGAGAGGCTCTGGAAACACAGCGAGGAAATTGCTGCGTTTTTGTGTATTAAAGAAATCAGTTTCATGGATTAAGGAAATCATTATGCATTGCAGAAATTATCTCAGGCATGATGCTGCAGACATATTACTGGATTAGATCAGGAAATGTATTAAAACAGGAGGGCTGGCTACAGAAAGGGTGTCTCCCTAGTCTCTCTGTATGCTAATCTTTGTATAACTACTACTGCCTTCTTTGCATGGAAGCAACAAAAAACATCTTGACAGAGAAAGAAGGTTGCTTCCCCTTAATGCACTTCCAGAGAAAAAATCCACGGTCAGATGCTGATCTCAGGTAGCCAAGAATAAATATGGAGTAGTCTGTTCTTGAGAGCATAACTCCATAATCATGCTCCTGTGTCCAACAGTCCAACATGGCCCCAGGCTTTAGTACCTCCTAACACCCTTTCCTTCAAGGTTTTCCCATTGCCCTCACAAACTGATGCACAAGGTCCAAAAGAACTGTCATTACTGATGTTTTGGTGATGATTTGTTTAATTGCTGAGTGCTCTGGGGAAAGACAGCACATTAAGAAAACGTGACATTCACAAAGTCTAGGATTTCATTGTAATGCTTGTCTTTGCTGCAAAGTGAAATCATGGAATTATAGAACAACGGGATGCATTGGATTGGAAGGGCTCTTTAACGGTCATCTAGTCCAGCCCTGCTGCAATAGCAAGAAGCAGGGACATCTGTAACTAGATCAGGCTGCCTAGAGTCTCATCCAGCCTGACCATGACTCTCTCCAGGGATGGGGTGTTCATCACTTCCCTGAGCAAGCTGTTCCAGTGCTTTATCACTCTCGTTGTGATAAACCTTTTCCTAACATCCAGACTAAGTCCTTCTCTTTTAGTTTAGAACCACCACCCCTTGTCCTGTCACAACAGGCCTTGCTTAAAAGGCTGTCCCCGTCTTTCTTGTAGGCACCCTTTAAGTATTTGAGAAGCTGCAGTCAGGTCACCTTGGAGCTGCCTTCTCTCCTGGCTGAACCATCCGACTCGTGGGCTGTCCTCACAGCAGAGATGTTCCAGCCCACTGGTCATTTTTGTGCCCTCCTCTGGATCTGCTCCAAAAGGTTAACGTCCTTCTTGTGTTGAGGACTCCAGGTGAGGTCTCATGAGAGCAGAGAAGAAGGGCAGAATCACCTCCCTTGACCTGCTGGCCACGTTCTTTCGATGCAGCCCAGGATGCAGTTTGCTTTCTGATTCCTGCAGAACACCACACGAGAGCTGGTGCTGGCAGGGATATTTTCCCTTAACACTAACATTTGTGGAATATTCTTTCCCACTTTCTGTTTCAAGGAGCATTTTATTAGCTTAATATTTTAAACAAAAATACTGACTGCAAAGCGAGTACCCAAATACAGGAAGCTCTGTGTCCGGGAGGTAGGAGTCTGATTGTGAGCCCTGTTCCTTTACAGACAGGCTCATCCTGAACGCGTGGCCAGCATCCAGCTTGTTGTGCCTGCGACCGGAATACAAATAACAAATAATCATGGCAGAAAGTGTGTAGGAAGAGATGCTTTAACACCGAGTGATTCCTCCCGAACTCATTATTTTAATAATGAGCACAGCCCATCCATGACAGGCACAAGACTGAATTTTTATGCTAATGCATTCATCAGCTCCGGAGCCCCTCTAGCCTTAAAAAATCAAATTAACAGTATCCATCAAGAGACATAGGACATCTGCACAGGCTAAAAAAGGAAGGAGGTGCTTCCTCCCTGGTAGCTGAGAAGATTAAACGCATAGTTTGTGGTTGACATTGTCTTTCTACAAGGAAGAACACCAGCGCAGCAACAGGCACGACTGTTTAGCTGTAACGTTAGAGCACAACACTACTGAACAAACACAAAACCCAACACTCTGCGTAGGTGAAGAACTGGCCATACTACATCTGTAACACTGTCTGTCACCAGCTGAGCTCTGAACTGTGCCCACAGGGACAATGCACTGTCACATAGGCTCCAACCCTGGGAACCCAGTAGGAGCATCACTGGGAATCAGTCGTTACGCATGGTTTTAAGGCAAGCTTGACTGTTTTACAGGACATACCTGTTATTAAGACAGCCTGAATGAGTCCACTGCAGTGGCTGGGGATGTGAAGAGACAACTTGCTATATTGTCAGGGTACCCCAGGGGTTTGGGGGATGTATTTCCACAGCTTTTAATAAGAGATGCGCAGGCAGAACTGCCGCACTGAAACAAATAGCCTGACTTGCAGCTGGGAGAGGATAATAAGGCCCATTCTCAGTCCAATTTGAGGTTTATACAAACACAAGAAGCCACAAAGCTGTGACACAAACAATGGGATGCTCTGCCTTCTCTGCAGACAGAGAAGTGGAGACCTTCACAGACAGAGTCATGGGGGAGACAGCAACCCTGCCCCAACTCATTGTGCAATTCAGCCAGCACCAACCGTCTGTCCTGGGCATTTGTTCATTTCTCAGAGAAGACTCTATCTTTTATCCCTCCTCTTCTAGTTTTACACCAGGCCAGAGCCAGTCAAGGACAGCAAATCTGTCAAACAGTTCTAGGCATGATGCACCCATGAAGTGGACAGGACTGGTCTATGAACCTGGAACAGGTGCTAAAAAGAGGAAAACCAGCCCCGCCTGGCTGTGTTCCTGTGCCACTGGGTCTGGGTGACCCTGCTGTGGCAGGGGGATTGCACTGGATGATCTTTCCAGGTCCCTTCCAATCCCTGATTCTATGATTCCCTTCAAGGATCTGGAGCCAGGTCTCCTCGAAAACAGCCTAGCGCCAACACTGTGTGGTATTCTGGAGGGGCTTGTTCACAGGCTCTCCCACTGATTCTGTTCCATTTTGCATGGACTACTTAAATATTCATTAAGGCAGTGAGAAGGAAAGTGACTCAGTATTAAAGCAGTTTCCAGGAAGGTGACAAGTCTTGGCTCAAATCTCAGTTTTCAGAGCAGAAGTTGAAGTCAAGGTCTCTCTTCTCTCAGAAACGTGTCCTAACCAAGTAGCAGTCAATCACTTTACAGTCTGAGAGAACATTTAGCCCCTGTGAGGTAAGAGAGTAACAGGGAAGAGCGTTGCACAAACAGTATGGGATACAGCATCCTGGAAGGTGTAAATCTACTTCTCCTCGGGGAGGGCCGGTGTGAACATGAGATGAAATGGGCGCATTTCACCTGCTGGAAGGCATGGAGCCGCAGTGCAAATAGACTTTCATCCGTGGCATTTCCCACTCTGCAGTGACCCCTGGCTGCGACGCTTTGAGCCTCCTGTCGCCATCCAGCCCACAGCAGCAAACAGCAGGAGCCGCTCTGACGGCAGGTAGGACAAAACGAGGGCAGCTTCCTGCACTGGAACTTGGGTGTCCACAAGAAACCTCAGACTTACATTTTCTCCCAGCGTTTGGGTCTCTGGGGAAATGAGTGGTAGAAGCAGCCTGCAAAAAAAGCCCAACCAACCCTTCGCACTTGGAGCCAAACCAAGCAGTAAAGTTGTTAATAACCTGTTCTGACATTAATCTCTGGGAAATACTAACATCATCGTGCTGTTTAGAAGTGACTCTGCTTGCCATCAGCAAGTGATTCCACTCTGGGACACAGATGTTAGTCAGTGGCTGTTGGAGGATAAGAGAGAAGATTATTTTCCATGGCTACCACATCCCTGAAAACCGCTTCATAAACAGCACTGGCTCACATAAGGAGATGAGATGGTCTGGGCTTTCCTTCAGCAGCTCCCTTCACAAGAGAGAGAACAGCAGAAGGGTGACTTGAACAGGAATGGTGATTTCAGATGTTTATATTCCGAAACACCCACTATTGTCATTGTTTAAGCTGCAGCAGGTACAGCTGGGTTACTACTTCAAATGTCCCCGACAATTCTGATTGAAAATTAAAGTGTGGTCCCTCAGAAACTTAACCAAAGCCAGGACTCGACTCTTTGAGGCACAACGCATCGATGAGCAGGAACGGCGACTCACAGCCTGTGGCACTCAGCCTGAAACAGGCTACAGCCCAAGACCTGAGACTAAGCAGCGCTATGTTGTCCCCCATGGCCTATGCACGGACCTGAAAGTCGAGAAGCCACCCGACATCACCAGAAGGCGACTTGTGGGCCTGGCTTGGCTGCTGGAAAGATTAAGGGACTGCGATGTCGGCTGTGCAGGAAGCTGCAAACGTGACCAGACCTGACCCCCCACCGTGGGCACTCGGCCCCTGCACAGCCTCATCCCACACAGGCAGCAGAAACCCCCCGCTGGTTTGCTGTTCCCAGAGACCGTCCAGCCTCCATCCTCCAGCAGCAGAACAGTTTCGAGGCCTTCAAAACTTCACAGAAGATTCCTGACTTGAGATTTCTGCTTAAGAGTATGCACTGACAGCTCCGGGGTCTTCACCCCCAGAACCGAGAGCAGGCAGGAGAGCAGTCAGACCATTTCCTGAACCTATGGCTGAAAAAGAAACCCCTTGCCTTGCTCTGCTGCAGAAACCTTTGCTTTCCTTGCTATAGTTGCAGGAAATGCAGCCTTGGCTGCCGTGGATGGGTTCGGTTGGGATTAGTGTCTAACGCAGGGGTTACTGGCTCTGCTCAGACACAGCTGGAAAGCAAACGGGCACCTTTCGGGTATCGATCAAATGGTTGTGACATCACGATCCACAGGAAAGAGAAGGCACATTCTGCCTGCTAATCTGTTTGATGTTTTAGCAGTTGTGTGAGCACATCAGTTCACTTTGGCACCTGTGGTACAGCTCTATCGAAACGTTAGATGGTTGGCGTAAGGCTCCCTCCTCAAGACATCTCTTCAGGAAAACTAACCCTATACTTGCTGCCTTTCAGTGTCTGTGTCCACCTGGGTAACACATGAAGCCTCATCAAGCTAACAACTATTGCTGTGGATTGCCAAAATAAACCTTAAAGAGAAGATTTTGAGAGGAGCCAACAGAAAGCCTGCTGTGGAACATGACCTGCACACCCTGCTTAAAGCACAGCACAGCGTGTTCTTCCTTGTGTGGGGTTTAGTCACTTCTGCTGGACACAACCAGGTTGCCTGGGGAAGTGCATCACACTCACTGCCCCTTTGATCCCTCCCCTAGCACTTGTTTCAGGTGAGTCTGCCTTTCCTTCCACTCCTTGGCAACCATCCCAATTGACAGGTCCTCCTGCTATTGCCAGCCTGCAGAAGAGTATTCTGGAGACAGAAGAAAACAGAAAGACTTCTTCTGAGGAGAGACAGCAATGCCACAAGGTCTGAACCAACCCTCAGAGCTGTGGGGAGGGGGCAAGAATTGACATGCACTTGGATCTGTTGTTTCAGCAGATCAGCGCTGCGTTAGCGAGCAGAGAGTAAGCGACAGATGAAAACGCAGTCCCTACCTCCATCGTTTCCATGTTCCCTCACAGGAACAGCAGCTCCAGCCCCCAGCGCACCGGTGCTGTGCAGTTCCACACACACGCTGCTACAAAGGGGTTTACACCCGTGACCGTGAGGCACAGGAGACCTCGAAGAGAGACTGCTAAAAACCCTGAGCCAGTTTCCAACAGTAAAGAAGGCATGGAGATGCCACAGCTTCCATACCTTTGCCCTAGATAAGGCTTGAGAAGTTCTAACTGCACCACTTAGAGGCGATTATTTGGACCTCCAGAGCCTACTCTGCACTTCCCTGGAGTATCACATTGATTTTAAGGAGAATCCTCAAGGATTAAGTTATATCTGTGAAGAGCTCAACCCAGCAGTGCCGCACTGCAGCACCTAGCAAGGAACACAACACAATCAATGGACAGGCTCCTGAAACGCAGCTCTCTGGGGAGCTCTGTGGGGCGAAGTCTAATCAAATAGGAAAAGTCACTTCACTTTTTCCCCCTGGTCCTCTGCAGTCTGTGTGCAGCTTGTCTTAAATAGAAACATCTCCAGGGCGGCTGTGACCCCGCCACATCTACTCAACAAGGGGTGTGTTCAGTGGCTGGACAGAGAGTCTGAGTGGCTGGAGGGACAGTCCACCTAGAGTTGTACTGCAGACACCCTCATTCAGTGTAGCATGATGAAAATCTATCAGGCAGAAAATGATGGGGACATGAAAGGGAAAGTCATTCTGTGCAAGGTTTCTAAGCTCATCAATCTCCCAACCTCACTGCTACTTCATTCCTCCCCCCAAAAAAAAATTAATCACCATGGCAAAACTGGATTTAAATCTTAGAGCATGGTCCTGCCACGCACAGGGGATCAATGTCCCTTACACACGGCACTCCGTCTCTCTGACAGGGAATGAGTGACACAGGACCAGCTGGCTCCCAGAAAAGCAGTTTCCCACCACCCAGCAGCTCTGCTGCTGCGACACTGCAGTTCAAGTGGGCTCACCAGGGGTTTGCTGCATGGAAACGTAATTCACTGCCCACGCCACTGGAAACTTCCACCCGTTACTTCCAGCCCAGAATTTCCATTCTCTCAGAAATATCCCTGTTCTCCTCTGGTGTAAAATTTCAACCTCGTCTCTTGCCAAATGCAAGTGCAAAACCCAGGGCGACTGGGAAAATGTTTCCAAGTGGAAGAAGACTGCATTAAATTGGCTGTGCTGGTGGAAAACCTGTCACTGTAAATAAAACTGCTCAAAACACAGCGACCCAGCTAGCTCCCCCAGCCTGACTGCTGTTCCAGGGCTCTGGAAATGCTCCTGTACCGAGACCTGTCCCTTCAGTGCTGATGGACTACACCACACCGACACCTGCAATTACTAACAGCCCAGTCCATCTCTTCTGGAATTCATTTACATGGCGTTTCTGCCGCCTCCTGTTTTTCAGCATGCAAATAAGCACAGCAAACACTCTAATGAGCTCCAGTGCTGGATTATGAGCTCAAAGTATCACCAGCCCCATCCACAAGCTTTCCATCCTGTAATTTCTTTATATAAACATTCGAATGATGCGCATGGCGTTGACAATTAGCTAATCGCCTGTGACAGACCTTCAGCGTGTGTTTCACAGCTAGCCCTACGTGGTAAGAATCCAATTAAAGGCATTGTTTTCCTTCGAGAGAGGGGAAAATGGGTTGTGTGATGTTTGTGTTCCAGTTTGATTCAGTTCTCGAAGGAAACACAGGGAAGGGTTATTTCTAAACCACGGAGGACACATTTCAAATGCTGTTGAGTGCGAGCTGTGTGCGTTTACCACTGCCCACTGGTGTCCCTAAGACTGTCCTAAGGATGGTTTTTCCCTGAGTAACAGCGTTTGGAGCGTTACAGACTATATTCAGCAAAGCATTTTATCACACTTCGCTGGTGAAATGTGTAAAGTTTGAGGATATCATCCACCCTGTACGGCATAACCTCCCTTTCTGCTTCACGTTTGCCTACCCGGTGCTCATTGCCAAAGTACCTGCACAAGCTGAAACACTCTGGAGAACTCCAGAGCCTCCTGCATCTACGTGGAGACATTCAAAACCAGCTGGACCCCGAGCAGCTCTGAAACTGTCATCTGAAAGCGACTCCTGGTCCGGAATATAAAGTCACAGAACACCTAGGGAAATTCGAAGAACTGCCTGTGTGTGGCCACTTCATGCTCACACAACTCGGGGAACAACGCAGATGAAAGGTTGCAATGGAAAGCTAAGGCACAGCTTTAAGTCTTCGGTTTGTTCTCCAGCCACATTGGAGTTGTGCAGCAGTTCGGTTTCAGATGGAAAGGTGGTACTGCTGCTCGAGGTTTTAAGCAGAGAGAGACCCAAATCTCAAACATGAGGCTCAGAACAGCCAGGTCACATACGCTTTGCACGGATACCCCTTGTGGTCTGGCTTGAGCACTTACAGCGCAGAAGCTGTGTTGCCTGCCTTTTCCAAGCGCAGACCAGCCTTCATGGGAACAGGAACAAAACTCTTGCTAGCTTCGTGAAATACTAACCTCACCCAACAGGCTTCAGACTGATCCATAACGTGAAGCCATAGCCACTCCGTACGGCACTGGCATTCCCCAAACGCCATGGATATTGGCAACTGCTCCGTTCAAACCATCTCATCCTCTGGAACTGAGATGCTGCAGCAGGTTTCCTGCAAGATGAGGATTTTCTGGTCTGTTGGTTTCTGCTCAGTGCTTTGCCCGGCCCTCCACAGCCAGGGCGTCACCAAAAAGGGCCTCTCAAACTTTAAACAGGGGGTTACTCTCAATTTAGAGAGCATTTTTGGAAGCTCAGGCACCGCATCCCACCAGAACCATCCCAAAACACCAGACACCAGCCTGGAATCCCCCGGGTGCGTTTCGCCATTCACTCCTGTGTGTAGGGTTCTGTTTATACCAGGAGGATGTCAGAAAGGCCTCGAGATCTAACAAGATTTCACGAGGAAAGGTTAGGCTTTCTTAGCATTTGTACAGCTTACAGTGTAAACACCATAGTTCTGGGAGTTGCTGGGTTTTCACCGTGCCAGTAAACGTTCATTAACCACCTCTGAAGCACGCTGGCACTCATGTGTGAAGGGATAATTGCACCCTTCGAACACAAACCACAAACAGCTCGGTAATTACTTGCTTGCCTGCATTGCCAGTCCGTGATGGTGAGAGTGTGCATTCACTTGGCAACGGCGGGCTACCCGGCCTTCTTGTCGGCTAAAGCAAGGAATGGGAAGGTTACGGGAGCGTTCTTGTTCCCAGCTCACATCCCAGCGTTCTTAATAACAACCTAGGACAACCCTTTCAAAGTATGGACATGCTTCTGCAGCTGGGGGAGGAGATTCCGCGCCCAAGGACTCCCTGGAACCTGCCCTGGAAAGGAAATTCACAGTTTTCCTAATTGCAGAGTCTATAAAAATCCCTGCTGGCGGTTGTTAAGACCTGGCTCGTTTTCCACACTGCTGCCCCCCTCTCTGTTGCTGAATGCAGCTTTCTTCCGTCACAAATGTGGGCTCCAAGGCTGGGTGTACCTTCCTATCCACACGTGGGAAATCAGCACTCGGCTGAGTTTTCCCGTTCTTTTGGAAGCCAGCAGCATCCCCACCGAGTGGTGTGGGCTGAGGTGGCATATTTAGCCAATCAAAGGGAAATAGAAAAGGCCGAACACACCGACGCACTCCGATGCTTCCTGGCACAAGAGATGAATATTACATGCCACACTGATTTGTGAATGCCCAGCACATATTTAGAAGGAAAAGCCTTTGCTCCTGTATTTTAAAAGCTGGGTTGAATGTTATGTCCTTTAAAGCACACCAAGACGGAGTTTGTCCAGAGTTTCTGACACCACAGAGGTTCACGACTGAGTAGAGCAGCTGGAGGATGCAGTTGAGCTGTGTGAAATGCTACCCAGTGGCAGCTTCTTTAGGATGCACTTAGGCTTCTAAGACACTCAGAAAGCAGGCAAAACAACCCTTTGTTTGCCTTTGGGACATTAGCTTGTGCTTGGAGCTGTAGCCACAGAAGGCTTGACAGCTACCTTCAGGCAACAGAGCTGAGCCCTAGGCGTGCCGGGATATTAAACCACGGTGTATGAAAAGATCAGAGGCCAAGAGTCGACAGACCCTCACTAAATAACATAGGTCACGTATTCATCATCATGCTAGCCTGGAACCAGGCTCACTGTGTCTAATCTTCTGTCTCATTCACAAACTGGCAGGGTCCTCTGAAGCCTGTCAATGCCCCTTATTTGTTCCTGCTTCATGTTTGTCCCACAGATTGTCCCCTCAGACACACAGGGTGCAGCTACTTAACTGGATATCCCCCCAAACCCATCCCTCACCAGCGAAGCTGGGCAATAGTCGCGTTCCGAAAGCAGGTGGCTCAGGATGGCCCCTGTCTGCACAGTGGAACGTTTTCACTCTCTTGGACAGCGAGCAGGTCCCAGCTACCACAGGACCATGATGCTTGACCTGCAATAGCTCTCAGACCATGTCTGAAATCGCCTGTGGAGGCCAAAAGGGGCACCTTCTGCAGCATGTGCAGTCCAGTACCAGTGCCTGGGAAATCCTGGCTCTGGGTCTGTTTCATTTACTGGCACACAGGGAGGGCCATGGCTTCTGCAGGAAATTTACCATCCAGGCACAGAAGGGCAGTTCAGCTGCAGCTGGGCAAGCAAACTTGGCCTTCTGGTCTGCAGAAAACAGTCACATGGGCATCTTGTTTGCTCTGCCCTTGTACTCACAATACTCATCTTCAGATCTTACTCTGAGGACCACTGGCCAGCAGAAATGTAGAAATAGAGGGACCCTTCCTGACCTTTGCTTGGGCTGGCAGAAATTTTGCAGAGAAATAAAATAATCTGGGTGTTATCTGGAGCTTAGGTTGGGCAGCTGAGCGAGCTACACATGGAGGTGCTGGCACCACGCTTTGCCAGGAGAGGAAACAGAGTAATCCACCCCCTCCGCTCAGGAGCACACTGGCAGATGCCTGGACACCTTCCTTTTATCTTCTGTTCCAAAGGCCTCTGGGAATCCTGCCGTGGGATGTGTGTGGGGAAGAGGGACACTAGGAATTGCCCGGCTTTTGGCACAGAGCATTGCAGGTGGCCTTTTGGGTTTGTGCCCACAGCCAGCTGCTATGAGCCCGAAGGACACTGTGCTGGAGCAGTTCTGCCAGCACCTCATGGGGCTAAAAGCACTTAAGTTGGCTGGCCACAGCCATGACCCATCTGCCATCAAATGCAACCAATGAAGTCCAGGCCTGAGATGAGCACTGTTACCTGCAAGTGCCAGGATAGCACTGAGCACTTTCCCGTGGTGCCCAGGCTTAACCAGAAAAGGCAGATGCCCTCAACCCTGCCCTTCTGCTTCTGCCCACAGTCCCCTGCGTTTCACAGCAAGAGGCGGTGAGTTGCACACTGCAGTTGAACTAGCTGTGGGTACCAGGTGCTGGAAAGACAGGAGCTCCAGTAGCGCAGACGGGCTGGGAGCCACCATGGCCAGCCAGGCAGTTTACCAGCTCCAGTCACTGTGCAACGTTCCTGGAACTAACCGAAGCCACAGACACACACACACACACAGAGGGACAGAGACGTGACCGTGCAGTCCCTGCGACCGGGACGCTTTCTAGCTCCAGGAGCAAGCTCCAGTAACACTGAAGCTGGCACGGGCGTAGGACCAAGGAAAATTAATGTTCAATTTAGCAAAAATCTGCCATTGCAGCAGCTATGGCAAATCAGAAGTGATTAGTGGCCCGAAAGCATCGCTAAACGAACTACCAGGGAAATTAATTGGACTGAGACCGCAGGAGCACCGAAATGCTGGCATGGCTGCAGAGCTGCAGAACAGCTCAGCAGGGCAAAATGTGTTCTAAATAAGCAAGGCGGTCCAAGAGCATCCAGAACTCATGACAGCAGCAGCTTAATAACCAACGCGCTCTGTCAGGGAGAGCTGTCAGGAGCAGCGCTGCCTTCACCAGGCACTCACACAGTAAAAGCAGATGTGACCAGTCCAGAGCAGTTACTGCGCAGCCCCAGCGAGCTCTGTTCCACTGAGCTCCGCCACTCATCCTTCTGCAGTTTGGCAAGTAAGGGGATTGAGCAAAACCAGCACGATTCCACACGGCTTCCACGGGAAAAAAGCCCAAACCCTCCGGCAGGCTAGAGAGAGCCTTTGAAAGGAGAACACCTAGGTGACAAACCTGTCGGGCTTAAGGGAGAAAGCGCTGCACAAGTGAAGGGTTCACTCTTGATACAGATGAAATTTTCCTATAAGGAGGAGATGGACACCTCCGGGAAAGAGGAGCACGCAAGCAGTTAACGTCAGCTAGATGACCACTCATTTGCCTTCTAAACTTCTCCTGCTCACTCAGGGCACACTGCGGTGCCTTTCCTAGGAGTTATACCCTGGTTCCTTTGTGAGGCGATTGTAGATGAACCACATCTGGTCCTGGGAAAAAGAGAGACATCAGCTTTCACTGTATGGACGAGAAAACAGAAGTCTGCAGAAAGAGCAGGAGTTAAAACAAAAGCAAGCGCTCAGTGAGGGTGGAAGTCTCTGGCGTGACTCATCTGGCATTTAACACTATTGGAAAAGGCAGAGAGAAATCCCGATGTCTTCAGAACACAGCACCAACTTTTACTACACCTGTTCAGTCCCCATGTCCCGTCCGGAACTGGTACAGGAAAGTGATGCACCCTAGACAGAGCACAGCATGCTGCAAACACCAACACCCCCGAAGAGCCAAATGCTCTGTGTCAGCCATCCACTTTGATTCCACCTGCCTGAAGGTGATCAGAAGCACTGACTCTGCTACCTGTGTGCTTTCCTTCCCCACTCTAATCCCGTTAAACACAGGAGGCTCCTGCCACGCTGAGCACTGCAGCCCTGATTCCCAGGCATAACTAGGCAGAGCTAAAGACAACAGGAAAAGTGAGAGCTCCTGGAATGTTCAGGGCTTTCCCCCCAAAGACAGGTTGCTAGGTTTGGAGGAAGTTTATAATCCAGAACTGAGATTAAAGTGAACTGAGTAGATGAGAAAAGATTCCTACTCTGCTTCCAGTTCATTTTTAAGTCAGGAAAGCTGAACTCAATTAGCACTTTTTATTTTTCATTGCAACCCCCGAGCTGGGAAAAGTGTATGCTCCGCTTAAACTGCGAGAAGACTCCTACTCATGTGGCAGGAAGAAAAAAATCAAATTGGAATCCAAATCCTCGAGGGGTTTTTGGCTTTCATTTCTGGGATTTCTCGTTGATTATTCTGTGCTAGCTATTCAACAGTTATGGGACTGTTTGGTGGGGGAAATGTGATGGTGCTTCATAATCACAGTTTTGAACCATCGGCTGTGTTGTTTGCTCCTTTCCCCATCTTTTCCAACTAACTTCTCCTTTTTCAGTTCTATCCATCTTCCTTTATCTTTCCCTTGTACCCAACACAACTACCTGGCACTCCCTACCCCAATACATTAACGTAGTCCATGCTTGCAGCAGTGGCAGCACTAGTGTTTCTAGCCTACGGAATCCTCGAGAGGCAATGTCTTGCTAAGCTGGTGCCCGCATTCCTGTGCACCACAGCCACAGAGCAGCAGCAGTTTAGGAGAACTGTGTTGTACACAAGGAGATCAGCACAGTCTTTTCATGACCGAGGTAACAGGAACAAGGCAGGACCCACCACGAACATGGAAAACCTGCCCATGGCCCTCCAGAGGACAGAAATGATTCCCTGTGTTTGCCTCCCTGTGCTCAGCATAGGCTGGTTCGTGCTCACCTCTGCGAGCTTGGGATGATCAGGAAGATCCCAGGTGATGGTTACCATGGAAACACAAATGTTCAAGGATCAGGTAGCACATTTAAGCGCTTTAAAAACCATGCACATCCATGACGGCACGCTACACGCTGCAGCAAGCCCGCACCACGCTTACAGAAACTCCTGCTCCATTAGGCCACTACCACAGGCCACTACCACAACAGAAAGACACAAAAAATGCCGGGAGATGGCTGGGATCATGGACGCTAACCGTCCGCAAGAAACCCTGGCTTCTACTCAGCTCCTTTGGTGATGGCCCAATGAAACGGAGCAGGAAACCCTAAGTCATGGCGTTGTGTGATTACAGCCTTAAGGACACACGCTGTACCAGTGATTCTTAGGTCACACGGGAACAGCCTGAAGGAGGCACGGTGGGTCTAGCAGGACATGCACCCCGCACAATCTAGTGGAGACTGGCAAAGCAAATACCAGCTTCTAACGAAGCAGGCTTCTTGGAAGCTGATGACTTCACAGGACTTAGAAGAGAGCACAGAGCCTCTTGGCTCTGGTTAGTCCCCTGGGAACAATGTCAATGAAGGCAGCTAATCGCTGTTTTGTAAAGCCCTCTGAGCTTTTCAAATTGTTTGTCAGCTTCTAGAGAGTTGATCTTGCCCAGCTGAGGAGCAGCCACAATGTGCTCCTTGGATCACTCACCTCCTTACTGAAGGATAATTTGCAGATGTCTATTCCCTCTGTCTCATAGAGCTAATCTGTCAGCAGCAGCGGACTGTGCGCTGCAAGTCTGGTGTATGTCTCCACAGTTTCTGTCATTTATTCAGATGTTCTGTGCTATCAGAAACGCAAACATGTGACAACCAGACAAGCTCTCTCTTTCCTTCCTATTGATGTGAAGTGATGGTAAATTTCACCATCAGTTGATCCTGTTGATCTGATCTGAGAGAGGATTATCCAATTGATTTAGTGTGTTCATGAGCCAAAACCAAACTAAACAAGGAGGGCTCAAAATCACTGGTGCCGTTGCAGGAGAAACCAGAGTATCCCAGTGTGCCACTCTCACTCCAGCTCAGCAAACAATGGAAAGGTTTTTCCTGCAATCTTCTCTGAGCTCCCAAACTCCCACTGTCTCAACATTCAGCAGGTTCCAAAGGTTGAGTTGGCTGCTGTGCCTAGCTCCGGTGAAAGGCTTCTTCTCCAAACGCAAACTAAGACTCCAACATGGAACAGGAAATGGGAAGCTCCAAACTAGTCACACGGGCTCACAGAGGCTCTTATTCAGCTTGGAATTCTAGGCTGCCTAACACAGGTTGCCATAGTAATTCATCCATCCCTGAGGCTAACGCCCACTGAATTCAGACTACAACAATACTGAACAGGGAGCACGTGCTCTTGACTGACAATTCGCTAAATGATCGCACACCTGATGGAAGATTTAGGTTGATAACTATGGTTTTGCTTGAAAAACACCAGAACAGGCTTTTCTCCCTGTGACATTTTTGTGTTGTGAAGAGCCCCTTGCTCAGACCACGCCAAAGCTCTGCAAGAGATGAAAAGCCAGCGACTACAGCCCAGTGATTTCCAAACACCCAGCGAAGCTGAGCATGAAGGGTGTGTGGCACGACGTACACAGATATGCAGGCGAATGTTAGGCACGGAACCCTCCCCAATCTCAACGAGCTCACAATCATCAGACACAGTGTCTGGGCTTAGACACCGAAGTAATGAAAATACCTGTAAGAGGAACTTGTAATGGAGCCCAATGACCTGTGACTTAGTCATTCTAGAAATTAGACTGGGAGGAGGGAGAGAAGAAGGGAACATCGGGCTGGACAGCCACGTCCAAACCAACAGGGATGCTAAAGGGCATCCTGAGGACGGCATTTGGGTAACTCCAGTGGTTGCACAGAACATTTAGTCTATAGTAGCCTTTTCAAAAATTTATTTCTATTGTTTAAACAGGTCAGCTGTGTCAGCGTTGATCTTTCTAAGACACCAGTAATGCTTTTAAGGCAGCTACTTTACAGGCAGCATCACAGCCTTACAAAGACCTTTTCTGTAATTGAGTTTACATAAGAGCAAATGTGCTAAAGGTGTCAAACTTGAGAGCTTCAGATGAAGGTTGGCATCCTATTGTGAGCATTTTCCTGGGGAAAGCGTAGGGCTTTGAAGGACAAATAATTACTGATACAAGATTTACTGGGAAGCACATCAGGCAAATCAAACAGACATCAGGAGGAGGTAAAATCTGGATGCCATTGACTACAAAGGACAGGTAGGGATCTCCTGTAGGGTTAATAGTACCCGCAGTTTTACATAAGTCTCTCAGATACTCTGCGTCCTCTAAAAGCTATTTTTAGGCACTCACATTTCTTAATGGCTCAGGTCGTTTCACTTTGCTCTCTGAAATCCATCTCAAAGTAAAGCTTTCGGTTTAATCCCAGGGTTTCCTCTGCATTAGTAGGGGTCTCCATCACACTGTAGAACAGAAGACACAGGAAATAAATCAGAAACGAGAGCTACTGCGGTCCCAGAAACTGGCCTCTCACCAACAACGTTCAAAGAGCGCTCAGCTCGGCCCATGGGACTCTGATCTGAATAAGCAGGCGGATCGGTTGGAACGGTACAAGGCTCCGTGGAGGTTTAAAATCTGACTCAATAAAAATAAACCAGCAAATTCTGTCAGTGAAGGGAATTTGCAGAATGGGATAGAGAGACAGGATTCATCCGCTTATTTATAGCAGTGACACAGGAACCCCGTGGCTCTCCACTGCTTCTGCCTGAGGTAAGGGTGAGGCACAGTGCAGACAGGTGACGACAATTACAAAGCCTGTTTGAGATCTGGCCGCTCGGGTCCCTGTTCGATGAAGCCCTTAAACATCTCTTTAATTAGGGTCACATTGATTTCAAAATCCTTTATGTTAAGTGGGTGGGTTGCTGCTTTGGTGACTCTTCAGGTGATAAAGAACTTCCAGTCAATAACAAGTTTAAGGGGAGCAATTACTTCTGTCTGGGCACGCAGGAGAAAAGGAAAAGCATATCTGGAGCTAATGATGTAAAGCAAAGCTTGGCACATGGAAATCAGAAATAAGGCTTACATTTCTAAATTGAAGGTTACTGCGAGCCGCTACCAGAACGCCTGGCCTCTCCCTCTTTGAAGGCGTCGTGTCAAAACTGAAGGAGATTAAATCCTATTTAATTTTAATTCATCTTTACTGCTGCTCAGAGTCTCTCATGTCCTTCTGGTACTGAAACCCATGCAATATATCCTCGGACACCAATAATTTATAAACCTGTACATTCTAGCCCTTAATTCACATTCCATCACTTAGTTCCAAGACATTTGGAACAGAGCCTCTCTTTAAAATATCATCGTTCAAGAAAATGTTCTTGATTAGCAGTGCACAGCCCTCTTTTTAAAAGGACATCGTTGTAGTGAGTATGGGCTCAGTCACGTGCACTCACCCAGGTGAGTAACGTGCGCTCACGCACACATGGAACCAACCCAGAGCCAAGGGTCTGCAAACACCTGCTCGTGTCCTTGTGCCTGTAAGAGGTAAAATGCTGAACTCAGAGGTCGGACGCTTTGCCTGCCCCTGAGGCTGCCGCAGGCTCTAGCATTTGGCAAAGGTGCTTTGGTTCACGATTATTTGGTTTCAGTACGGATCAGGCACGAATACTGCTGAAGCTACAGCTGCGAGCAAGGCTAATCCTGGCCTGGGCCTCCCTTACATATATCTTCTGCTGGAATGACCTTACTACCCGTGGAAGTAACATCCGGGCAAGCTTGTACAGAATCCTCCACACGTGTGGGAATGGAAGTGCTCCTTCTGCTTTCTATGGCATTGATTGTCTCTTAGGACTTTAACACTAGACCATTCCATCCCCTCCCCGTGCTAGGAGTTCACCGTTCAATTTTTCATTAGCCATTACACTAGCCCTACCCCAGAGGTTTGTTTTCCCTTAGCCCAGTTACCACAACTCATTTGGTAAAAGAACAGAGAATCATGGAGAGGGAGGTTGTAGAAGCAGTCACCTCCAGAACCCGCTCGTGTAAGGCGGCAGCAGACGTAGGCAGCTCTAACCAGAAGTCAGTTCCATGTCGTGCAGCGTTTCCCTAACGTTCTGACACCGCAGCTACCCCACTCTAGCTTCTGTGTTTATTGAGACCGCAGTGTGCAAATGGACCACCTTAGCACCTGCAATAGATGCGGGTTCAAACGGAGGGAGGACGTGAGCATCTCAGATGCTGCGAATTCCCCACCACTGCGGGCTTCTCTATGCAGAATGGTGAAATGTGCTCAGCTGCACAAAAGCAGACAACGCCTCCAGGAGACCGGCATGCTTGAATGCACAGCAGAGAAAGCAGCGGAGCAACGGGAAAAGGAGAAGTGAAAAAGAAGCAGTACAGCAGCCCGAGTGAGAAAGGTAAAAAAGAAAAGGGAGAGCAAAATGCAGTGGAGCAGCTAGAAATTGTGAAGGTAAATACAGAGCCTGTCAGGGAAGTTAAGGCTCACCACAACAGCCATGATTTATCCCTGAAGAAAGAGGTACTGTAATAATGACTACACTGCCTTAGACTAATGTTTTTATGATCCTCGTCGTGCTTTTCTTTCAGTATCTGAACACAAATCTGTCTGACACAGAATGATGATCTAGTAATTGGTCTGAGTCAGCAATTACTCAGTGGTGTAATTTCAACCACCTTATTAGTGAGGGCCATCCTTCATCGCTCTCTCCCAAGAGTTCCCAAGCCGGGGGAGCTGAGCAGATTAAGAGGTGCAGTGCCTGAGACTTTCCAGTGCTATTCTTATCAACAAATCAATTAGAGCCTTCCCTAAGCGAAGGAAAAAGACGACTTTCCCGTTTCCTTCTAAAGCTCTACCGTTAATGCTAAAACAAACACCTCTTCCTACTGCATCAAGGGGGCTCTTGCCCTATAATTTGTACTGCTGAACATTCTGGTACTCTTTACCTAAACACGAGATTCTCATTCATGCAGATGAGGTCAGCAGCAGCAATTGGGACAGTAAATCAATAGGGGGAAAGGGCAACCTTCAGTGAAAGGAAAGAGACAGATTGCTAAGTGTTTTTGCTGTCACTCACCTTTTTCCTACATAGAGGATAAACCTTGAGAGTGACGTTTGGGGCACCAGATCACATCTTCTTCCCTTAAAAACGTGGTGACACCCACAAAACAACAGAAAACACAAGACAGTAAAAATACCTCACTCCTTTCTTCTTGTGGAAGTCAGAAAACACTGAGCCACTCTGGCTACCGTGCTGCAAGGAATACACGCTCCCTTGGTGGAGAACTGCAGGTGGCAAGCTGCTAATGCAGCTCCCAGCATTGACAGCGCTTTTCTTTCTCCCTTTCAGAAAACTGGGAGGATCCCAAGGGATTTGGTAGCGAACTCCTCACAGTCCAGGTTGTTTTGATACCTGCACATCCTCATTTCCTTGGTCAAATGGTTCTGTCTTACAGAGAAATATTCAAACCTATCACATGCACGAGGCCTGCCCTACAAAGGCACGAAGAGGATGGTTGGTTCTAGTCACAGACTGCTTGGGAAGATCTTTCCTCATTACCTGGGCACTGGCCCCCTCCCAGCTTCCCTAACCCAAACTCCACACCAAATAGCACCTAAGCTCCAACAAGTATTTGCTGTAGCACAAGCTCCTGGTGGATTCACTCTGACTCCCATTATGAATCTGGCATGAAGTCCAATAACTACTGATCCAGGAGTGCTCTGTACAGTGTCTACAGACACTGGGAATAACAGCATAGAAAATCATCAGAACTGCAGAGAGGATAAAGACTACACCTTTTATTTACACATCAACTGATTCTGAGAAGGAAAATGAGCTCTAGCATCTCCCGAGATTAAGGCACAGAGCAAGATTGCTGAGTAATTTTCTTAAAAGACAGGGGTTATTAAATAAGATTTTATTTTCACTAGCTTGTGCTTCAGATTTGGATGTGAACATACACCACCTTCTGATTGTATTTCCCTAGATCACAGAAATACAGTTCCCTACACTGACAACTGCTACAGTAATGGTTTTAAATGCGTTTAATTTCATACCCTCATTCATTTTTGCTGGATTTGATCACATCCAGACGATTCAGGGTCACTCTAATTGTCACATTTTCCAAAAGATTCATTAGTTCTGATTCTTGAGCATCTGGCAATAAAATGATTACAAGCAAAGGAGGTTTGTTAGTTAAAGTCCTCAGACATTAGCATCCAAATAGAAATGAAATCTAATCAATGCAAATGTAAAAGACTATGGCATTTGGAAACCAAAGCGGTGTTTCAACAGGGAGCTGCTCTGAGTGCCTGGAATTGCCGCCCGTGAGCTCCGGGGGTTTATGCAGCAGCAACGACACGTTTTACACTCCGTTTTGTTGCAACGAGAAAGAGCTGCAGACGCTACTGAGGAAACCCCCGTTGCTATCCAGCGAGGAGATGGATTACAATTGCAGTGATTCTGAGCATCGCTTGGCAGCACCGAGGAACAAAGGCTTCACTTTCACAATTATCTTACATCTCGTTTTTTACTGCTGGCTGCAAATAATCTAATATAATCCTGTGACTTTTATTCGGGTTCTTAGCTTTTGCACAGTCTAATGACTGAAAGTGATGAACAACTTCGTCATGGACAACCGATCAATTTATGGTTTGCATCAGGTTCCATCTGGATTTGAGACCGGAATTGCATTCCCACCCGGAAAAGTGTTATTTCACTGCTCAGGACAGACTTGGGACCTAAAGGTGTTTGCTAACTAGGAACGTATTCCCCACGATTAAGAAATGTGACTGACTTCTTCTGGTCCACTTGCCACTCAAGATTTTGAAGCTACGAGACTCCACCTCTCTTTCCTGGCTTCACTCATACGTTTGGAGTTTTGTCTTCCCAAGGTTGGCAGCTTTCAAAAGTAGCTAAGCTGAAATAAGGGAGAGAAACAGCTGCAAACAGGAGCACTATTGTCATCACCAAGCGTAGTAATTCAACGAGCTCTTGCGTTCTGTCCTTGGTGGAGGTAAGGCTACTTCAGGCTCTGCCACACGCTTCTGCATTGCCAAAGTCTGCGTTGCCTCGATTCCTGCACTCAGCTTTGACCACAGATTTGCCTCAAACTGTTTGTGACTGTGGTGTTTGCAGCACTGGCCTGCTGTGCTGGACCCAAGTATCTTTCCTCTGCTGTCAGCTGTGGTTGATGAGCAGCATCGCCCTGTTTGCCCAGAGCAGAGCCTGTGCCAGTAAACCTCAAGGATCAACACTGCCTCTGTGCCATAGCATGGGGCGAGATTTGTCTTCATGCTGTGCCCAGATCTGCTGCAGAGTAGCGTATGCAGGCAGATCCAGAAGCATCTCTGCAGAGAGCAAGCTCCCATCTTGCCAAGCTGGCGCTGAGCTGAAGCTGGAGCTCTGAAGACACACGGGCTGCTCGGGGCAGAGCCACGTGTCTCAGTCTGTGCTGCACATGCGTAATGCTCCAGCTTCCAGTGGGGTGGATTTGCTTGGAAAATGGTTTCCTGTGTTTGTCTGAATCATGACGCAGAGATGCCCCAGTGACTTTTCGGGGGCAGCGCTGTGATGCAGTCCACACAGCAGCTCTGCAGTGCAGCCCACTGCCTTCACCTTCCTGTTACTCAGGGAATCCTAGCTCCCACAGAAGTGGAGAGCTGACTACTGCAGGAACAACACATTTTTGTAAGTGTTTCATGACTGAACTAACTAACCTCTGCTTGCTATTTATATCTTAGGATCTTGAAGGCTGGGAAGGGCCCCTGGATGGAGATAATTCAATCCAACTCCCTGCTCAAGGGAAGTTCCCAAACTGAGCCAAACTGATCCAACAAAGTCCAGCAAAACTTGCTGAGACACCTTATCTTTCAAACATTTTCTTCTCACAACAGATTCACTTCAGATGGACAGAAGCTGGGGCCTGGCTTTGCTTAACGTTGCTGCTGCCATGAACGGGTGTCACCCATTCTCGTTTGTCCCAATGAAGCTCACGGGCAGGTTGGTCATTCATGTGATAGCACCCATATTACCAGTGCTCCTGCTGTGGCCTGTGGCAGCCCTGGGGCTCACCAGGGGGGTTACATGTCTCAGCAGGCAGGTGTCTGCGTGGGGTGGCCTTGGAAGGTGTCTGTAGACACTTGGGACAATCTGTCCTGACCCTCTTTCCCAGTCCTGTGCTCTGGGTAGACCACACACCGAACAGCCTACTCTATCTACCGTCTGGCTTAGCTGCTTGCTAGCTTAAGTAACAGAGCTCTGTGCGCAGGCGTGAAGGCTCCCGGGTTCAAGGAATGGAATCCTTTTAGCAGGCAATGATTTCATTCTGGTTTCGTTTGGATCTGCCCAAGGACAAAACACGCGTGGTGTCGAGCAGGCTGTGAGCCAGGCGGTGCCTACAATTTCAGATCAGAAAAATGGGCTTTCATTGTTTAATTATCAAAACAAAGAGGCATTGACAGCTTGCAAGCAAACGTGAAAGGCAATTAATCTGGAGCAAGCCCCTTCCCTGAACATTTTCAACAGAAAGCCTTCACAGCAAACCTCTCAGTGAGGGTACTTTACACTCCTTCCTATCCCCGCTTCCAAACGAGGCGTCCCACTCCACAAGTCAGTAGTGAAGTCTAACACAAGAAAAAAAGCCTTCACATCCTGAGTTCATAGCTCGTGTGGTCTGCTGGTTTCTACACCGTAACGCACTTGCCAAGAGCATTTCAAACTTCAGTGAAGCCATTAGTCACGCGCGGTGTCTCAGCAAGGGCTGTTGCTTAGGGACGCAGGGCATGCACACCTGTGGTACCCAAGCAGAAAGCAACAAGCTCCAAATTCACCTCTGACACTACTACATGGGACCCACTTAGCTAGGCTTTATGACTCTGTTTATCCCAAGAGTGTAGAGACCCTCACCATGAAAACTGTTCTGGCAAGCTGGGCTACAGTGCTGGGCTCCCAAAGCCATGGAGCAGTAAACACGCCAGGGCTCGAGAGCTAACCAAGACTTTGGGACTGGGAAGAGGCAGCAGCAGAGTAACGATGCAAGAAACTGAAGCACAGAGAGATTAAGGACGTTCTTCAGCAAAACCCTTAAGCTCGTTTATGGGCAATTCCACTCTGCTCAGGATGGCATCGCTACAGAAAGGGAGGTCTACAGCCATCTGCATTAATTAGAGCCCTGTCGACCGTTCACCCCGTAAATCTGAGGTAATACAGGGATTTAGCTCAAGCCTCCTGTCCTCTGCCCTGAAAAGAAATTCAGTCCTCACTTTTCAGCTCGGGTTTGTGACAAGCTTGCTGTGTTTCTTCCGTGGTTTTCTGAGATGCACTCAGAATCTCAAACAAGCAGTCACAGGCTGCAGTTTACACTGCAGCCGGCTTGAAGTGTGGGACAGAGGAGTCTGGAGTAACAGGGAGGTTACAAAAGCATGGACGTGAGAACAGAGCTTCCCTGAAACATAGGCATGCACACGGCGTGGGGTAGGACTGCCATGGCTCGCTTTCTGTGAGGATGGCTGCAGGGATGCGAGTCCTCCCTAGGAAGTAAAAACCTCCTGAGTTTTTCTGATCAACTCTGGGAAGCTTCTTCTAGGAGAAGATGATGTCAGAGTAACGTTTATGGGTCTTTTTGCAAGAAACAAAGGCTCAAAACCAGACCTTCCTGTTATGAAATGGGCTTTGTTGTTTAAAGGTGCCTGCCTGGGTTTTAGACTGAGCAGAAAGCAATGGTAAAGTTTAAACTGGATCTAGTTATCTGACCTAAGTCAGCTGTTTGCCAGTGGAGAGAGCTGTGATGCCTTCATCTTGGTTCCATTGGGGCATTTTCCACTAACACCACCACACAGTTCTAGAAGAGGTTAAGTGAACTTGGCATTTCTGAACAGTTTCTTACTCCAGGAGCAGAAAAACAGCCACTTCCCCAGCCATAGGACCCCACGTACGGTCCCAAGACTATTTCATCTACACAGCTACAGAACAAGTAAGTGCTTGATTAAAGCCATGGGTGAGGCAGAGCCTTGGAGTCTTTTTGCTCATCTCACACCTTTTTATTTCAGACAAGAGAAGCAGTTCAGGGAGCTCAGTTACCCCCCATTCTTTGTTATAATCACTGAACTAGGTTTTGGGTTCAAATGAACTAATAATGTAGATGACAGCTAGAGATTTGCTTAGGACGTTGAGCTTGTTCCACATCATTGCAAGGGTGACAACGAGAGAAAAAACCGTGTGAGAACCGGGGGAATGAGAACCAGTAGCACAGACCTGGCTGCCAAAGTAAAGCAGGAACATGAGAAACACTTTGCTTAAGTTGCCATAGCTTTACTTAATGTATTTTTATTTCTCGGAGGGAAGTAACACAAGCAGAAAAATCCTCCTTCAGGATATGAATCCTGTCATCCTAACCACAGTGCAAGAGCCGTTTAGGGAGGCTTGCATATACATTTTGTGCTCAGCAGCCTGCAGAAAAGCCCTTCAACAACAAGCAGTGCACGCAGAGGTAAAAGTTCTCCCTTGGACTAGTTCAGAGAGCAAGGTTCTCCTTTGGGCTGGCCCAGAGGGGGCCACAAACCACGCGACTGGTCCATGCAGGGTCTGACACCGAGCTTGGCTTGTGCAGGCGTAGGTCGGGGTAATTCTCACCAGCCATTAGTGATGTGGTCAGGCACTTCCCACTGCAACCCCTGATTTACTATTTTGTTAACCTTGCAAGCATACATGGGCAGAACTCTCCAGGTGGGAAGTCTGAGATCACACCTCAATGGGCAAATTCCAGGAGAACCGTTAGGCTGGGAATCCATCCAGACAAACACGGGGTTTGTGACTTAAACATTAAACACAGTTATTCTTTCTTCCACGAGCTCACCAGCCCCCAGCAAAAGGACTGTGAAACTGGTAGGACTGAGCGGCTCCACCAGGAACGTGCCTTTTGCCCCCCTATTGGAAGTCACCCCTCTGGCTTCAGTCAAACCTTTGCCAAGCCAGGCTGTGTGTAGGTGAGTCCAACAGAAACTTCCCAACCTTTCTGGGGTCTGAAAACAAAGGTTTCTGAAGTCCTGTCTTTACTCAGAGTGCCTGAGCCTCACGCTGCCTCCACTGCTGACCCCAGTGCACAGGTAGCCCTCTCCCTTTCTGCTGTGTTTCTAGGAGAAAAAAGGTTTCCAGGCAGCAACAAAGCTGAGGAAAGGGAGAATGAACAGAAACAGGGAAGTTGTCTGAAAGATCCCTGGAGCTGTAAGAAAACTGGTTCCTCGATACTCAGGAAGAGGAGACCTTTCACTTTCTTTGCAAACAAACAGAGCCACACAAAGAGCCCAGGCTTTTCACCCAAACAGAAACCATCCCTGAATTGTAATGACACAGGAGTGGAAACAGGTACAAAACTGGCACCAGCTTCTGCTTCAGAGCCAGTTCCCTGCTTCCCGAGAGTTCACCCGCCCTACATTTTGAATGTAGTTGGGAGGACACGGGTAGTTATGATTGCCAGCTTTCTCGAGCCATACAAGCTGAACACCAGAGTTTGCAATGCTGCCAGGGTCCTGTGAAGCTTTAAGAAACACAATTACTTAGAAGACACAGATGATAGAGAGGCAACCACTGGTGCCTGCAGTCTTCTTTTAGCTCACACTGTTTCTGCTCTTCTACATGGAACTACTTTTGTTTACAGCAGGAGATCGCTAGCACATCCTGAGTAACCAGTTCAAATCCTCTCACCCGGGCAGTCACTTCTCCTAAGAAGGCACGGGCTGTAGGATTTGAGTGAAAATCCAATTTAGCCCTGTCTCCCGTGGCCACTGCTCATAAAACTGAGCAGAATTTGTCGCAACTGGCACCTTCTGCTGAAGAGGAACTCGCGAGTTCCCCAGTACAATAAATTATACATCTGCTGTCAAGCTCTGCTTTCTGCAGGGGTGGGAGATGCAAAGAACAAGAGTCAAGCACAGTTTGCCAATCGCTTTTCCAGGATTTATGCACGCATCTGTCATCCTTACGGAAGGTACTGCGGAACACGGGCCCCACCAGTTTCAGTGCAGCCTGACATCGCAGTATTTACAGCCTGCTTGAGAGCCCTGGAAGCCTGAAAATAAACACTAGATTGTTGTGTCACTGAATCGATGATGCCTGAAGAAGCATGTGATGAACACTTGGAAACACTGGCCCTAAGGCAAGAGGCACAACTAGAAAAGGATTGTTTTCCACAAAACAAAATAGTTGACAGAAGGTCTCGTTCCAAAGACGACCTCAGAGTTACTCTACCACAGGTGGCACTGCCACCACTGCACAGTACCAACACCAGGCTAGTCAATAAAAGGGGAGGGTGACCATGCCCCGGCGCTGAGGCGAATTGGCACAGCACAGCTGAGCGACTACTTCTTCCCCCAGCCCAACACATGGCGATGCCACCTACATAAACACAAGCAGATGCTTTCAGCCCTTTCGTAGCAATACAGCAAGCTGTGCTATGCTCTGCTCCTGCTGGAGCAGGGTCATCCCCCAGACTCACTTCAGAGTTCATTAACTATCTGCTCTCAGTGATTCCAGGAGGTAGGACGTATTTTACTGACACCATGCCCGTAACCCTCCGAGCATGAGAAACACAAAGTAGTGGTTGCTGAGGTTTTGCAAAGCAGAAACACCCGGTTTCACATTGCCTCATGCACGGCTGACACCGTCCCCAACTAGTACAACAAATACCAGGTTACGCAGTTTAAATGGTTAGAGATGAAATGCATCTTCCAGTCAAACAGGCCTCCATGCCCAGTTTAGACCAATAATAATAATAATAATCACATGCTCAATTTCCCATCATCTGGCTGTAACAAGGACAAAACTGCTTACCCAGTGACATCGAGCACTCTTTGTTTCTTGCAGAAAGCATCTTGCTTGTCCTTAACTCAAAAAGGCAGAGACACCATGCTTCAGTTAAGTAAGAAATGCCCATCCACAGAGGCATCCAGGATTCCCCACCCATCTTAAACAAACACATCCAGTCTTGGTTAGAATTTGGCAGCTTGGCCCCACTGACAAACCCCGTCTGGCTGCGCAAGATCTAGGTCAGCCATGCGATGCCCAGTGCAAATGCAAGAACCATGTGTCTCAGGGCTTCTTGACAGCAGCTGGAACAGACATAAGGCTCTTTAAAAACACCAGCTGGAACGAGGGCTATTTGTCTTTTGCTTCCCATCAACTCTTTTCCTTTCAGGCAAATCTTTGAAAGATGTTTTATGCCCCAGCGTCCTATTGAGAAGTTCTAAATTGCCTTAAGTAGGGAGATTTATTAGGCTCATGATTGACAGATAGTAACAAGTCTCAGAGGATTTATTGAGCATGAGAACCCTTGGTCTCCAAGAGCTTGCTATATTACATCTAACATGGCAAGGGCACGGACTGCCAAGCAGCAAAATCTTTGAAGATTTCAACAAATAAAAGGAGGTCCTGGAGCACTGAGCAAATGAGACTGGACAATGACAAAAACCACTGGGGAAAGGAGGACAGAGCACACAAAGAGAGCTAAAAGCACACAGTGCAGTGCTCATGGCTCTAGCTTCCATCTTGCTGTATTTTGCCTTTAGAGGCAAAATGGGCTTGAGGTGAGGAAGGGCACTCTGGAGATCACTTGGTCCAACCCCACCATGAGAAACAGTTCACCTAGGGAAAGGTGTATAGAATCACAGCCAAGTGGATTTTTAATGTATCTAGAGAAGGAGACTCTACAACTACTAGGAGCAATCTGTTCCAGGTCTCTGCCACCCTCAGAGCAGAGAGGTTTCTCTTGTGTTCAGCTGGAAGTGGAAGTTTCTGCTTTACAGTTCACGTCTGTTGCCTCTTGTCCTGTCACGGAAAAGGAATTGATCTCCTCCAGACATCTTAGGTAATAAGGCCCCATCACAATCTCCCCTTTTCTGGGCTAGAAAAGACCCAGGTCCTTCAGTCTTTTTTCACAAGATAGCTACTCCAGTCCCCTCATCACCCCCACGGGTGGTTCACCTGTTGGACTCTCTCCAGAGATTCCTTGTCTTTCCTGAACTGGGGAGCCCAGAAGTGGCCACAGCACTCCAGCTGCAGCCTCACTAGGGCAGAGCACCATCCCTCAGCTTTCATTCAAACCTGTTTCTCTTTACCTAGTTACCTTCATTCAGCCAGCGTATGAAGAGGTTCAGTTCTCTACTGATCTCAAGCAGATTTGGTTAACACTTTGTCTTTTGAGAAAGTGCAAGAGTATGGGGAAGACCTGTTTCTCGACACAGAGAAATTACTCCTTCCCTCCACAGTAAGGAAATGATTGAATGCTGCTACCCCAAAATTCATGCAGATGGCTCTCATCATGAAGATAATCTATGGAAGGGGGTGTAATTAACTCTGGAAGAAATCAAACACGCTGTAGGTGGACATCTCATTTAACTTCAGCCTTGTAGAAATAATCCTGTGATTTGAAAAGAAAAGAGTATTCACGCCATGTAGCACAGTGTGCCAGCAGCCTGGTGTTCAAATCTCACTCCGTTCCTCGAGTATGAAAGAAATCTCTCTGGTTTTTTGACAGAAATTGGAATTACCAGGCAGCGGTCATGAGAACGTGAATCATCTTTCCTTGCTCCATCCTATCAGAGATACATCTTTATGATTGAGATGCTCTCCCACACTGCAATTTCCTATAGGACAGAAAGCAAGGAGAGGAGGTGGTTATCAATTGCTTGTGCCTGCATTCAGCGATTCCTAGTCAATAACCCAGCACAAACCCCATTAATCCTCAGCAGGGAGTACTTTCCAAGTTGCCTGGAGAAGTACAGAAAGGTCCTAGCACCACAACACTTTCCACAAGCATCCGACTGATCTCTCCCTTTTCCTAGCTGTCTCTAGCCAACTAACGCTCACCATGAGCAATGACAAAACAGTAAAACCACTAGTTTATTTAAAGCAAAAAAAGCCCAAATCCCTGCAGATTTAATCTTTTTTAGTCTGGGTGCTGACATTGAAGCATAAACACGCAGGCAGAGAGCATCCTGACCATGTATGACCGGCTTGATTAAGAGCTGAGACCACCACCCCAGCACTCCCCACAGTGGCCTCATTAATACAGATGGAAAAGATTGAGAGTTTGCTTTGAGAGCCAGACTGTTACCGAGCTGAGGTGTTACACCTTCCCATCTCACACGGTCATGCTCTCCTACTTCTTTCCAATCTAGAAGCCAAAGGAATTTCAGCAGCAGCAGACTCAAGGAGGAGTCTGGCAACTAAATTTTTTCAGGCTCCATTTCCAGCTACCAGCAGTCAGGTGATAAATTCGAAGCTGCCTGTATTCAGCTGGAGCAGGAAGAGAGGACAGATGTAACAGAAACCTTCTAGGCTGATACCCATCACGACCATCGTTCTTCCCGGCTTTTGTTTCAATCCAAATGAGTTAGAGCACTTTCAAGCGTACGAACTTGATTTCTCTCTGGATTTTATTTTCTGTCCCTGTGCTCAGGTGGGTTTATTATGCAATAACTCCACGACGAGTGCTAGGTGGGAAATAAGACCCATTTAATTACTGTCTGCCTTTGATGTGGCAGCATTCTCCAATTCATTTTGGAGCACACGTTTCTCAAGGGTCTCGGCAATTATTTTCAGGCTGTAATCCAGCAGGTGCTCGGATGGGCTGGTCTACTCAACTCTGGAAAAAGGCACAGGTGCTTGGAAAGGATAAAGAGCCCTTTGAGCTGAAGAAACCCTAAACAGAAGGATGCAGGTCTTTCTGTATTTTCCTTTTTATCCAAAAAATTACCAAAAGGCAACGCAACCCCCCAACAAGCACCAGGCCATTATTCATCTAATTAAACAGGAGAAGGACTGTGCCCTGAGGGGGGCTGGTGGGGCAAGGGCACATAATCTGAGCTGTGGCTGGGTCAAGAGGGGTCAGCGTCGGCAGCACCAGTGCAGGTTTCAGGTGGCGGACAGTGGTGTTGTAAGACACTAGTTGCATGCATCGCTTCCTTCTTGCTATTGCTGGTTCTCCTCCCTTTGTGCCATTCTAGCGAGCTCTCCGTATGTCAGGCAATGGGCAGGGGTTTACATTTTTCCTCTTGATTCTCCTGCCCATATTCTCCGGTGGGAGCAGAGTGAGTGCTGCTTAACCTAAACCACAACATAGTCCTAAACGAAAGAGAAGCAGACTTTTTGTGTCAGCTGGTCACTCCAGTGTTACAACTGACTTTACAGAGGAGCTTTCACCTGCAGCCTTCCCAAATCAGCAGCAGAGGAGCAGCACTGTGTTTCTGCGCAGACCCAAGAGCAACCTCCAGCAACCTCATAGCAAAGCCAGCAGAAAGATAAATGCTGCTGTGCTGGTGTTGTGACCAACATGAAAAGTAGGATTCTTCCTACGCCGCTCTCCAGTTCTTCCAGCAAGGAAGAGAAACACCTCTTAAAATTCACTACTTTGGCACCGTGCTTTGCTGAGCCAGCACGGCACTTCTGCCAGGGAGCCATGGTTACCGTGTGTGAGAAACCCATGCTGGGCCCAACTTCTCAATGCCTGCTTGGAGAAGAGTTCTCAGTTCTACTGTCATATCAGAGGTGAACATCCCCACGATCGGATGAACAGAGTGCAGACTCTCACCAGAGCTGCTGGCACGGTTGGGGTTTATTTTGTGGATCATTTTTGTGCTGCAGCAGAAGAGCACTGTTGTGAAAGTGTTCTCCTTCAACCATTGCACTTTAGTGGGGCTTAACACTCTGCTCTGGATGAGTGAGAATGACCTCAGAGGTCTCAGAAGACCCTCATTCTCTCTGTTCAAGACAGGAGACCACAACCACATGCAGTAAGCGTTATTCAAAGTCCATTTGATAGGAAAATACCACGTTTAGAGCCAAGGAAAGCTGTCGGTCCCTTGAACAGCATTAGGGATAATGACAGCACTTAGAGAATTAAAAAAGAGTCCAAAACTTACCCAAAGGCACAGATCTGCAGAGCAGCCAGAGAACAGGCAGTCGACGTGTCCATTTCACTTGGCGAAGGGTGGGTGGATGTTTGTGGGTACTAAAGTTTGGGAGCCATCAGTAAGCTTGAAGTAAGTTAAAATAGCTTTGTAATTTCGACTGAGTCAGAACAATAGTCATTACATTTTCTTCAGTACAAGAGATCACGGTCTTCAAAGGACTGCAATTGCTTTTCATAATGCCAAGAGAATTATCTTCACTAAGTGGAAAAGCTCTTGCGTGCCACCGGTAAGAGTCACACCAGAAAACGCTCCACATAAGAACCGTGTAATCTCCATTGAAAAGTAATAAAATAAGAGGGTGAAATTGCAAGAGAGTGCGATCATCCACTCTCTGAGGAACGGAAAGCGTACGGGAGAGGCACGCGCAGTCTCTGGGAATAGTCCACCATACCAATGCGGACAAGACCTCCTTGTTCCCGGTTGGGTATCTTGGAGAAGAGGAATATATGTGCTACTCCTGCTTGAAAGTCTGTGGGGGTTATCTTACTGCCTACAGGACACTTCAGGAAGCCAGCACTCTGGAAACAGAGCTTCCTGTTCTAAAAACTGAGAGTTTCATCTCTGGCTTCGATAGGAGCAGAGCCCTCCACACCCATGGTTTTAGTTCATCCAGCATTTTAACCTCCGCTGTCACGTAACAAGTTGGGAGGAATCCTCTGGTGTCCGGGGACAGATTCCTGCCACCTTCTCAGAGAGGCATGAGCACCGAGTTAGCTATCCTGTCCAGTGCCTATCTCTCCACATTAAGGATGGGAAGGTCCTGGTCCAGAAGGGCAGGTAAGGCACTCAGCTAGCTGACACTCGTTCTTCCCTAAACAGGGCCAAGCTAGATGACACCCACTCTTTCCTAAACACGGAACGTGTGCTTCCTGTTGCCAGCTTATCTGTTAAACGATGAGAAGCCGCAGTACCAATCAGTCCTCAGAGCTAATTCCTTATAGGCTGTAATTAGGTAGCAGTGGGGGAGTAAGTACAAAAAAGGCTTTAAAATTCTAACTAATGCTAGGAAATAAAAAACGAGCAGCGACTGAATGCGCACTGTAATAAACGCAGGGTAAATTATGCTGCACTGACAGCTCAGACAAAGACTCCTTTAAAACAACGATTTCACATTTAAACCAAACTCTCACTTTTTAAATACTAGGTTTTTAGAGGGGAAATAGGGAGTAGGAAGCCTAAGATGGTAGTGAAATGCCCAGAGCTTTTATATTATTTTCTGCAGACTAACACCTTCAAAATATTGTCCTCCCCATCTGACAAGAGTTTATTGACCTCTCCTTATCACAGGGGCAAAAATACTTCAGAGAATTTCAAGGTTTTCTGCCGCAGTAGAGCAGCTCATCCTTATTCCCCCTTTCTCATCTACCTACTCTTATCTCCACCTCCCAAAACAAACATCTCCAGCTGAACCTGAATTCTGCTCTGTGCTTTTAATTTCCTTAGTGAACGAAGAGGCAGTCATCTGAGCTTCATCTCTACCACCTTGAAAAAGTTCCCTTGGCAATAGCTCTCCCATCCTTCATCATTTGCCACACTCCTATTTCCTGTGAGCCTAGGAGCTCTGAGCCGGTTCGAGGGCTACAGCGTCTGTAGCACAGCATTCCTCCTTCATGCCTTGTACTGCGTGAACAGCCAGGTGAAGCAGCAGTTCAGGCTGCAAGGGCTGTGTTTGTACCCGCATACGTGTGTACCCAAGGCATTCATGCAAGCGTACACAGACACGTGTCGCAACAGAGGCTCTCTTCAGTAAAACACACAACAAACCTATTCTACGGGGCTGGAGCACTTTGGACAGACAACAGCTCATGAAAATCATTACACTTATAACTGGAAAGAGGTTTGAGGTCAAGAAAATCCAGGAACCTTTACTATCAAATGATACAAGTCCACCTTTTTCACTCTGAAGAGCTACAGACTCAAGATTTATAGTTGTCACTTGTGCCTGACTGAACAACACCCTCCCGAACCCAGATCAGCTTGTGTTGGAGGTAAAATTGTCAAGGGACAGTCGAGTTTGATTTTCAAGAGATAGAGCAGCCAAGCTGTTTAGAGACTCAGAGCATTAAGATTTTCCTGGCTGAGTTAGATTCAGACAGAGGAGCGATGAAGTAGGTGAAGCATTAGAGGCATAAAGTTGCCGTTAATGGTCAGACCCTGCAGAGCATTATATTTTCATTGCTCTTGCCAGTAGTCGCTGTCTCTGTAAGAGGAACAGGTAGGTGATCGGCCCAAAATCTAAACAGCCGTTAATCTGCATTCAGGGATCATTTTCAAGCAGTCTTAAGGTAGATCCATGGGAAAGAAGTGGATGAACCACAAGGTAGAAGGGTATTTCTGACAAGCCTGAAAAGATAACCCACCAGCTGACCCTCTCAGCACAGGAGAACCCAGCCTGACCAGCTTCACATGCAGCCATGGTCAGTTTTGTCTCATAAGAGATGAGCAAAGATCAAACAGACAAGGAGGCTCGGGAAAAGCAGCAGAATGGAAGCCACGTGTGATGCTGCTACAAAGCTGCTCACAGTCTTAGGGACCTCTGCAAAGAGGCAATATCTTTTGAGTGGTATGGCAACATTCGAGCTTGTGTGTTCAGCCCATTTTAATCCTCTCACTCTGCCCTTATGCAGAGGCCCTGCTGGTGCAGAATATCCCTCTGTATTTACTAGATGTGTGTCTGCAAGCAGATTTATGCTGCACATTTCTTATTTAACAGAAACACAGACGCTAACACAGCTCACTTGAAATATGCTCCTGCTACAGGAATGACACTTTATTTATTGACCAACAGCTTTGCCTGTGATGTATGGTGCCACGCAAGAAAGCTTCGGTACTCAGCCTGAAGCACTAGCTGTTGGCACCCGACAGCAGCACGCACACGGCTGTCATGGCAGTTTAAAAGACATTTGTTTGTTTGGCTAAGCAGCAATCACCAAACCTCCAGCAAAGCCTTGCAAAGCTAAGTATCACCTGAGAACCACAATGTTTAAGATCATTAAGTGAACGTGAAAGAATACACAACCTCCAAGCTGTTCTTAATCCTTAAGGTTTTCCAGAACTCACCATCACTACCAATGACATCGCTCTCTGCAAAGCTGCTTGAAAACTTCCTTTCCTTTACAGGGAGTCTTGAACAGTTTAGGTTTGCTGACCTCTGAGATCTCTTGGGACTAGAGTTTGCAGGTAAGCTGCTGTCTATGACTTGTCCTCTCAAACAGTGCTGTTCCTCTGCCGAGACAGGCGACTTAAAGCACAGTTCCGAGGGAGTTGTTTTGCTTTGGGAAGGCCGATCCTTTTGAGTACTGGGGGATCGTACAGCACACATGGGTCACCAAAGCCAGAATTTCCAGGACTCACCTGCAAGTGACACTGCCCATGCAACACTGTACACTCCACGATGCTTACCACAGAAAGGCAGCATTCATCCAGACCCTTCGAGGATCTTATTCTGTTTAGAGTCTAACTACTGTGAATTCTTTCCAGAAAGCCTTGCCTAGGGTTTTTTTGTTTATTATTGAAGGCCAAATGGGATTTCAAAAAGCAGATTCTTCAATCTTAAAAGAATGTGAAGAAATAGGTCAGCCTCTTCACCACGAATCCCCAGACAGGATGGTGATGATTTATTTACCAGTGCAAAGGAAAGTATTTTCAGCGCAAGCTCGGATCTAATAAAACCAGCTGTAAACACACTACCGGCTCCAAGTTAGATCGGATAAATGTGGCATTTAAAAGCATTTGAAACCGTTTGCAAATTAAATATTGGCCAATCAGGGGTAACGTCAGGCACTAGCTGGCTGCTGTATTTTAGAGAGCTAGCTTAGTTGCATCAGGAGAGCGTAATGTGACGGTACAGATAAGTTCATCTGAATATGTTGGAGACATCCAGTTTCTATGGCACTTCAGCTCTGAATTTAGTATTTCTATATTGATTTGCCACGAGTTACCACCACGGTTGTTCAGCGGGTTCTGATCTGACCTTTATGCCACTGCAGAGTAGTATCCGTGAGTGGAAACCCTCAGTTCTCGTATTCCAAAGTCCACTATTTGATATTCCAGGAGCTGGTGCACAGAGGATCGCAAAGCACAGCCTACGTGAGCACACGGCTTTGCTCACCATCCTGCTGAAGCCCTGATTTTCTTCACTGTGGGCTATGCTACCGTCCATCATGACTTTGTAGCCAAGAAGACCAGTGGTCTCCCAGGGTGCCCTGTGTCTGGCAGTAAGTCAAGGGAGTTTCTCTTCTCCTATTCTGCTCTGGTTAAGTCACATCTGGATACTGCATCCAGTTCCATGCTCCCCAGTTCAAGAAGGACAGGGAACTATAGAGAGAGTCCAGCAGAGAGACACCATGATGATCAGGGGGCTGCAGCATCTTCCTTGTGATGAGAGGCTGAGAGAGCTGGGGCTGTTTGGCCTAAAGATGAGGAGACTAAAGAGATCTCATTAATGTTTATAGATGACTACAGGGTAAAAGTCAGGATGATGGGTCCAGGCTCTTCTCAGTGGTGCCCAGCAGTAGAATAAGAGGCAAAGGGTTAAAACTGGAACACAAGCTTCAGTTGGAATGAAAGGAAAACCTTTTTCCACAGTGATGATTACACTGAGCTTGTGGAGTCTCCATCTCTGGAGACACTCAAAGCCCACGGAGACTTGCTCCCGTGTGATCTGCTCCAGGAGATCGTGCTCTGGCTGTGGGGTTAGACTAGATCTGCAGAGCTCCCTTCCAACCCCTACTATTCCATGATTCTGCAATTCCAACAGGCATACATATTCCTCGACGGCTGTTGCTAGAAGAGGGTGGAGTAGCCCCGAACCCACTGCAGCACAGTCAGTGAACTGACGCTGATCTCCCGTAACCTGAAAACGCTGAGCTGTAAACGCCTCAGCTCAGGAAACGGTTTAGGCATGCTTCAGCTAGTCCTGACATCTGTAGCAGCAAGACCTGCTACAGAGCAAACAACAGAAAGCGCTAGCTGCCTCCGCTACACAACCCTAATCCATCTGTTTCCATCTGCATCGCATTAATTTTTCATCGCCGGATGCAGACCCCCCTTTCTGCCCTAAGCAGCAGCGTGCGGTAGAGGAATAAACGCGAATCCCATTCACATGAAAGCAACCTGAAAGTGAGCAGTGCCGAGCGGCCACGCACCCTGATCCGACTGCTCCAGAAGACATCTTCTTGAAAGCCAGGCAAGTGCAGAGACAAGAAGTAAGATAGACGAGCAAAACCAGAGTCCGCTTTGTGAAACACACCTGCAGTGAGAGAAGGGGTGGCTGGTTCTGGGGTCGGAGGTATGGGCTAATTAAGCATGAAGAGTCAGCTCAGTGCTATAGATAGCACCGATTGCTGGAGGCTTAAGCCAGCAGACACCAAGATGACAGAGATAGACCCCAGGTCCTCGGTTTACTGTATTAGTGAGGTCACTGCTGCAATGTTCCCCAATGCTGCACAGTGCATGCTTTCAAAATGACTGAAGTCAGAAAGGCTTCAGAAAAGGTCTCAAAAGCCCATGAAATATCCACCTGGGACAGAGTCAATTACTCCAATTACTTCCCAATTAGAAGGCTAGGCTATAACTTGACCAGTCTCTATAAACACAAGCAAACACAGCTAAATATTCCTGGCTTCTAGCACTTCACACAAACGATTTCTTCAATGTGTATTGAGACCCACTAATTAGAAAGGCAAAGTTAAAGCTCAGGATCAGCTTTAACTTCAGCTGTGAGCCTAGAGGATCACTGAGAAAATATTAGGAGGACTGGACTCTCAAGCCTCTGTCTTTTTAAAAGGTACCTTTTAATTTTCCACACACGCCATCTCCTCCGCAGGAGCCTCGGCACTGCTGCTCAGTGGACACTGAGGTCCCTTAATGTTCACAAAGCTCCGAGTGGTCAGATTCCATGGTTAAAGCCATTCTTTTTAAAAGTCAGGACAAACATTGCTCTGTATGGCTCTCAAGCGGATGCCTTTCAGACGAGTATCTGATCGCATTTCAAAGCCCTTCCCAGGCTATTCAGAACCTGTTTGTCTTTCTCAGTGCCCAAGGAAGTCTTTAAAGAGGCACATAAGCTGAGCATCAGGAGTCACCAGACAGCTGCAGACAGCAGCGAGTCGTGGAGCGACCGTGTGAGGAACAGAGCAGCAGACTGAGTTCCAGCAGACTGCTTCTGATGCTCTAAGCAATGCTCCGCTCTGGTCATCTCACAATAAAACGCCCTACCGCAATGCACTCAGGGTTTTCAAAGCTCTGTGCTTGTTCTTGTGAAGCCTGTCCTGCACGGAGTGGCAGCTCTCAGCATCTGGACACCCCCGTCACTGCCTTCGTTTGCATTGCAGCTGCGTGTCTGTGATCTTTACCAAAAGCCTGAGAACGTTTTGGCTGCTAACAGTCTCTAAAGGTTGCCTTTCGGGGTGACAGCTTTGTACTCTACCCCTTTTCGCACAGAAGGTTAAACCCAAGGGGGATAAGGGCTGCCTTCTCAGCTCTATACAGATCCAGGACAACAGTGCCTCAGGACAGACCTGGGTCCAGCAGGCAATAAGAAAATTAAGTGCATTTGACTAACCAAAGCCCTGAGGTTTGCAATGTTTGAAAGCACTGAACCATCAACAGAAAGAACAATCCACTCGTTGTTGGCTGCTGCTACTGCTCCCAAATGCAAGATGTCCTTTCGCTTGTGGTGGGGACATGAGAGCCTCAGGACTGAAAAAAAAATCTCACTTCAGTACTTGACAGAGTTCAGTTAAGGGCACCCACAACATCAGACTGCTTCAGAGATTACCGTCTCCCAGCATTAAACTACTGTGCAGTGCCCTTAAGTACCGCTGTTTCTGACCATCAAGGGGCCTTCCCCTGCAAGCAGGGGCTTCCCACCAGGTATCACATTTAACAAGCCAAACCAAACACTTTCCTAACTTACACTGTCCTCTCCAGGATGTGTTTCACTCCCTTTTCTCCAAGGCTCCCCTCTTGCCATTTGTGTCCAGCTCCCTGAGTACAAGAGTCTGTTCAGTCCACAGTCACCACTGCCACAAATACCTTTGCTGACCTGGTATCACCATCCACATGCACTTCAAACTCATTGCTTGATTTTCAACACTGCACAGCTATTTCACTGCCTAGGTGCTGCTCGGTCACCCAACACTCTTCTTCCAAGTTTCGTGCTGTCCTGTGTCAACCACCATTCATCTTCCTTCTGTTGCTCTCTCAACATTTCTCTTCCCTTGTTTTTTGTCACCAGAACCCTCTACGCTGAAACAGCTTTGGAAGTAGACAAACACATCAGAATGCCTCTATCTTCTGTGATCTTTCCTCACTGCCCGGCATTTTTCCTACAGCCTCCCCAGAAATAGTGTCCTGATTTCCCTAAGCTGAAGAGTGCTGCCAGGCCAGTTTTGAGTCTTGGTCTGGAACCACTCTACGCAAGCCGTTCCATTAAAAGAGAAAAGGAGCAAACAAAGAGAAAACACTTCTGCTGCTTAGTGTGATCTTGAGGCAGTCGCTTTCCTGTGTCATTTATTAAAGCTCCAGCAGGAACCAGGCTACCGCACTGTTACTTAATGAGTTTCTGTTCTATGCATCTGGCAGAACAATAGTCACCGCTGGAATCACCTTGCATTGTTTGCAACGGTGGTGGGGGTGTGCGGTTTGGTTAGTGCAGCTGCAGAGGAACCTTCTGAGCTGCAGAAGTACTTGATTAAGGCCCCAATTATTTCCACAGAACTATGTGCTAGGAAGCATCTCTTTCGCCCAGTCCATCCTGAGGACAGTGCAAATTAGAATGAATGGAGCCACACGGCCCTTCTCGAGCTGCATCCCTGCATCCCTCTCCCTGCCAGTTCTGAAATCAGGAATCTTCCAAACTAGCTTCTGTGCTCTCCACTCCTACTATTAATAGATTAATTTCCTACGCCATTCTGTCTCTAACAAATTTGTTTTCATTTGAATGAAAATTAAAAACAGATTAAAATTTATGTCTCTGGATCCCAAAGGTAAATCTTTGTTTTCCTCCCCAAAGTGAAAGCAGCAGCACTTGTGTTATTGTTTCAGGATGACTTAGGAGTCTCTCTTCTCTCTTTTACCACCTAAATATGAACAATGAAATTCATCATCCCCAAAAATGATGGGGAGATACTGCATCTTTTTTTTTCAAGCAGCCTAGAAGCAGAGCTTTGGGGTCAGATGTGAAGCTCTCTCCAAGCGCATACTTGTTCTCTGGGGTGGGATTTGGGCCTTTACACCCCATGAGAATGTCTGTACCAACACGATCCAGAATACTCCTCAGTGAATTGTTTTCAAAGCCTCTACCTGACATCAACACTTTTGGTACGGACATGTGATGTGTGTTGTGTGAGAAAGGGACTATGAGCTTTTATAGCCGAGTCTGCTCACAAGGTGCAGCTTTCAGAGTGCCCTGGCTAGGATGCACTTTTTGCAAGAGGAATAGCAGGAAAGACCATGAGAGAGAGAGAGGATGCCTTCCATTTGCCTATGGAAAATTTGGACACAAAAGGATGCAGAAGAATCTTGGTTAAAAGGTGCTTGAAAGCACCTCCTGCTTCTCATTTTTCTGAGACAGCCAAATACGCAAATATTGCCTGGGGGTGCTCTGGAAGAGAGGGCACAGGGGGGATAGGGGAATATCTCTTGCAGAACTGCTTCTCACACCACATATCTTTGGAAACACAGCAGCATATTGGAACGAGTGCAGAGAGAAACCCAAGCATTAGTGTAAAGTAAGCCACTTACCCAACGAAGACAGGAGGCACCAGGTTGATCACAAGTAGGTTCCCATCTTCTCAAAGCAACCTAAACAAAAACACTGTCTCAGGTGGCAGCAAGGCTGAGAATTACAGATGATGGATCCTCAAAGGAATCTGTGCTTGAAATGCAGGATTAAAGCTGCCATTCAAACTCTGGAGTCAGACTTGGGGAAAGACAAAACCGTGCGGACATTATTCACCTCTCTTCTGCTCCAGGGATACCTCATCCAAAACTATGAGTGGCATCATCGTTCTTGGAGCCAGACCTGATGAATCTCACAGACCAACAGGTAGCCTTGCAGCACAACACGGAACCTTCTGCTCATCCTGTAACTTCTCATTAGTTTTCCCCAGTACTCAGCCAGCCCAGCACATTCTTTGTCTCTCCCACCGTAATTCTTGTTCTCATCATTTTGCCTTGAAGAGCTGGCAGTCACTTTCCTCTCAGTGCTCCCCCTGTGGGCTGCACACAGTCTGCCCTAGACCCACTCACCTAGGGAAACCTGACGTGAAACCACGGGGAAACCAAGCTCCACGCTGTGCTGGAAGCCTAACTGTTGGTCTGGGAGATTAGTTAGGTCTACACCCAGAGCAGAACCTCCATGGTTCCTCATCCACTACCACAGCAGCTTCCACGAGCTTGTTTTCTCCTCCTAATCCCTTACCAGCAGCTCTCTCCAGCTCCCTCTGCAGTTTACTTCTCCGACTCTCCCCCAGCCTCTGTCCCACCACAATTCAGGGGTGGCCCACTCCTCACTCCTGCTTTTATTCTACTCCCCACAGGAAGAAGAGATTACGTGGTCTCCTTCAGGAAGCCAGGATCAACAGAAGTGAATTAAGGATTAATTAACTCCTGTTAATTAACAACAGCCCATGATAAGCCCTCAAGCACGCTCAAATGTTTGTAGCAGCAACAGTCACCCATCTGAGCTACACAGATTGTGTTCAGGTGTCTATAGGGCTGATACAGCTGGGGTTAAGCATCACAGTGGAATCTGAGGAAAAGCAGTGTGAGAACAAGTGGTGACTGAAAGGGTTCTACCTTGTAACTGTGGCAATCTAACGACACTCTATCGAGGGTTTGTGAGTTCCAGTTTTCACAGAGACTGTAAAGATTCTCCCCTGGGTAAAGAGGGAACCTTCTCCACAAAGTCCTGGGAAGGCGAGAGAAATTGGAACTTGCAATCTCGGAACATTGCATTACAGTTAGTTGTTGGACTAGAGTATGTGAGTGCTTGAAATGCATCTTCTGACTCAATCTAATCAGAAAGGAGGTAATTCCTGCCCGGTCTCTCCCGCTGAGGGACTCAACTTTGAAAGGGCCAAACCAGGAGCCAAATGCAGGCACACCTCGACAGTCTCTGGAGCCATAGATCAACCCAAGACTGGCCCTACCGAATACACTGTTGTGAAGAGGTGTACAAGTACAAGCGGGGTGCAAACAAGACCCTGTAAGAACAGTAGTGAGCTCTGAAGCTGCATTACCACTGCTTGCATCAACACTTCTATTTGCTTACAAGCAAAAGAAAGGGAAGCAGACAGCCTGAGGTCCCAGCAGGTGAATCAGAAACCATACCCACCAACACTGTAAAAGTTATCAGGAAGGTTCCCTTAGCTGGGGAAGCAGCGTAGCCTGTAAATTCATTGCCATCTGGGCTGAACTCTCCAGATGTGCTGCAGGAGGGAAAAGGCTACTTCAGTTTTTCGTGGGGTCATGAGGGGCTGGATGCAGAGACTCTGGGTGGACTGTGCAGATGAGGAATTCACAAGATTAGATTCTGGCAGAGTAGCCTGAGTCTGCCAATTTCTAGATTCCCTGATGTCCCTATTATAACTGAATGCTGAGAACACAAGAAGGAGCAGTGATGTCAACGTATGAATTGTTCTCGTTGCGATGCGTGCAGCCCAAGCAGCCCTTATCCAAATGAGGCATATAAATTAGTTCTGATGAGCAAGGGAGACTCTCTGCTTGTTTACCCAGGGCGGGTGAAGGGACCTGTGGGGACGCGGAAGGGTTTGGAGTGCTGTTTGTTTAATTTAATGAGTATAATTTCAGTGTTGAATTTTCAAGCACATATTAACTTTCAGGCAGATCAGTATTTCCATGCAGAGCCTCATGGAAGTGTACACTTACAGACCTTAAGACAGAAGAGCTCACTCTAGGGTTTGAGATATTCCTCCCTTCCACTTTTCCACAGAATGAAGTAGAAAACAATAAAGAATCTTATAGCAGCAGTCCCTGCAGCCTTCACTAACAGAACTCAGCACCAGCCTGGCTCTTTCTCCATGACAGGCTCTTCTGCCAATTGAGCCAGCTAAGGTCGGTCTGGAGAAAAGAAATCAATGCTTCATCTGCATCCCAGGCCAGACATTTTCAGAGCCATCAACCCTAGATGAAGTCACACTGAGGAGAGTGGAGGCAAGGCACGGGACTGAATTGGGAGTGATGTGCAGAGAGCAGTCATGCTCTTGACACCTCATTGCTGTATCTCTTCTATTCCTTTCCTGACCCTCTTTTCTTCAGCACACTTCTGCCTTCACTCAATAATATACTGGCTTACCAGATCAGGCATATCTCTCCTGGAATATCTTGTGAGATCAGGATTAATGAAAATCTAGAAGTAATACTAAAGAAAACATGACCAACAGCTACTTGTTCAGCTTTGGAGGGTACTGTTGTGGCAGTCTTCTAGCACTGAAGTCATTATCACCCTCAAAACTACCTAAATCAAGTCAACCAGGTGAGGTTTTCTTCTAGAAATACTCACTAGCTGAAGGAATGCGGAGTTTTGTCTAAACAGACTTACATTTCACAGTAGATGTTGGGTGGTCACTGACCATTAACTCTTAAAACAGCCTTTAAAAAGAAGCCTCCTGCCCCTGATGTGCACTGACCACTTCACTGGCCAACGAGCTACTGTTTGACTCTGGCTCAGGAGATGAGAGGGGAAACTGCCTTCCACCGTGGGTGGGTGCAACTGTGGTGCCTTAGTAAACCCAGCACATTCCCACCTGCGGACCGTAGGCAAGGACAGCCAGGAAGGACTGCAATGGGGCTTTCTGATAATGACCCCCGAACCTTCCCAACTTCTCCGGCGTTGTCACCCTCTTATCGGGACATAGCAGAGCAGAGTGCTTCCGTGGCAAGTGCCTGAAACTCTCACAATGGGCAGAAACACTCTGTCTCTTCTCAATCTCCTCGTTTTACTCAAAAGTATTTCCTTGGTCTTTGGAGCAACATCTCACTCAAAAAGCTACACAAAATCAATGGGTTTATTTTCTTTTTAAAGCACCATTTCTGTTTCACAGCAAAAGCTTAATAACTTTAAAGCAACTCCCGCTTCCCAGGGGAGGAGAACTTGTCAGCATCTTAAATCTAGTGCACCATCTCTGCTCCATATGAGCTAGACAGGTGAGCAGTTACGCACCAAGATGCAGTATAAATCTCTGTTATGTGAACTTTGGTTAAGTGAAGCACTGTCAGCTACCCTGAGACAGTGGGAAAGTCAGGGAGACCCCACCCAACACAGGGAAAAGAAGAGCAATGGAACGTATGCAATGAGCACAGAGGTGGTAATAACTCTGGTTGAAATGCTCTGACTGATCTCGTCTCCATCCCCAGGTGAGATTCTGTGTCCTCGCTTTTATTCCAGTCTTTCTGTTTTGCTGTAGCCTCCATTCCAAAGCCCACCTTCCCCTAACCCTGTGGGCAGACCCACAGCCAGTCTCTGCTCCACTGCCCTGATTTTTCAGGCTTGCCCATGTGCTTTCAGATAGGGACCTTCAGTGACTGCACAGCAATCCCTGCTCTCCATTTGCTTATGTCCTCAGCTTTCAGGAGAGGTGACCCACATGCTACAAGCCCTGAGCAGGACACTGAAGTACTGAGCTATTTCCAGCCAGCAGAGAGGGCTGCTGGGCTGCTTCAAACAGCATCAGTGAGTGCAAATGTCTTGAGCTGTGTGGCCTGAGTGGAGAGAAAAGCCCCTTTCATTTGAAGTCTTCTGTAGCCCAGAGCGGCACGGCACATCTGCACTGGCAAAGCGGCGAGGGCTGAGAGTTATGGCACAGGAATGGGATTGAAGAAGGACCAAGACCTCCTCAGTGGGCTTTGCTGCCAGGTAAAAATGGAAAATCCCATCTAGCCCACCTGGGTGTTAGAGAGCAGAGCAGGCAGTCAGGACGGGGCAGGGTCAGGGGAGATTCAAGGTTTGGACAACTCTCTACCCTCCCCACACCCAGGCATGTGAAAAGTTGTTTGGCTCTCAGGGCAGCCTTGTCCCTGCTGTTCTGAGGAAAGGGTCTCATGGAGACAGCAGCCTTGTGAAAAGTTTGGGAAAGCCTGTGCAGAGGCTGCCAACCCCTTCGAATGGGCAGCCTCTGCCTTTCTGCACCTCCAGAGAGAAAGTCCTGTCATGAGGTTTTGTTCCTGCAGCAGCTGTTTTGTGAGGAAAAACACGGAAGCCCCATTTTAAGAACCTTTCTTCTCTTACCTTTGTTTCAGGTACACTGACATGAAATTAATCTCATCTCAAAGTTTAAAGGACTTAATTCCATATTCTTTTGTGACTGTGAGAAGAAAGAAGGAAGCAGGAGGCAAATTTAACCACAATGTGAGGTTCAATTATTTCAATTACCACCTCCTGCCTAAATGAAGTCTGCTCCTTCAAAGACATCTGCAATTTTGCACTCTTTTCCTCTTAAAATAGCTTTAATTATAACAGCTTCTCTGGAAACGATCGAGGAATGCATTAACAGATTAGATGATTACTTACATACCGTTAAAAGTCATGCACATGTTTAATGTATAAATTATTTGTTTACCTTACATCGTTAATCATGCCGCCAAGGCCAAGCTTAAACAAGTGTGACATCTTCTTCCCCCTTTCGTGCTCACGGTGAGAGCCGTATGGACCTGAGAGGCCACTCCAGCTGCCATCTCTAAGGGCAGGGCAGTGGGGTTTGGGCCGTTGATACTTAGAAAAAGCAGAGTGCAGGGGTGCAACTTGCAAGGCAAAATAGCACCTTGGTGCTTTCCCTGGGAAGGCACTGATGGCTGTTGCTGGGACTGCATCTCTGTGTGGGATTTTTCAATGAAGTGAAAGAACAAAGAAAAGAAAAGGACAAAAACAGCAGAGGCAGAGCTAAGGGAATGGAAGAGAGTTGCTCAGTCAGTAACGGAGTGAAGCGCTGGGGTCCCAGCACATCCACTGCAAAAAGCCTGCAAGGAAAACCACGGGTACCTGCAGGTCATGGTGACATTGTGTGTAAGTGAACAGCATGGGTCAGCCTCTGGAGGTGGAAAGCAGTGCATCAGCTCCTTACTTCGCTATGCAGGAGCAAAGTGAGTCCTAGTTATAGAGTACCCCCTCGTCTGGTTGTCATCAACGGATTGAGTCAGAAAAGGAAAGGAGCAGACACACAGGAGTACCTTTCTGCAAGGTGCATTTTAAACTGCAACCACCTTTTGTTTCTAGCCCTAGAAAATGACTCCTGCACCCAAAACAGGCAGGTGGAGCAATTTTGAGGTGAATAAGCAATAGTTTAATTTCAGCTTAGCCTGCCAGACTGCACTCAGCCTTAGCCATGAAAATCACCCTCTGCATGTCTGAGCCCTTTGTCAAGCAATTGCCGGGGGTGGGGGGGGATGTGGGGGGGTGGTTTTCCTATGGATTTGTACATATTTTTGTGTGTTTCATTGCATTGTCACTATTTTCATTAAAGTAGTTTCAGATTTCTTTTCCAATCCCTTTCTCTTCCCCTTGGGAAGAGAAATACCAGGGCTCCAATGCTATTGACATTGTTGAAGAATTAGCAGTTCAGAATGTTGTGGCTAGCAAGGGTGGGATCTCTCTCTATTACGGCATCAACAGCTAAGTGACAGTGACCACAAGGGATCCCAGGACAAGAGACTGGGATCTGAAGTGGTTGGCCTGCAAAATGGGCTGGCTGCCTCTTTCAGAGGACAGAGCAAACAAGATCTGGGGACAGAGAAAGGCGAGAGTTGGATAAATCCCAGGGTGATCCAATCCCCACTAAGGCAGGGTTGCCCAGGAGACCCCACAACCCCCTTGGTCAGCCAGGGCTCTGTCACTCACACAGTGAAGTTTTTCCTCATATCTACATGAAACTTCCTGTATTCCAGGAATTCCCATTCAAGAAGCAGAGTAGCAGCACTGGTTGGCACAGCCTTCCCAGTTACATCTTAATTTTTGAGTACGATGAGCCATGAGGTTCAGAGAGAAGGAACTCTGCTTAGAAACAACCCTGCAATGCTTTTCTCTCGCTGCCTTTTATGTAACCACCCGGCTTCACCTATTCCTTCCAGTTTCTTCTTGTCTTTGCTGCTGCAGACTGTCAGCTTCTCCTCCAAGGCACAGGAAAACTTGACAAAACTATAATTAAAGGACAATCCTGAACTGCTGTTGGCAGGCAGACTAGAAAAAGAAATGAGGGGTGTGTTAAAAATAGCCCGTGGCTATTTTCTGTGTCCACGTGAAGTTTCTCAGCTGAGTGGGACTGTAGGTGCGTTTCCGCAGAGTACGAGCAAACAGCGCTAATGCTCCACACTGGAACTATTTCCATCCTTGTGTTTGCACTGAGATGCCATCTAAGTCTTCCCCTGGGCTTACTGCAGTGATGACTTAGAAAGCAGCAGCTCCATGGGAAGCTGTATGCTAAATAGCTCTTGGCAGCCAGGGGAGCCACAGGGGCGGTGTGTTAGGGGAAAGGATGAAGGTGGGATTGTGGAAGAAAAGGCTGCCTGCCACACTGTCTCTCCACACAGGCCAGTGGCCACGCTAAGGGACAGTGTACAGGAAGCAAACTGACTACAGACTGATGCTTCCCCTAGCGAATTCCCCAGCTTACTGAAGGAAACCGGCTGAGGGTCCTGAGGAACCGTTTGCTTCCGTGTCTGGGCTGCATGGAGCTTCATTCTGCACCTACTGACAGAGGGTGTCCTGTCACCACCCCCCCCACTGGCAAACCGTGGCTTCACCCACCCTACCCATCAGAGGTCTTCATAAACCTACCCGTCACTCCAACCACTCCTCAGTACGGGCTTCTCAAATCAAGGACCTAGGTGAACAAAGAAAATGAGTTGTGTCAAGGAGCAGGAGATGCTGAGATGCAGCCCCCTCCCCGTGCCGAGCTGTGCAGTCACGCTCCCAGCTGTAGCATTCTTGCGTTCATCATTCATTTCAGAATCAGGCTTTGTGTTTGCTTGTTTTTCAGTAAACATTCTGCTAATTAATGCTGCAACCCGAGCTGATTTGAGAAGTCACAGCCTGCCCTAGTATTAAGCTGTAGTACAAACAGAAGGATTAGTCTTTCACGTGGAAGGAGAAATTGTGTTTGTTTGTGTCTGAGGGGAGAGGGCTCTCTGCAGAGGAGCCTGTTTTCCTCTGATCGCACTGAAACACAACTGTGGCTGCTGTTTCTGGCTGTTGGGGTTTGGAGTGGAGGTGCAAACGCATAAAATTCACCCCCAAGCAGGTTCTCCATTCCTGAACAAACACAGCACACTGGGTTAGATAGCTCACCTTCCAGGCAGGTCTGTGAGGCAGGGGTTGATGCCTGCGCCACGAACACTCGATGGCTTCTCCCAGGAACAGTTTCACCAGGATTTTAACAGCAAAGCCCTGAGCTTAACTTGGTGCTGTCTGCAAACTTGCTGGGGGTCAGTGAAGCCCCTCCTCTGGATCATCGTGAAAGAAGTGTGTTTTGGTACCAGTTCTGTTCTAATGGAAGACATCAGGGCTCCTCTGCTGTCAACAACTGAACACATTTGCCACTGTGCAGAACCAACCCTTTACAGTTGTAGTCAGGAGTGGAGCCCTCGGCAGCCATTAATCACAATTCATGCATTCGCTTCCCTTTCTCATATCACTTACTGCTGTCTCTCAGTCATCAGCCCTGTGGCCAGGGTGAGGGTTCTGATCCAGAGCACAGAGGCCCTTCCGGATTTATCCTGCTGTCAGGGCTGCAGCTCCGTTTGCAACACTTGGAGTAGCTTTAGGAGGATGAATTTGGGAAGAGTGCACAAACTAGGGAAGGACAATTCAAGCGTCTCCCCAAATCCCAAAGCAAGGTCCTCATTCCCACGGAATGAACGCGGCTAAACCAGCCCCTGTCTCTCCTACAAATAAGCTGCCACTCTCGCTTCAGCAACCACTGAAGTAACCATGGGATGATTTCCGAAATCTCATTTTATAGGACAAAGATAATAGCAGAGAGAAAGCTTAAAGGCAGGAATTTGCTTTGATTCCTCAGGAGGGGAATTTTCAAATAGAGTTTTATAAGGAAAGAGACATTGTATGGAGGAACATTACATCAAGGATTTAAAGCAACAGAGAGACCTATAAGGTATGAGAAGGTAGCCCTAGAGCCCACTGGCATTTCCACCAGAGAGAAGAGCTGCCAGGGCCCCTTTTGTTGTTGTTCTTGGCCAACGGCAGCTCTACAAACCCTCAGAAAATATTGAAGTTAAGCAGGCAATGGCAGGCAGGCTTACTAGCACCGGCAGTCTGTCATGAGGGTTCCTACTGACTGGAGAGTCGTTTCCTGATGAAAACAGAAGCCACCATCTGAACGGTTCTCTGCTCATGCTTTCACTCAGAGTACCAACCACGACTCGAAGGTGTCCTCTCTGGTATCTAAAAAACTTAGGAGCGTTCTTGTGGAAGAAGGAAGTCTACACCGTCATGATCTGGCCAAGCTTCTCCACGCACCTTTGGAAGGTGTAGGAGAGGTCAGACGTCCGGTTTTGAGATGCCTGTGGTACTTCTGCTACTGGCAAAGCAGGCTTTTGATGTGCTCATCCTCCCGACGCTGCCTGGAGAAGGGAAAGTTTTGTGGGAATCAGTGAGACCCATCAGGGAACCCTCTGCCCCATCTCCTGGCAAACCGAACCAGTGCTGCACAGGGCTTTCCTATCGCCTGGTGCTTCAGGAGCTGTCATGAGACATTCATAGCGTGGTTTGTACTAGGAAGTGGCAAACACACTCAAAAGCATCAGGATCCCCCGATGTTAAATACTGCTCTCTGAAATGAGGTCTCTGTAAATACACAAATCAACTGCCGCAGCAATGGCTCTAATTACTTTCCTGGGGCGTTGAAACAAACGATGGCCTCTTAATGGCAATGTAATCTCTGCAATTTAACAAGGATGTGCTTGCCTATAATTCCCTTTATAGTCCTGAGTCTGTTCTGGAAACGTGTGCAGGCTTCCCCACCCTCCATCCTTCAGCAGAAGGATTTGGAGTGAATCTTTTGCTTGCTCCTCTTTGCACTCTTTTTATAGGCTGTATAAAATGTCAGCAATGAGTTATGTATTTTTAAAGAGCTTCTGACAAAGCATCTAAGTGTCATGACATATTGCCATCTTAACTGTGAGCCAACCCCTGTGAACGCCTGGAGCACTTCCACACTTGTGTAAAAAGCACTAAGATGTCTATGAAAAGACGACCTCCTTTTTAAACTCACAACCCAGACTGTTCATTCACAATCCAAAACAAATGCAAACCCATCACCCAAAACAAAGAGCTGGCTTGGTGCATACTGTATTCCACCTCTGTCACTTACTGATCAGTCTAAGACTCCTGTCTATAAATCACAGCTGCCCCTCCAAGGAGCCTAGTGTTGGAGTAGAGGACTAGGAGCACAGGTTAAAGCACACATCCAGGGCTCCAGCCACACAAACACAAGCCTGTGCCCTACGCCTTGTGCACGACTGGAGGTGGTAGCTTTGATGAGATGTTTGTGCAGGTGAAGTCAAGTAGCCAGCATTTCATGGAGCTCAAGCCAAGACCTGAACCTGCTTTGAGGTAGAACAGAGGTAATTCTGCTCGGTGATTTTACCTTACAGCTTGGACTCTCCTAAGCCTCTGCACTTTCTGAGGCTGGAAGCATATTGTTGCAGGGAGCTCTAGTCCTGGAAGTGATAGTGCTTATTGTTTACAGTAACCACCAAGGATCAAGTGCTTTATTAAGAGTACACATGGGGCACTGATTTACAGGGCCCTTCAGATTACAGCTCTCCATCTGTTGTGTCTTAATGGGAATTAGAATGGAGCTAATTCAAGGGCTGAAAGGCAAAGCACTTTCACTAAAAAAGCACAAACCCAGCCTACTCAGGGGGTTACCAGAAGAATCAGCAATGCAAACATAAGATACTTACCTGGTGCCGCTGGCTCAGTGCGGTTTCGGGAAGGAGACCCTGTCTTCCCGTCCAGCAAAAGCCCTACCTTGTCTCTGCGAGCTTCCAGTAGAATCAACTGCATTCACATCCCAATTCTGCTGAAGAAAATTATTAGGTCCCATGTGGGACTTTTCAGTTACTCTCACGAAACACTTAAACTGACAAGGACTCCACAGCACACAATTCTTTATGGAAAGTAATGTAGTTTAACCAGTGCAATAAAATGACGTGCGTAGCATAATGCATAACGATTCCGATCGGGGTGACATTAACTGCCTTGCTGCAGTAGAGCAAAGCAGGCTCTGAAAACATTTCTCCCTCACTGCGAATAAAGACCCAATTTTGGAGTAATGGTGATGTACCACAGAAACCTCCCTGCACCTTTGCTGGGCTGGGCAGTACCCAAGGAGCTGCGCTTCCGTCTCCTAAGCTTCTCAGCCACCCTATTGGTAGTAGCCGTAAGTTTTCTTACAGACTGGTGTTAGTTCTGCCAGGTAAGTCGCTTCTACCTCCACGTCTGTGAGACCCGTACCTATGGGCACCTGCCACCAGCAGTCCTGCAAGGAATGCACCCCGTTTTTACCCAGCCTGTTCCCAAGAGACAGCACCTTGGCTCCAGTATGGCTTCTGCAAGCTCCGTACTGAGAGGCTTTAATTGCTTGATCTGTTTTGCTGTGAAATTTGCTGGGCAAGCAGTGTTTCCAAGGGGAAACAGGAAATCAATGCCCAAAGTCTGGCTGGGGGAATTCTGAAGTATCTGAAATGCTTTTGCCTTTTACCCTCATCTATGCCTCCTGTGCTATCAGGAACCTTTCTGATAAGATGTTTTTGTTACTGGTAAGAGACTTCCACAAATGATGATGATTTTACCAACTGCCATAGCAGAATGGGAGCCTGGTTCTGCATTTCAGAGGTGGCTTTCAGAAAGAGCATGAAGCACACTAGCTCCCTTCCACAGCTGGTGTAGGAACATCCACAGTACCCCGGATTTGTAAGGTATTTGTTGTAAGATTGCATCTCAGACCATACATCCCCCCTCTTCTCATCCCCTTAAACAAAGCTGCACAACCTTTCAGGTAGGAATACTCCGGCTCGGGTAAGTCTCATTTGATAGGACAGACTTTGAAAACACATGTGATGCTTCATAGCAATACCCCTTCACATGTGGTGGGGACACCTTACCCGTGGGAGGACCGTGTGGCAAGACAAGACAGCTGCTAATGCTGCGCATTGGCTTCTCATGAGAAATGGTACCACAGACCCTAACCCGGGATTCCAAAGGTTCTCTACCTCAAATTAGGATGACCATGCTTATTCTGAACTAATGCTACCTCTGCCAAAAGGGTAATAGGGAGCTTTCCACTGCCTGGCTGCTTCTGGAACACTTGAATGGAAACTGGGACCTGCCCCCAAAGGAGCCTTCCAGCCTGATGAGGAGCTTACTTTCCAGAAGCAGTAGAGCTGTTCGCAGAAGCAGGATCCCAAACAAACAGCAGTAAAGGAGCCTCCACGAGGCAGGGCAACAGCAGACTCTGATGACCTTCCAATACAGTGTGATAGCAGCCTTTATTAGATTGGTTACCGCAGTGCTTATGAAAGCAGGGCTATACAATACACACACAGCATCCCTGCTCACAGCAGATCCTTATCTGGATAGACAAGCAGATAAAAGCTAGAGAGAAGAATTAAATCTACAAACAGAGCAAGAGGAGTTGTTGTTGTTGCTTTTTGTTTACTTGCCCTTTAGGCAGAGTTTAATTAGCAATAGATTAGTGGCTACCAGAAAGAAAGAGGAGAGGAGGCGTTAAAGATAGGGATGGAAGAGACAGTTCACAGGGAGGCAGGAAGGAGAGTGGCTGAATTGAGGCTGAGCTTAGAGTGAGGAAGAAAGGAAGCCAGGGGCTTGCTGCAGCTGGCTGCATGGCACAGGGGGGTTATTCATAACTAGAACTGGTATCTGTCACGCTCAATGTATCTGTTCATGGCAGAGCCCTGAGTGGGTAAGAAGGATACTTAGCCAGCTACACAAAGTTTCAGGGGGTTACCTTCTGTGTGAAAGTAAGCCTTGAGCTGGCTCCTTCTGGCTCATCTGTCTGAGAGTCCAAGCAGTGAAAATCTGGTGCATCCCAGAGGAAGCCTCTTGGTTTGCTGCTTAGGACCCAGAGAGCTGAGGAACACGAGGGTCCCCCAGTTCACTGAGCAGTTGTCTCAGGGCTGAGGTGGGAGGGCTCCATAAGGCATCTTCTTTGATCAGCACTGAGCAGAGCAGCAATTCCAGCTGACAATTTTGTGCTTTGGCTCTGGGCATTCCCTCCTTGTGCTGTGGCCTGGGGAAGCTGAAGGTAGCAATGAAGGAAGAGGAGCTGGAATGAGAAAAGGTATTTGAAAAGGAGCTAAACAAACCTTACTGCTAACACAGTCTGATGTAGAGGGCAGAAAGAAGGCACAGGTAAGCTATGCAGACTTTCTACATGATCACTGTCTCGTGAATTGAAAGCAGAAGCTCCCTATATGCTGCTGCAGCCATCAGTGAGATGCAGAGGGAAGGAAGGAGGAGCTGCCAGTGGAGGGTGGTGTTGGATAAGATAAGCGGCTTCTTCCTTCCTACCTTGGAGTCGCCAGCCAAGAGCAGCTGATAAACACGGCAACAGACTTCCACTCTTAGTTTCAAAACAACACACCACCGCCGGCTGGAAAGCAACGTCAGGCCAGGGATGTGGAGGAGATGGCTACTGGAAAGATGCAGAAGGAGATCAGGAGATGGAAGCTTGGGGAAAAGAGACCAGAAGGATCCAAAAAAGAGTGCTCAGGTAAATATTACTGTCATGGAAAATGTGATTTTAACAATTGAGAAAAAGATCAGAGAAAACTGAGTCTTTAAGGTTCGTTCTGGACTGAAGGAGAAGGAACTAGAAGGTCTGTGTGCAACAGATTTTGTGCCCCAGCTTCTCCCTTCCTGCCATCTACACACCCCACCAATGCTACACAGGGAGTGACTGCATCTTACCTGAAGGATGGAAGGCATAAACTTGAAGTCCCAACCACGACGGATCCTGTTTGTACTGTAAAAATGCTTTGAGCAACCATCCTCTGACTGACCAATCCTGCGTATCCTTTTCTGGAAAAGGTTCGCCCCTCCTTGAGTACAGCGTTCAGCTCAGAGCTGGAGGAGGCTTGGAGAGCTCAAACAAACTGTACATCAGTGACTTCTCCCTTTTGTGGGAAGTGTTTGCTTTCACTCATATGAAGGCATCCTAGAGCCAAAGAAGGTTAGGAAAGGGCTTCTGGAGATCATTTAGTCCAACCTATAGTTGGATAGAGATAGAGTGGGCTGCTCAGGACTGTGTCTGGTTGTGTTTATGAGTATTCCAAGAACAGAGAATTTACAACCTGCCAGTTGATCACTGGCCTGGTTCAATCACCCTGATAGTGAAATTGCCTGTTCTAACAGGATTTCTTGCATTGCAGTTTATGCCCATTGCCTCTCCTTTCGCTAGGCAACACTGACAACCCTGGCTCTGCCCCTTTACAACTTCCCATCAGGTATCTGAATATGTTTGTAAGATTCCCCCGAGTCTTCTCATCTGAAAGCAAAACAATCCCAGCCCTACTCAACATGCAGAGTAGCACATGCATAATACATTGTCCTTGCAAATAGCAAACTGAACCTGCAAACGCTTCCAGAAATACAAATCTGCAAGAAAGAAAATAAATGCAACTGCTAGGCAATCGGCATCTGCACGGAGAGGCTCTGCCGCAACCTCACTGAATAATAGAGCGTCCTCCTCAGGCTGCTTCACGGCAGCGGAAAAGCCACTTCCAACACGACAGCACCTTTACATCTGCTACCTCTGGAAACAACACATAACACAGTGAAAACATACTCAAACCTCTCCCGTGTGGAATGAGCTCTGCTCGTTTATATCTCCCTTACAGCTTGTCAGCACAGGAGTTTCAAAGAGAGGAAGGACAGCTGAGCTATGGGAAGAACTGAGCTTGGTTCCGAGGGACCAGAGCCAAACGCCCCACACCCCTCATCTGCGCCAGTTGCAGTTCAAAAGCCGTGGGAAGGCCGAAGCACAGAGTCCTGTGGAAAGGAAGGGTCTGTACTTAGCAGTCTGAGATGAGGGCACTGGTGGCAAAGGGAATAAAGCGGGATGTGCACACGGACAGTACCTTGCTGGTGCTGACACACGGAATAAGGGGATGCCCCCTGGTGTGGTCAGGTCCATTAAAGTCCTCCTGACTGTCATGAAAACAGTAGAAACAGCCACCCCTGCAGTGAGGGGAACGAGAAGCTGTTGGGTACAGAAGCACCTCTACTTTGCACCACAATGAGGATAGATTTCCTCACATTTACACCTATTTCGTGGCTCTGGATAGGTTTCTAATTTCACCAGCTCAGTGCCATACAACACCGGCACACACATCCTAGGCTTTTTCAAGACCTTTTCTTGAGCTGAAGCTTCTTGCCTACCAGACCGGTCCTGTGCACAGGAGATGTGTCTGTTTCACAGGTCACTTTGGTGCGGTACACCCAGACATAACCCGCTGATGGGCGAACGCAGCCGCTGCGTCCGGCCAGGAATCACTGACAGAGTTAGGCTGCGCAACGAAGAGTAGCTGCTATGCCAATTCCCTCAAAACCTTCTCAGGTATGAAGGCACGAGCACACTTAACACTTGAGATCTCTCTTCTTGCCGTCCCACTCACTGCTAAACATCTCCCGTTACCACAGAAAGAAACAGCTTCCAGCTACTCCCCTGTTTCCTGCTTCTGATGAGAGCAGCGCTGTGCAAGATCACGTCCCTGCAAGCTTGCTTAATGTACAGAGACGCATTTGAGAGCTTGAATCTTTTATAGCTGATAACTACGCTGTTCAGCTTAATTAGCTGCACTGCTGATGACTGTTTGGTGAACAGAATCTTCATCAGGTAACTCTATCAGCCAAATGTAGAAAGATTTGTTCCAAGCATCGAGAGCAAAGCCGTTTGTCAGGCACGGGAAGAGAGACGTTTCAGCTCATTAGGGCTCCCCGCGATAGAAGCTTAAGCAGCTCCCGGAATAACCGAAAGTTGTGGACTGGTATGCGGGGAAGTGCACGATAATCTGTTTGAGCAGATGTACTGTAGTCTTTATCTTCTCTGACTGGAAGCTAATAGTCACATTGCTGTATCACTGCCCACTGGGAAAAAATCATTTAATCCCATTTAGATGTTTGAAGGCACCAAAGAAAGAGCACACAGCTCCCTCCAAACGCAGTGTTTTCCACCAGCGATTAGACTGCCGTCAGGCTGGGGTGTTTTTCTCATAATTATGATGCTGAATTACTCAGTTAAGACCATGCTTTTTGGTACCCTTATCTACTTTATCATATTAAACAGCATCCAAGTACATTAAGAGTATTAAAGCGCATTAATTTTAAGAGCAGGGGGTACAAAGCGTCAGAAGCAAGCGCAGGGAGGGTGTCAGGCAGCCACCAGAGAAACGTTTGTAACCTGCCATGTAAACGCCAGCACACAAGCCCTTCTCCCACTCTGAACCATAAGGGATGCTAGGGCTTCTAACCGTGTTAGCAACAGCAAAACAGCAAAGCTTTTAAAGGCCCCGGAGAATCTCGGAGATATCTTTTAATTGCTTTTGTTCACGAAACGAGACAAAGAGCTGCATTAGAACATCATCTGCTTCCATTTATGTTAAGACTAGAACTCAACAATTGCGGCTGCGGTTGCAGAACAGAGCGTTCCTTCCCCCTATTCCTCCTCTTTTAACAAGCTCTCAGTACACAAGCATTCGCTTTTTACTCCACGACAGCTGAGTTTCTTTAGGAGCACAGCTCTTGAAGTGCTGGCTGTCCAAGGCCATTGTATCAGCCAGATCACCCCATTGATGGTGCTTATTTCTCTCATCGTTTCTCTTACAGAAGGCAGCTTTGCTGAAGTAGCCGGCTCCGGCTATTTCTCGCAACTCACATCTATCGCCTTACTCTAAACCAAACTATGGCTCCACCTTTGGCACTTACTCATACTAAAACTAACTTCATTTCCACAGCACCCTCTGCATGGCTGGTATTTTAATGACCGTGCAGGATCCCAACGCTATCGCTGTCTGTGGCCATCAGCAAAGTGAGCTAGGTGGCCCTTCCCCAGGGTGTGCTATCTGAGTTCAATTTCAAAGGAAGAACCTAAGAATTCCCAGCAGAAATAGGTTTTAAAGAACAACTGATTTGAAAATCAAGAGAAGATTAACAACCCCGAGGTCTGGACACTGACCAGTTCTTTCAAGGAGAAAGTCCTTTGCTCAGTTTCGACCTGAGTTTCCCTGCTGTGACCATGTCTGTTCCCTGCTACTCAGGAGAAACACCAGGAGGGGGAATTGCCCATGAAATACAGACACAAGTAGGAAAAAAAGCATGGGTGTCTTTTAACCTCCCGGAGCCATGCGTGGTGTTTGGGACTTTGATTTACTTTGATTTCATTTAATTTACTCCCCAAATATGAATCTGGCATCAGTTCAGAAGGAAAAAGAAAACATGGCACCTAGGCAGCAGTAGAGGGCAAGATGTTTGGAAAATCCCAATGAGCATAAAGGTGAAGAGTATTGTCCCAGACAAAGCCTTTAAACCCACTGCTGCTGCTGCTGTCGAACCTCAGCCTGAAAAATTCATTCACAACACACAACAAGAGCTGCCAGGTGTAAGGAAGAGGGGGGAAAGCTTGCTTACATGCGCTGTCTTGCCTGTTCTTACGGAGCTTTTCCTAGCTCTCCCAGCCTCATCCCTCCCCTTCAGTTGCAGATCTGGAGGCTGAGAGGCAGGGATTGTCTTGTCCAAACTCAGGAGCAGAGAAGGGAGCAGAAGCACCCAGGTTTCCTCACTTTTAATCAGAAGCCTACAGCTTAATCAGAAGCCTACAGCTGCGCCTACTACAAATTCTGCTGAGCTACCATTTTTGTTCAAGCAAGAGAAACAGCCTCAGCTGCACTTAATACAGCAGCGCCTCACCCTGCTGTGAGGTTCTGCAAGTCTAAGTGCAGGCTCTTACAACTGGGTTGGGATAATCCCAGGCACAAATGCTTGTTGGGTGGAGAACAGATTAACAGTCCCAGTGAGAAGGACTTGGGGCTGCTGGTAGATGAGAAGCTCCACGTGGGCAGGCAGTGTGTGGGGACAGCCCAGAAGGCCAGCTGTGTCCTGGGCTGTGGCAAAACCAGTGTCACCAGCAGGTCAAAGGAGGCAATTCTCCCCCTCTACTCTGCTCTTGTGAGACCTCACCTGGAGCACCGTGTCCAGTTCTGGAGTCCCCAGTACAAGATGAACACAGAACTGCTATAACAAGTTCAGAGGAGTCCACATTAATGGCTCTGATTTAACCCACTTGTTAGCCCTTATTCTGGGTGAACGGACACTTTAGCCTGGTTTTGTCCTTCCCAAGTCTTAGTAGTAGACTTGCAATGCACTACTGCACTTCTGCAGAGTTTCTTATTGCCTCTTTAACAATACATAATTGTTGTTGACAGCAAACCAACTGCAAGAAACATTTCTATATTAATTAACAGTGACCTATAATTAACTCCACAGCACTTGGAGATGCAGTGGTCCCCAGGTAATATTGCTTTAGCTTTAATGAGTGTTTATCATTTCTGTTTGCCTCCCCTGTGGCAGTTACCCGGGTCAGTGCCAGAATTCCTTAATTAAATGGAAATGCATGGAAGGCACTGCCTTAACAGGAAGCATCTAGAAGTATTTGTGATTTCAGCAGCAGCCCAAAGCACGCAGACTCCTGCCCTACAAATCTGCAGTCATGTTTTACTTATGTAGCTCAATATTTTCCTGAAGTCACACCTTGAGAGTAAACAACACTGGTGTGTCCCAGCACTGTTCCTGCTCCCTTATCTGTGAAAGACAAGAGTATGCTTTATTAAATACTTGTCTTCTCCAGCATGTCAGGGGCTCAAGCACGGGCTTTAAAATGAAAGCTTTGATACAGGTTTTCCGATTCCTCCTTCAGCCTCCACTAACAAGGCTCTGCATAGTAATTCAGCAAATCTCTTTACTGCACATTTCCAGAATGCACTCTGCTGCTTAAATTAGGTTCCTAATAGAATTAAAGGATCATATTCCTACCAAATTCCGTAAGGAGTTTGGTACCTACAGGGTTCTGAGGAAATAAGCTAACGTCTGCCAATCTCAAGCTTTCAGATGTCACCAGGAACAGTGCAGTCCTCACCCTGAGAAAAACCCTCTGAGTTGCTGAAGCAACTAATAATGAGATAACAGATTGGGGGGAACTTTGACTTTCCACTATGACATGCTTATAAACGCTTCCTAAAGCTCAGCCTGTTCCGAGAGGCAGTACTTGCATGCCTGCCTACCGTATCATCACGCTGTGTGCAGTCTGTGCAGGCGAATATTGGTCCTGCTGAAGAATCTGTAACCCTCAGTTTTCCTCCAGTAGGAAACTTCCATGACCACCTCTGCCGTTGCAATGCATTGTGCTTCTGGCAAGCTATTCTTCATTTACTTTGTTTGACCAGTAAAACCTTGTGCGTTAAACAGAATAGATAGAAACCACTGCAATCAGCACTGACCATCACAAAAATGCCGTGGAGACTGTTTGGTTCCATCCTAGCCTCTGCACCTGCTTGTTTGAGTTGTTAAAATTAGGCAGTCTCACGAAGGGAGGGAGGCTCCCATTGTTTAAATCCTGAGCAAAAATAGAATAGCCACTGGGTTCAAATGAAGGTTGTTCTTAAGTGAGTTCTATTTGCAGACTCTCACTGCCCAGCAGACACTTCCTGAGCCAAGGCACAGTTGCACAAAAATCCCCGAGGGGGAGAAGCCCTTTCAGATGTCCAGCTTGTCGCTGTTTCAAGTAGAAAACACTCTGGAAAACAAAACCGGCAGTGTGGACCACTTGCACACCCCAGATAAGTGGCTGGAGTCGTTATCCGGGAAGCTGGGACCAAGCTGTTCCAAGTGTGCTTTCTCACTGCCAGCCCTTGGCCCAGCTGGGGGCCAAGTGCTCAAAACAGCACTTCCCACCACCATTTCTCATCCTCCCTCCAAGCAGCACCTTCCGTCCCCCTATCCCAGTTTGGTATCAGATTGTTGCAGCCCTGAACACTGGTGCGATTTACTGCTGAGTCATCATTTCACTGCAGTCACAGGACATCATCGTCACAGCTCTGACAGCAATGTTGCAACAGCAACCTTTTGGTGTGAGAAGGCAAAGAGGCTTTGACCCACGCAGTGGAAAAGCTGAGTGCAGTGTGTTCTCTCAGAGAAAGCTGTCTTCCTCTTCAGAGGAAGCTCCCCGGGTTTTGTGACCAGCGATTTGGAAAGAGCACAATGAGTTCTCCCATGGTTTCGCCTCTGCTGGCATGCCATTCCTCTGGAATGCCCAAAGGACCAACGCTCAAAGTCAGTGGGCACCAGGAGAGACTGCCGTTGTTTATCACGGCCTTTCCAAAGTCTTCTGGGGTGGACAGATGCTGCTCCAGAAGGTTAATAAGATGAGGAAAGCTCTTCCAGCTGGACTGTAAGAGGGATTATGTCTGAGCAGCAGATAAACAGATTATTCCAGAAACAGACACTGCTTTTTTTTACAACTTCGTCACTCCTGTCTTACCAGTCCAGTCCCCCGGGCTAGAAGCCTGTGCGCTGGAGGGGCTTGTCCAGCTCTCACACCCTGGCACCTGGCGCACTCTCTGCCTAGCTGCAATTCAATGCAGTCCAAGACCGGGGACACCTGAAAACAGAACTCTTCTACGTGACCTAGATATTCTCGTTTCCTGCATGAGTGATCCTGAAAACCGTGAATGATCAGTGGGCAGCATGCATCTCAAAACGGGATTAATACTCCTGATCATTTGCCTTGATCTCCGAGCCGAAGGAAGCAAAGGTAAGTTGAGATAACGGGAGTGCTGATGGGAACGTACACTGCGTTGGCAGACAGAAGCCCCACAAGCTGAAAGGTGGGGTTACCTTAACGGTACAGAAACCCCTGCTTGGGCTCTGGTATCTGGACAATTCCAAGGAGGGTACAGTTACTGCATGGCTGGAACAGGGAACCTTGGCAAGCGCTCCTGCTTGTGCTTCCCAGGATTTATCATCTCTGGGAGAGGCTATTTATTTCCAGTTTGCCCGCATCTGCTCTGTTGTGAAGAAATACCGCTTCAAAACTACTGCAGGGAAGGGGCAAAACAGCCAGAAGGATATCCAAGCGCTGGCATTGTTAAGGGTGGTCAGCTAGCCTTGAGAAGAAAATAGTCCTGTGTATCTTGGTACCTACTAGCTACAGACTGAATTACATTCTCATTAGGAATTATCTGTTAAATTAAATGCAAGCTACAGGAATTTAAAACTGGCCAGAAGAGAGACATCCAGACAACTCCTCTGTCTCCAGTGTCGCTCATTGTCGCTCCTTTTACAAACATTTAAAAGTTCTCTGCACTTTTAAGCAGAGAGCAAAAAATAAAGGAGGGTGATGTCATTTTTCCCTATTTAGTTCCCTATTCAGGAGATTTAGGGCTTTGGGAGAAGGTTTCGGACTAACTTTTCCATCTATGTTTGACTATTAACTACACTGAATTGAGGCAGCATTGCAACTGCTTTTTGTTCTCCTGAGCCAATGACCCCCAGTTTCATGTTCAATAAATGCTAAGCACAGGGAACGCTAAGAGAGAAGGCACCTAAAGGTGTTTCAATACCTGCTAAAGAGATGGCACCGAATGTAATCCGCTGTCAGTTCCACCTGAAAAGCTTTATTCCACACTGCTTGTTGTTGTTCTCACTTCTCTTTGCACACACTGCTTTAACAAACCAAAGACAGGGGGTTTGGGTCTCTCTGAAAGGTCTCCTCTAGTGGACAATACTGAAAAAGCCCTTGTGACAGAGTAACGCAAACACTACGTTCAAGTTCCGTTGCCCTTTGATTTTACTCCTTGTGTCCATGTAAATAAGGTCATTTAACCATGAAGGACACTTTGGAAATGCAGCAAAAAGGAAGAGACAGAGCAGTGGCTGGTGTGTTAGAGCAGACCTGATACCTGAAGGCACTGCACCGCCGTTGCAGCTGCGTACTCCATCATCACAAGGAGAGGGTGCCTTCCAGATAGTTTGTGCACGTTCGATGACACCATGAGGGTCCGTATTTATAACTCAGAACCGAGAAGGTGCTGATGCAAGGAGTGGGGTCACAGAGTTCCACTCCCCGTACGTGGTCGTTGTGCGCTGCGATGCATTTCCCAAGAAAGGCTAGGAAAACCCAGGAGCGTGTCTCTCTCCTTAAGACTTGATGCACAGAAGGCTTAGCGGTACCCAGGCAACCATGACCAGGACTAAAGCTCACAGGGCATCTTGCTCGGGTCCTAATGTCATACATCTTTACACCAGATCTCCCCCCTCATGGCTGTCAGGGAAACAAGCGTGTTCTTTATACACGCGTGTGCGTGAGAATTGGAGACACTCCTCGGCAGCGCTTGAAGCAGTTACAGGCAGTGTATGAAAGCTTACTGATTCATCTTTGTCACCGTCCGGTCACGGGTTACCTACTTTTTAATCACACACTGCAAGTATTTCAGGTCCAAAGGAGTCCTCCTCGGGGCCATCTGGCAGCTGCCCAGGAGCACTTCCAGTTCCACAGTAAACCATCAGGAAACTGCAGGGAGCAAAATACGTTGGATGCAGAGTGTTTGTTTACCTCTGGCCATGAGCGGTGCCAGGACTCAGGAAGTGACCTCAGGACTGTCCTGACACAAACTGTCTCTGACAATGGGAAGGGAAAGTGAGGGGGATAAACCTTTTGCGCCAGTGAAAAGACCCTAGGCACAAAACCGTGTTGATAATTTGCCGCTTTGGAACTACAGACCACTGACAATCCAGCCTGACTAGCAAAATACAGAGGGGCTTCCACCTCCCAAAAGTACTGGTTGGCGCTGGGTGCCTCTTCGCACTGAACAGTGAGAATGTGGGGCAGCGCAAGAGTATTCCAGCCTGTGTAGTGCTGGGGTTTTATTCAGCAAGTGCCTGCTATTTGCTCGGACGCTCTTCGGGACACAGAGGCTTTGTGTGTGCTCTATGAAATCATTTTAATTCATCCTGACTCACCCCCTCCCACTCAGCTCTTCCAATTCAGCACTCTGTTGCAGATCTTCATTACTATAATTACCCGTGAAACAAAGGGTTAAGCAAACCTGTGCCAAAGGGTGAGGGAAGGCAGAGAACATGAAGAAAGAAATCTGAAGTAAAAATCTGCTTCCCACATTAAGATTCTTTTGTCGACTTTCACCCATAAATAAGGATTATCCAACTAAAATTAGCTTTCCCGGTTGTGCTAGCCCTTTCTTCCCCCAGCAGATGTGAGGCTGGGCGCGGTGTGGGCTGTTCAGTCTCACCTCTTCTATGCCCAAAGCTAGAAGACTGCCTCTGAATGGTAAAACATCAGCTGCAGATCAACTCACACCTGTATCGGAGTGATGGGTGAACTGCGCGCCGCTGAACAGGGAGAGGGGTGGGATTTTTCCTCTGAAAACACCTGAGGACAGTAAGATGGGTACTGATAAAAAGGTACAGGGTTTGGGGATGGGTTGGGATAGTTGGCTTACTGGTTGGACTCGAGGATCTTAAAGGTCTTGTCCAAGCTCAAGGATTCAATGCATCTTGAGAACACTGTTATAGGATTCAGACGTTAGCAATGAACCCTCAGATAGCTCTCAATATGTCCCCTTAATTCTAGTGGTAGCGTTCAGTAGAGCTGATGAATAACAAGGCCTCTTCACCAGAAGGTGCATTTGCCTGTCTGAAGGAGATGGTGCTTATTTCTACCTTGCATGAGACACCCCATGTCAAGGAAAACATCAATTTCTTGTGCCAATATTTCTGGTAGGAAGGAAACGTGTCAACAGCAGGAGACTTGACTCATAGAGCCTCCAGCACGTGGTTTCAGGAATTCTTCTGCATGCTTTCTGCATGTTCCCAACCATATTTCTGGTTGTCTCAGACTGCATTTATCGCAGACAGGACTCACTTTTCATCAGTACGAGACAACCATACCCACAAAACCAAGAGGCTCTTACCCGTGGCATGGTGTGCTTTGTTTGCCTCTCTAACAGGCAGGTAATTCACCATCGTTGTTCTGCCAAGAACTGTGCAGTTCATACTATTCAAAGGTGTCACCAGGCTGTCTTTTCAGAGAGGAGAGAAATCTCTCTTCATCTGTTTTAAGGCCTTGCATAGATTTTGTAAAAATCGTTCCGAACTGCTTCCGAGCTGGCTTTCTCAAGCTGATTGATTTAACAGTTGTGTTTCTCCACTCGGCGCGGAAAAGCCACGCAGACCGTGAGTGCGAGGAGGGACACAGCTGAGGGCCGCTGACATCTATTCTAGTTTCTCAGTGCTACCTGCTTGCAGAAATCCAATTCTCCAAGCTCATTGAAACTCCAAGCCACACAGCTTGGTGACAGCAGTGATCTTTGCTACTGAAATATCAAACCAGATTTCTGCTAAGGAGCAGCTCTGCCATCTCCTAGCTCCCTAAGGAACACCACGAAGCCCCAAACACGCGGGGTTTGCTGAGAATGTAGACATTTAGACCACATATTTCAAACCCATTTTTCACACTCTTCTCCCAGTTTGTTTCTCTACACATTCGGGGGGGGTGATTGTTTCACGTAACCATGAGCACTTCTAACGCAAGGACAATGGGAATATCAGGAATGTTCCTCATAAGGACTCACGGAGGCCTCGGCTCATTTGAGAACTCTGCTAGCAGTAACTGAGTTCTTCATCTCCCATAAATGCTTAAGGGAGCATCGCTACCCTCCTGCCAAGAATCGGGATGTCTGAAAACCTTCCACTTCCCTTAATTCTCGGGAAAGAAATTCCCTTAGTACAGAGTTAATTGAAAACAAGAAGGTAGCCTTTAAGAAGTAGAAAACTGGAGGTTATCTTTTTAGCAAGAGCCTGGGGCTGCTTTCCTGTGCCACAGCGAGCTCAAGCACGGCTGGAGAACACGTGCAAAGCACATTTTGTCATGCAGAATCCAGAGGTATCAGGATCAGATATGTTTTGTCTTCAGTACCAAGTCTGCACAGACAGGACCCCACACCTCCCTGACACACAAGATGAAGCAGAGTTTGCATAGCACAAGATATTGGTAGGTACAGGAAAGGCTCTGCAGTGCTGGATGTGCAGACACCAGCTCTGTGGTACCTGAGTGGGAAGTTTCCTAGTGGACACTGATCAGAAACCACAGGGTCTTCAAAGCTGGAGGCCATGGGTCTTTGGCAAAGTTAGACACCCAGCCCTCATTTGGCAGGCAGTATGACTTTCAGTGACATTCAGTAACGGTGCATTGGTCTGGGTGAAAGCCCATCAGAGAATCATGGAATCATCAGGGGTCTGAAGGGACCTCAAAAGACCATCTAGTCCAATCCCCCTGCCACAACAGGACACCCTGACCGGGTCCAGGTGGGTTTCAAACGTCTCAGGAACTGAGGAACTGAGGAACTACTCAGCTCTGAATTGTCAGTTTTCATTCTGAGGGATTAGAAGCAGTTACTGCAATGTAAGTGCCTTAGCCCTTCCCTCTTTTCGGGCACGGGCGTTCTCATCTGTCCAACGTTCGTCTTTTTTGAAGGCAGGCATCAGTGTCAGCTCCTTCTCTTTCACAAAAACCTTAAACCACTGGTGGTGTGTGCCCTCTTAGCCAGCAGTTCTCTGGGCTTCAGAGCACTACTGCTGAAAAGCTGAGATCCGAATGGATTCCTCTTCTTTGCCCAAGTGCAGGTTACAAGACAGACCAGCATTGTCTTCAAGGACAATGATCTCTCGGAGGTAAGACCTCAGCCCATCAAATGTTGGCATCGCTTTTTCTACAGTAGGATTCCATACTCATTAGTGTTTAAACTTGTGAGAACAAGCTTGGGATGTAATGCACACCCTGTGCTACAGCGTCTGACAAAACACAGGCAAAGCAGGAGCTGTAGCTGTTCCTGCTACAGGAGCTGCCTGTTTCCTGCTGTAGCTGTTCCACTGTGCCAGGAATGAAGATCTACTGAGACACAGCACTAGAGCAGTGAGGATACCTGTCATCCAGTGGCGAGGAAGCACAACTGCAGCCTGTTCTGACCAGTACTTCAGTGTGTGTGAGGGAAGGACAGAGGAGCGTTCTGTGGATTAACAGAGGGAGAATGGAAACAGGTTTTATGGCCTCAAAGACAACCAAACAGCTGATCAGTTCCTGAAGGAAAGCGTTTCAGGGTCAGAGCTTGGGATGGGCTCAAGCCTATGAACCTGGTGTTAGACAAAAAGTGCCTGGAAACCCAAAGGAGAGAAAAGGGCATCTTTAAAAGGGTGATGATTAAGGGTAGGACTATTGCTCACTTTATTTACCTGCTAGCACAGGCACCTCTTTCACGGCAGGCTAATATGGATGTGGCTCGTTTTTCCCAGGTTCCAGACTCTACGCTGTCAGTGCTCTGCAGATTTCCCTACGGGGTGACATGTCTTCCAACATAAAGGGTTCTATGTTTCTGTGAGATGCTGTAGCAGGAAGTTCAAGCACTTAAGCATCCTTTGTGGATCTAACCCTAAGTTGCTTTTGAAAACTACCAGCTCCTTGAGTCTCAGGACTTTTCTCCTCGGCACATTCTATCACTCAGGACACTGATACCTCTGTATTTTGCATCAGACACCTATTGCCTCTGTGATATCTCTTCCAGAAATCCCTAATAAAGTAAACCGGGGTGAAGCCAAACATCTTGCAGATGCCTCAGGGTCAGACAAAACAGAAAGAACAACAAAGAGGTCCAGAGTATCAACCATAAGGCGGATATTCGACATGGCCAAACACCGGACAAAGAGGTCATCCTTCTTCTCAACCGGTGTGAAAGTCTGTCCTCAAGAGTCAGTGAAACAGATTTTAGCCAGTCACCAAGCCTACTACAGATTAAGAGGTAAGGTGATGATTGCGGCGTGTGCTTCCCCCTTGCAAGTATTTCTTTGACTTGGGAAAGCAAGACTGTGTTCCACGATGGTTTTGTTGGCTCCAGGCAGCCTCCGTGCTACCTGCTTATGTTGGTTTTTACACAGATAGCCAAACGCTACACTCGCACCAGCACGATTCGAGAGAGACAGTTACCAGCAGGCACAAACAACGCACTCAGAGGACCAACGAGCTCGGGGTAATTGCATAGTGACCTAGCATGGCAGAATGGAGGGGCCACGCTACACTTGCACGGTGCTGTAAAGATGCATCAGTGTTGTGAGCAGCACAGCAGCTACCCAATGCGATGATGTTCTTCGTCAGGCACTACTCAAATATATCAGTGTATCTGTAGTCATGTTAAGCCCAGGCCAGAGCTGACAATTACGAGCAGCTCATGCAAATACCTTAGCCTCGTCTTTGGAAAGTTCTGGAAGGTCTTTCTGCCCTTGCTCAGTTAATTCCCTCCTGCAGCAGAATCATTTGCACACCCGTTCAGAATCAGATGATTCTGCATGTTTTCCATGAAAAGTTAAACAAATCCTTCCTTCAAGGAGAAGTCACAACCCAGGGCCTCTTCCCGCTCACCTGGGTATGGCAGATGATGCAAGTGGTAAGTAGAAGTGAACACGTGGTGATACAAGTACTGTTCTTGAAGCCATAACCACAGTAGCAGCCTTCATGAGAAGGTAATATGGTAGCCACACGGAAGTCGTATAGCCTGTGTCCACCGTGGCCCAATCCTACCTTCATCTTGTTTTGTAGACAGACCTTTAGGTGTGCTCTTTGCTGTACCTAACGCCTGGGAGAGCAATGCCACCCACCCAAGTCACGTAGCACATTCCAGCCTGTAACGGCGCCGTGGATCGTATCTGTCCTTAACTGCTAGTTCATTATTAGTAAACCCCTTCTAAAGAGACAGCCTGCTCCTTTTTAATAATCTGGCCACATCTGCTCCACATGCAGCTGCTCTGCTCGGAGGGTAGGTCGTTCCTGAGGAATTATTGAGGTGCCCTGAGAGAGCTAGGTGAGTACATCCCTGCAGCAAGATTAGCGACTGCCTAGAGAAACTGCTTTCACTTCAGAGCCACTGGTATTTTAAATACAGCAGATAATTACCTCACTCTAAGTCAAAGCAGGTACCAACCACTGAAAATAAATGTCCCCTCTCACAATAATGAACTGGAAAAGCGAAGTGCTAAAGGCAACAGCTTTGCAATTGCTAGCAAGTTGTTTTCTCGGGTGTTTGAAAAGCCCCTTCTCTGAGAGCAGTTTAACTGCAAACACAATCGTGAGCAAGCGCATTCAGCTAGCGCTCATTCTGTTTCCACAAAGCCAAACCCACGGGTGCCTAGTCACCTCCAGTAATACCTGAGGAATCAGCGAGTGACAACACATCAGTGACCCCTGCACGGGATGGCACAGCAACAGCCGAGATAAACTGTTCAAAACACCTTTGCTCTAGCACACACCAAGCCCCACTGGTTGCCCCGCACGACTGAGTTCACAGACCGTGCAGAGGACAGCTGGCACTAAACGGATTAAATGGTGCAGCGAGGAAGGAAACGCTGCTCTTTCCAAAGGAGTTCTACCCTCACTGAAGTCACTGCACTTCTTCCAGAGGTCTTGAAGCAAATGTGGAAGGGTGCATCTCCTGCAGAGCACCCTGCAGACTGCCAGAAGAGTAATTGCGTAGGAAATTGGGAGCACAATGAAAGCCTTTCAGCCTGCGGCCTTTAAAAGTGTCTTTCCTTTAAAATACTTTGTTGTAGTTGTGCAGGATGTCAGCACCTCAACCGTGTCCTGTTTAGCCTGCTGCACGCATAGCTAACCGTACTGGTGCGCAGGGCGCTTGCGTACAGGTAACACCGGGACATTTCCAGTACAGTGACTGCTAGACGGGGTTTTATCTCCACGTCCCTGACTGCACTCACTAGAACAGCCGGTGCGTGTCTGTATGAGCATACCTGTGAGGTGAAGGGAGAGCATACCTGTGAGGTGAAGGGAGCGTGGTTTGTGTTTGTCCCTGGTTCAGGATGGTGCTGTCAGGCCAAATTGAAGTCTCTTTTAACATGGGGGAAATCACCAAGTCTTACCCCAAAGATGTTAATCCTTCAGCCTCAAGGCGAGTGGCTGTCAACCGAAAATTCCCTAGAAGACCTAAACATATCAGAAATACCAGGAGGCTGGATTTGCTTGCTGAGTGAAATGTGTAAATCCCAAATCGCTTTAAGAGGGCTTTCAAGCTTACTTTTCAGCACAAAGCACCCATCCCTGGCCTCTTTCTTCTTGCTCAGTCTGCCAGGAAGCTGTGTGGGAAGCCTTTCGTATTTTTCTGGATCGGATTCCTGACACTTCTGAATATCAGAACTGGGTTACTGCCTGCCAGAGGGAAACCTTCTGCATATTTGACATTGGCAAGAACTTCAGCAATTCCCAGGAGCACCTGGAAATAATCCAACGGGTAAGGATTACTGACACTGGGTTAGGAACAGGGGGGCATCTCCAGGTCCCTCTCCATCCACTTATATAAAGGCACAGTGTTGCTCAGGAGAAGGGGGCACGAGCTAGAAGGAAAACATAAAGTGCAGTGACTGACAGCCTTCTGCTCAACCGCTGGCTGCGCGCACTAGTAACATGCTGTCCCCTTGACTCTTTTTGCAGCGTGTGAAGCACAGGACATTCCAGGAGAGGTAAGCAGCACAAGTAGAACCTTGGCCACTTGATGTTACTGCCTTTTTTGAGAAATCTCTGTGCAGATGTGCGTGGATGTGAACGGATCTACAGAGAGCGTTGTGGTGTGTATAGCGTGTGCTGTGGGAGATGCAGAAGCTGTGTGGACCATAGGACACGGTAACTGAGTCGTAGGTAATGACTGTGGACAAGTGTCTGAGTTGCCTGTTCACTTTGAGACATCACAGAACATCTGCTTAGACTGCTGTGAGCATGAAACCCTGACAGAGCCATGTAGTCTTGCACTGTATGTGTTGATGGGGAGGGTGACAAATATTGCCCACAACCACTGTAAGTCTCAAAAGCAAAGCCAGAGAGCTTCCCAGCAGTTTACCTGAGACACTACATTGAGCAATAAAATGGAAACCCTACCTTCACTTTAGCATTCCTCCCCCTGTTGGGGTAGTGCTAACTAATGTGGTGGGGGGAAAGTACAGTCCTAGCACTGCTCAGACATCTGAGAACAACAGTTGCAATACTGAGTGCTGTCTCTCTGCACGTAGACACTGCAGGACAGGCAGAACAAACCACTGCCCAGCCTTTCTCTGATTAATTTATTTTCCTTCAAATTTTCTTGGGTTTTCAGAGGTAGCAAATAATCTTTCCCATTCGCGATACTGTGCTGTGATCACAGAGGTCTTCTCCTTTCATTAATCTGCAGTACGGGAGCTTCAAGTGCTCTTCCTCAGAAATGCATTTTTAATAATGCAGGGCTTAATTAAACTTCCCCTGCAAGTCCAAAGGGAGGTCTTGGCACTCAGTCTAGCGCAAACAGCCACAACAAGTGACTGCTTCAAGTTCTGATGTGCTCCGTGAACGCTACGGGTCCCACTAGGCACAATTCAAAAAGTGAAGTAAATTCGATTGAATTACTCCTCATACTTCAGCTGGAAACAGAGGCAGACACTGCTGAGACTGTTGGTAGTCCCTGGTGGGGAACACACCAAACCAGTGGTTCTGTTCTCTGTAAGAGCAATTACTCAGTTGAGGGAAAGGGAATACAGCAACTCCTACATACAAGATACGATCTGCAGTGCCAGTGCCTGTTTAAGCAGCCCACCAACTATCCACCAGAAATGACCTCTCTTTTGAAGCACGCGTAATGCAGGGGCCGTTTCCGTGCCTTTTCACACACTAAGGATAGTGCCAGTGCTGCACGCTGACCTTCACATCGCTCTGTTCTCTTTGGCCGATAGGAAAGACGAAATATCCACAGACAAAAGCGGCAGAAAGCTGGAAGACGTCCCTTCCGTTTCGACAGGTAAAATCCAACCTGTTTGCTGTCCCTCCGCAAGAGACAGAGGTGCTGAACCCAGAGGTTTGCAGATGTTCAAAAGCTGCCATTTGCTAAAAGCAGCAGCAGCGCAGGCGCGGTGACGTGCCGTGGAAATGCTGCAGCCAAATAATCGATACGAAACCACTTCCATTTCCTTACAGCTGTCTGCTGCTCAGACAGCATTCCTGGTTTGAGCCACAGCCTTCAATTGCGTGCGGCTTCCCGCTTCCACCTGTACAGAGTGGAGCTAATGATGACCCCTTGTCTAGATAACGTTGGGATTATCAGCAGCTGCGTTTTGCAAACCAAAATACATAACCAGATCAAAGTCACTGGAGCCAGGAAGTCACAGCCATGCCAAGACTTTCCTTTGAGCAGATTAACCCAGTTAGAGCCAGCAACACCGCTGTGCAAGACAGTTATTGGCATTAATGCTGGACATCTATGCTCTGGGAGCATACCATGCGGGCTCAAGGAGGGAACATCCCTCACAGGTTTCTGTGAGGCCACAGGTGACAGAGTCCTGCTGACAGCAACTTCCAGCACAGTAAGTTCACTTCTAGCTGGAAAATTCTGGCACAGCCTCTTGAGTCCTAGACAGAGTTGGTGGTCAGAGAGCCAAGTATCCCCACTGGCAAAACCAAGTCTAGACACTTGGCGACACACACACCGCAGCATGCCAGGACATGAGCAAAGGGTGGCATCTCAGTCCCACCATTTCATGCCATTCTTGCCTTCAGTCACACATGAACAAGGCTACTGATGCCGTGACGTGAAAGAAAGGCCATCTAGTGAGTAAAAAGCAGCAGCTTTACCCATGGCCAGCTTTCACTCGGCAGAGATTTAAGCTCAAGCACAGCCTCCATCAGGAGACCTTCTGCAGTGAGCTGACACCCAGCCACAGAGAAGTGGGAAGGTGCTTTATGTGGAAATCAGTCCCTGCCTGACTTTGCTTTAACTCCCACCCAGGCTCCCCCGGCACATTGGTCTCTCCGTACGCACCACTACCCAACGGCACGCTGCTCAACGAAATTGTTAACGACACCAAGGCTCCTGTGAAGGTGAGGGCAGCCTGTTCTCTTACCCCACTTTTACACTCCCCTCTTCTTTTCCAGTTAAGGTAGCCCAAAAGAGAGAGAAGTCTTTATAACATTTAGTGCCCACACAACATGGGTGAACCATTTGCTAGGAGCGAGAGGTTTTATTAGCATTTGTTCTGGCCTGGAATAGCATGCAGTGTTTCTGTGAATACAGCAATAAAATGTGGCAACTAGGCTTTTAAGGCACCACCTCTCTTTTCTTAACGAGGAACCCGTGGCCTGTTTTGTGCCGGCTTGTTATCTTGTTCTTCTTAAAGCAGTGGAAGAGCGCACAGCTCCTGAGCTCTCCACCATGGGGAATGCAATGGACGCTGCTTGCACGTTGTTTCGTACCTAGGATGAATTAGAAAGCCTTTCTTCTTCCTTGGGGCCACCGCATCTTAGCCTGCAAATGAATCGGCTTTTGGAGCATGGCATTATTAAGGGAAAAAGCGTGGGGTGAACCCGCGAGCAGCAAACACAGTGAGGTCATCTCAACAGCAGTGACATCGAGCGCACAGGAAGGTGTCACACGGGGAGGGCGAATTCTAATTTACTATCAGGAAAGCACAAATGGGAGCACCTGAACAGGAAAGAGTAGCAGAGCCTGGCAGTCCGCTCTGGCTGACCATGGTTTTTCTGAGAACAGGATACAAACTGGGATTTAGCATTTGCTGTCACTCACCGTGACGCCACACACAGTCCTTTAAAGAGGTAAGTAACATCACAGGACTTCGATGATGATGGAAACAAGACTTGGTAGCACTCTCTGTGCAAGTAATGGCTTGATTCTCCTCATCACCTTTGGTTAAACACCTCAAGGCCAACTGCCAAGTCACTGTAACAGAAACTCGTTTGCAAAGGCAGGATAATGAAGCCAGGAGATGCAGCTAGGAACCCTTGCCTTCCCTAGTGTCTGGTTCAGAAAGTTAACAGTCGATGCTATTAAATACCGAAATATGGGAAGGTAAGCACTTTTTCTTCCTCTCTGGTTTTCCAGGAGCTGGGAACAAACACAGTCCCTGAAATGCCTGTGGAGCAAATGGTAGAATTCAGTGTCACTCTCACTGACCAGGAGTACACGCCTGAGCTTAGTGATCCCAACTCCCTGCAGTACCAACAACTTGCTGCCAAGTTTCAGCTGCAGGTAAGAAGGCTGGGTGAATGCCAGCGTGCTGGCTTTGTGCCGTGGCTGAGATTCGCACTTTTACCAGGAAACAGAATTAGGACCTACTGGCCTCATTTGAAATAGGTTATCCCAGTTGTCTTGAGACCTTCAGCTTTCATTCGTGCACGCTCAGATTTCCCCCTCTTTCAGACCATCTGTTCAGCCACTAAGCTAACAAGCCAATGTCTTTGTCAGCAGTAGAGACTGTGACAACTGATGAACAGAGTAACTTTAGGAACATCATTCAGGCTAAATTCATGGGCAGTGCTTTGTCAAAATGTAATTTCTACAATGAACCTAATGAGAAATGTAATATAAACATTGAAAGTAATCAGCTACCGTGGTCTGGACTGTTCTGCAAAGGACTCAGAGTCATTCTGTTGTGCATTACCACAGTTTCCGTAAGAACTGGAGCATCTGCGGTATTTCCATATAATTAATAACGTTAACTTAATGTTCAGCCATCATTTTAATAGATAGCAGCTAATGACTAGAGGGTCCCTAATCGTTTTCTTAGTAAAATTAACTACAGCTTCTCATCAGCGTCTCAAGCATTCCCTAGTGAAAGCTATTTCACTGTCCTGCTTCAGTTCATGCACAAAGAGGTGGTGAGGCATGGTGGGGCAAAGCTGATCAAAAGCAGCTTCCCTGGGGACGGCCAGTATTGCCTGCAAACAGAACTCCTGCAGACTGTGTTTTCTATACACACAGTGTGCAGCAAACTCAGCTGCCTGACGTTTAAGTTATTCCAGTCACCTGTGGGGGTTCTTCATTTTTACATTCTTTCCTTTGTTATCAAATTTTATCTGACACTGTCAAGAGTCACAAAGCAGTCTTTGATGCGCAGGGTTGAATATAAAATAACCTGTAGTCTAGCACCATGAAATAGACCTGACATGCTTCCGCTCAAAGGTGGGCGGTGCAGAAGGCAGAGAGGTCAATTTTGACATTTTCAGCCGTGCCCTCAACGGGTGGGAGTGAGGAATTGCTCAGGATTAAAACCTGCGCATCAGCTCCTGCTCAAAGTCTGGAGAAGCCTTCGCTATGGCTGATGTCACAAAGTCCCAAGCTCCGTTCCTAATTCATGCCAGGACACAGCAAGGACACTACAAGTCAGAACGAGTTCAAAGTGAACTATTAACCGAGTCTGCTTCCTACCATCCTCTTGTGTAGAAGGTCAGGGGAATGTAGGTGGCAGGACATTTTCTGCAGTAAACTTCCTCTCCTCTGCTTGCTGAGATGAAAAGGACATCTAGGCTTATGCACCGTGAGTGACACCTGGTGTGATAACACCCCGATCTGATTCTCCATGTAACCTACAACAGAGAGGCACAGAAAGCTGGGAGTCTGGCCTCCCGTTCCCTCCCAGTGCTGGCAAACTGTCCTGCATGAATGAGTGAGTTCTACCAGGAGGCTGGGTCTGCACAGAATCATGTATCTAAGGAAGAGGAAAGGTGACCACGTTAGTTCAGATACTTTTAAAGTGGTGTGTTGAATTAAAAGGACCCGATTACCTTTCAAGTACTGAATACCCTCAACTCCACAGGCTTGGCTTGTAGATGAAAGGCTTAGATAATGTATTGCCTAGGACATAACAGGACCAGGGAGCAAATCAGCAGGGAACTGCTGAAGTCAGTTTAATAAAAATCCCTTTCATGTTGCTTAGCTGTGTAAATGTTGGAATTGGTACAACTGGGCCAAAGGATCCACCAGCTGGCTCTTGAAATATTGATAGTTGCTGAGGTGCTGGCGAGAGCACTCGTTACCCTGAAGTCAGACAAATGCACGCAGAATTCACCTTGTCTGCTCCTAGCTCTTCGCATTGACTCTGCTACCCAAAACTGTGCGCTGGCACAGCCGTCTGCCTTGGAACTAAACACACAGTGAGTTATGCTGTTTCTAAAGGTTTATTTCATAAATGATTCCTCAAATAATCTACAGCCATACACATTTGGTTGATATTTCTAAATCATTCGCAGTTTACAGTTAAGATCACTTGAATCACAAAACTGTTTGTGCTCAAAACGGAAAGACCATTGGATTAATCTTGTTTGACTTGGTTTATTACAAAATAGATCAGCACTCATCTGCATAATGACATTACAGGCAGCACGCACAAATTAAGGTTTGTGTTTAAGTTGAGCAGCAACGACACCCTAAGAGAGTAGTCAGGAAGGCTCCCTCGGGCTCTTTCTGAAACATGAAAGGTATTTGCCTGAAGAGTCAAACTGTGCTTCGTTTTAAGCAGTAGAACTTGCACCGCGCTGACGACTTTGTGGGGTTTTCTTACAGATGCAGAAAATATTTGAGAAACTTCCGGGATTCAAAGAAATCCATGTACTAGGATTCAAGTAAGTAAGAAAATGGGACACACATTTCTATGAGCTATTAGGGCTCTTCTCTTCCTTCTTTCCTCCAACATGAAGAGCCCTGTATACTAGGGAGTGTGTGGGGCTATAAACACAAAATATGGCTAAACACAGGAAGGCCCTCCCTGGGAACCAGAGAGACACAATACGGAGAGAAGCACAAACGAATCCCGAGTGAGATCGAGCTACTAAGTAGAGGTAGATTTGAATCCCTGAGGGGCAAAGTAATCAATGCATCCTTTGAAACCCTTTGGTAGCAACGCTGCAATGGGTAATGCCTGCCAAAGAACACCCACCGTGCAACGCAGTCTGGGACAAGAGCACATTCTTCCTATCATCTCTCTGCAAAATCGCTGGGGAAAAGCAGAGAAAGGAGCAAAATAGAGTGATGAGTAGCTGCTTACATTTTGATATGGGAACTCAGAAAACAGAGCTGGCGACTGCAGAAGAGCACAGAAAATCCATAGTCACAGCTTACCATAACTAACCCTTTCCACGTTGTTCACAACTTGTGGAGTTGTGACTCCAGATCTCCATTTCTATCTAGTATCTTAGTCTGAGCAGTTGACATGAAAGTACTTTCATCAGTGTGGAAGACAGTGATTGCTTCCCATCATCTAGTAATGCAGTTAGTTCCTGAGAGCCAGGGCTCAGCAAAGACAGGTGCTGCCGTCCATCCTCCCTTAGCCACATTGCTGCACATATTCGCAGCGTCTCCCACCAGACTCTGCAGAAAGACAACATCAGAGACACGCTAGGGGATTCACTGGGGACAATAAAAGGGCAGTACATTAGAGAAGGTCAGCACAGGCTTGTTCTCCGGAGGGAATTAATTGGTCCAATTACCCCTGTGACTAGAATCTGATCAGACGCCATGGCTGGTAACAGCAATAGCTGGTACTGCTGTCACAGCTGTTTGCTGGCTCCATAAAGCCATAGATTAGCACCGGCAGTGCTCAGATTGCGCCATTTGTAGTGGGAAACGGGCAAGCAGATATTTCATACTGTCAAGGTGAAGCAAATTTTCTGTTTCACCACTGAAAACGAGGGCCTTCCCAGTGTTTGGAATAAAATGAGGGACAGTGGGCTGTTTTAACACAGAGATAGAAGTTATAGATGACACGTAGAAGGCAAGACAAATCGTTAAAAGATGTGTTTGATGTACGACTGATTGAGTTGCCAGTGTACCTGAACCCTTGTTTTTCTTTCTTTTGCAATCCTTTATCGTACTCTTTCCTCTGTGATGAAATGAAGACAGAAGAAGGAGAAAGATGGGTAATGTTTTGTAATTCATACTTAAGATTACTCACTTTAGAGGTAGATGTACACAGATGCATCAATACGCATCCTTTGTCTTGATAGGAGAGAGTGAATTGATGGGTGTTTCACCTAAGTGCAAACCTGTGATATAAAGCAGCAGAGACAGCCCTTACCTTCCTCTGAAAAGTTCATGTAGTCAGCTTTTGTTAGGATCTCTCTGAAGGAAAGAGAACTGTTGTCCTAAAAAATCCACACTCAGATGAGTAAAGAGCTCTATCAGTTATAAACTGCAAGTGGAAAAAACCAAGGATACTTCATATTTACATTTTCATCTCTGATCTGCTGCTTCCCAGCTGAAGTCCCGGGCAGACACTATCTTCAGTACGTGGGAAGAATTTCATTTATGAGGCCAGATAGAGTGGCAAAGACACCAGCTACTGGCTTGATAAAATCCAGGTTGCTTTTGACTGACAGCGCAAACAGCCATGGAGTCTGCTGCTCTTGCTTACATGCGCTGAAGGGGAATAATTTCTCCAGCGGTTCCTGAATTTTTCTGGTTTGCATAGTTTAAAAGGAAGACTTGTCTGGAATGTTTGCGGTGTCACCAAATGCACATGCACAGAGCACTGTGGACAACGTTAGACTCCTCTCTCTGCAGTTATTGACATTATAAAAAGCAGCAGGATGGAGCTCGTATGTTTTACAAGGTCCGTATTAATTTTCATTTTAATTGGGTGAATTTACTGTTTTCGTTGGTGATGGATTAATGGTGAAAACGTGAGAGTTCTGTTAAACTGGCACAGCTAGGGACAAGCTATTCACTTTCAACTGGCCTTGGGAAAGCCAGCTCCCGTTGTGAACAGTGTTTGTTGGCCACAGGAGTTACCTTTCTTGCTGTTCTTGGAAAAGCACAAAATCTGCAGCAGATGCAACAAAATTTTTGCTTATGCAGAGTTTGATGAGCTCATCTCTATTCATAGCTTCCTGCATAAAAAATAGTTGGTTGTGGCTCCCAGCAACCCCAGCATGATCGCTGCTGAGGAGGACAATCAGCGACTCTGGACTATATCACCAGTTCTACAGATCTCTAGGTAGTCAAATTAAACCGGATCGTGTTAGAACATGATTACAATTTTCTTCAATACTGGAAATGTTATTAAACATTATGCATAGAATATCCGTGCCTGGCTATAGCTAAAGTAATGTCGAGATGACAGTCTCATCAGAAAGAAATGCATCTGCATTCATTTGCAGAGGCTGCCTATTTTTGTGTGACTGTTCGTGAAAGCAGGCATCCACCAGAAACAGGACTGCACTGCACTGGGCTTTTCTTGCCTCTTCCCCTTGCAGGTCAAGCAGCACCATAGCACGATACGTAGTCAACTTCGAGAGAGATGGCTCCGAAATCAGGAGCACTGCAGAGGACATCGCGACTATCGGATCTAACAAAGTGGAAAATGAAAAAATTCTGCTCTCTCCGAAGGAAGAGAGGGAGATATCAGCAGCTAAACTCACAGTAACAGACCTTCAGCAACTGGTTGCCATAGCACTCCATGAAGACCAGTCCCTGCCAATGGACCTTGGAACACTCCAGTTTACTGATGGTCAGTAGGCAAGCCACATCAGACTCATGCAGTGTCAGTAAGGTTCTTCTCTGCTTCTCTAGCAGATGGTTTTTGTTGGAACAACAAAAAGGACTCACAGGCAAAGGTCAAAAGTTATCGCAAAACGTGGCTCCCTAACTGAGCAGCCTAACTCCCGCTCACACCAGAGCATCTCTTTTTCTTCATTTCTTTAGAGAAGAAAACACCGTGAGCATTCCCTGTAAGGTTTTAATTTCCCACTGTGGGCCAAGAAAAACGATGGCTCCCTCTAACAAAATTTAGCCTTCTGGAAGCTAGATCTCGATTGTAAGCAAACCATCTATCCTCCCAGAGAGACAGATACCATAACAAGCATTTAATCCCAAGCTAAACGAGGTGAAACTCATTGCTGGGGCATTTTGCTCTCTGAAACACAGAGGGAGCATAGGTGTCAAGCTGGGTATGAAGACCTCCAGAGGAAGGTAGAAGGGCTGCACCCTTTTCGGTAAAGCTGACAGTAAATGTCCCCTTCTGGTCTGCAGATGACTTTTTCATAGGTAGCACAGCCCTGGTCTAGGGGGAGTGGGTGAAATAAACCATCGTCTCAGACAATGGTGGCCCTAATGAGTTACTTACACAGCAACATTCTCTTGAGAAAAGTATTTAGGTGAGCTAACGCTTCCTGTGAGAATGGAACAGCACTTGGTGGTGCAGATTGAAAGTCCCGAGTGAAAATGGCACGGGTACACAGTGACTATTTCCATCAGCCTTTCCCAACTAGTTAGGTTTAATAACTAGCTTTGTAGCAGCAGCTTGGGTGGAAGTGCTTTTATGAGCTTCTCTGAGGGGGTGAAGGGAACAACTGGGCACTAAAGCCAACACAGAGATTGTGTGGGGAGAACTGAAAAGCACTGAGGTCTAATGAAAAACACAATGCAGGCAGTGATTGTAGCCCATGCAGATTTAACTGATGGCTCATGTGCCGGGTGAATTCAGCCATAGTTCAGCCCTCTGCAGACACAGGCCGCCTAACCCAAGTGAAAGTACAAAGAGTACACAACATGCAGTCTCCGATTTCCCCCTAATGGCAAGTGTAAAAGGAAAGTCATCCCCTGTCTTCTTGTGAAGAAGGTTTTTGTCAATGGGTTTTTGTCAAGAGGTATTTTGATGGCGACTCATTTTAACACTGGTTTTCAAGCTGACTTTGCCTGTTTTGATCACTTCTCAGCGTGCCTCTACTGAAATATCATATTCTTCTCTCATACTTCCTCCAGATTCTGTTGTGTCGCCGAGTGGATTTGATAACGACATTCAGGCTGTGGTCACTATTCCTCTTGCAGGCCCTGACTTGGTAAGTAACACTGCTTGTCATGTTTGTTTGTTTCTCTGTGCCCCATGAAATTGAGCAGTCCACAAACACACAGAAAGCACTCTTACGCTGGAAAATACTGTAAGCAATAGCAAGCTGTTATACTCTAGCAGAGGCAGTGTTCAGAGCTTTGACAGGGGAATATTACTGCTTTTCCCGGGTTTAATTGAAATTCAGCATCTCACCAGTTCAGTAGAGAGGCTCTGGCTGGAGGAAAGCAGGGGACAGATGGAGTCCTCTTCCTCTCCCTGCATTTTGAACTACAGAAGTACAATTAGGGTCACATGCACACACCAGCATTTCACACATCTCATGACTTCATGCTGAGTTAGCTGTTTGCAAGCTCCTGTGGCTAGAAGATTCTTAGCCTTTTCAGCAATTAAACCTAATAATAAAACTGCTTTTTAACAAACTTTCCAGGAGGACTCCATGGGTGCGGAACTTCCACTGGGCTATCCCAGCCCAGCCTCAGTGGACCAAAGAGGAGACAGCCTTGAATTTACAACGGACTTCAACAATTTTGTTTCATCTGAACCTCTGTTCCCTACCAAACCCTCCAGACCACCACCGCAGGGCAGATCTCCCCCAGACACAGACGACTACCAAAGTTTCACAGTGCCTTTCAGCGCTCTGGGTAGCACCAGCAGTCCGAACACAGAGGATTATTACTTGCCTCCTTCGGCTGATGATTCTGTGAGCAATGACCCACTGTCCGGTGGCTACAGCTCTGCAGTGCAGCAGGCAACGACACTGGCAGTTTATACCACAGCTGGCTTCCCCCCACCTGGACCTCCTTCCAAGGAAGCCGAGCGAGACAGTCTGTCTGAACAAGGTAAGACACAAACGATTTTCCGTGGGTGGGACACATGCAGCTGTTGTTACACGCACACTCACGTAGATGTAACCGGTCCTTTCAGTTGGGAGAAAGTTTTCTGGAGCATGGAAGGCAAAGCCTTCACCTTTCTGATGCCTGCTTCACTGCATCCCACAGTGCCTAACTTCCAAGCTGTCAAAGCTAAAATAAGAGCCCTAAACCAGCCACAAATGCCAAACCCCCCAAAAGGCAGAGCCTTCTGTATCAGAGAAGCAAGAGGTGTCAGGAACAGAGGCGAGAGCTCGGGCTCATGCACACAAAAACCCCAGTATTTACAGCAGCAGGTGAATGATTTTGGATTCTACAGACAGCTCTGGACTGCAACAGCAAGAGAATGATCGTTCATTCCAAGCAGAGTATCGTGGCTCGGGAAAGTTTAGATACCTGCAAGTCTGGTGAATGCGAAAATCTTTCTTCCGTGGGGCTCTGCGCAGGCTGTTCGAGTTAGAGATGTCCCTGCTTGTTATAGGGGGTTGGACCAAACGACCTTTGGAAGTCTGTGATTCTATTCTGTTTCCCATGTTTGTTTATTCACTTCACCCACACAGAAGGGATTTTACGAGACAGGCAGAGGTATGAGAAAGAGCACATAACAAACCACAGAAGTGTATGCGTACACGAGTCTGGGTGGAGAAAGGTCTCTGTAATTCAGCCATTGAGAGGAAAAATACAAGTTTCCCACAGCTACCAGAAAAGGGCAGATAGCACAGAACAGAAAGTTTGGACAAAGCCAGTAGGGTCAGCTCCAGGGCACGGGCAAATATACTTACCTCTGCCACAGCACAGTCTCAGTGAGGCGGCTGCCTCCAACACTTCCACCAGTGGCTCGGAAAGCCACATCAGCACTAGCTGTGCAAGGTGCAAAAGGTCACTCTAAACACATGGGAGGAATTAGCTCTTGAATGAACTTGCTGATGGGCTTTACCTAGGTTTTGACTGACCCTCTCAACAGAAAAGCATAGAGCTGTAAAGAGCTTTATAGGAACCAGCAGGGTTCTCTGGAGTCCCCAAGCAGCACTATAACATCCTCAGGGGAAAACAAAAAGCAAGTTCAAGGCCCAGTTTCCTCTTTTCCCAAGACACTCAGTATTCAAGGTACTTTTGTGATGTCCAAGGAGATGATGTCCGTGGGCTTGGGATAACGGTTGGACTGGATGATCCCAAAGGTCTTTTCCAGCCTAAAAGAGTCCATGAGTCTACGTCCCACCATGCACTGCAGAAGCCTGGAGAGAGCATAATGAACTTTCCAGATGTTGTTCACTACCCAACACACCCTGAAACACCACAAAGGCACCTTCATCCCTGCTGCTTAATGCCATCCTCTAAGGCAAACAGGCAGTGCTTGAGTAGCTGATTAGAACCCCTCAATAACACCCTTCACAACAGGCCCGCAGAACAGCAACCTGAGGGGCAGTGTCCATGTACTGAACTGTCTGTGGCATCGTTCTTCGTGGATTCAGCAGGTAACAGGATGGACATTCAAAAGAAGAGCACAGCACATCCCCCGGCCGTGTCATTGCACCCAGTAGTTTAGGTCGCGAGTAGGAACTTTCTGTTCTACAGTCTGCCCTTCATACAGCGAGTTCTAAGGTGAAACGAGGCCGATGCCTGATGATTAGCAGTGATTTAAAGATTAAGAAATCACTTCTTATAAGAATCAATTCTCAAGTGTTCCTGAAAATGAAGGTTTTGTAGAAAAGCATTAAACACAGCTATTTCCAGATGCCTGCTGTGAAGCCTTGTGGTGCTACTGATAACAATGGCACAGCAGACCTTCAAGTAACATTCATTATAACTGCAGAGAAGTGTTGTGTTTGCAGCACACAAAGAGTTGTATGATTTACTGCATTAGGGATCTGGTGTCACCAGGAAACCACGTCTCTCTTGCTGTTTGCTAGATGACTGAAAAACCTCACAGCCCAACAACTCCAAAAGACTGAAGGGGCACGAGGGTATCCAACTCAACAAAAGTGCAGAGCAGCTTATGCTGTAAACAGTAGTTCTGTTCTTCTTCTTCAGATCTAAAACTGAAAAGCATTTCTCCACTGCAGATTATTACAGCTACTGCCTAAATGGTTTTCACTGGATGGGAGGAGGGATGCAGGGGATAGGCTTCTCCCTGGCCCTGGGATTCAAACTTACTTGACCCCTCCCTTGTGTAGGACCGTGGTTCATTTGATGCTAGCGCAGGCTCTGCTACCTCAACTCAGAACGGGGATTAGACTCTGTGTTTCTAAGTGCTGCAGCACCTCCAACACCCAGGCTATTCCCATTTGCCATTCAAAATCCGTGCCAAAACTGGCCTTTCTTCTGCCGTTCCATTGCTTCCTATTCGTTATTCTCTACCCTTCCTCTTTCTTCTTCATCCTCCTGCTCTGGCATTACCTCATCAATGCCTCTCCTGCATTATTACACTTCTCCTGCCTCTCTTGGCAGCTCTACCTAAACAGCATTCAGAAAAGCTGGTGAAGGGTAGCAGACAGGCTGCTACGTTGAAAACCAAGAAAACCTCAGCAGTAAAAGAAATGCAAACAAATACAAGTCTAAACAGAGTAAAAGGTCCTGAGCTGTGCAACAGCAGCAATAATGCTCTTCTACTTCCTAAAGAGTAGCAGGAATTACTTGGATTGCTTTAATGGTAGCTCTTCACCAGCCCCTTGCTGCCCCAAGTTCTGTCTGGTGTTGCTGTCAGCAGAGTTGCCTGCAAGGAGATCCTTCACCGGGGCTTTGGGCCAGTCTCTTAACTGCACCGTCCGGTCTGTCAGCGCACTCGGACAACCTGCCCCTTGCCTGTAGGAAGTGTCAGTGCTCATTTAGCTCAGGAACGGAATGAAATGCCAGGCCCAACCCTCTGGGCCTGCCTAGTGATGCAAGTCCACTAGAACAAAAATTCATGCCAATTTGACCTTTCCCAAACAATAACTCTTTACTCACGGTCAATTAGGAGGGCTTTTCCTCACTTAAACAAAAAGTGAGAGGATAAAATCGTTGGATAGGTAAAACCAGGCTGCTGGAAAGGCAGTTGACTTTTTTCTGTAGGTCAGACCTTTGTATCTGGCTGCCTTAGCTGGGAGTGAAGCATCTGCAGGCAGGACTCCTGCCTGGCACTGAGCTCAGGAAATGGCCTCTTAATTTAGTGCTTCCACTCCCTGCCAACTGCAGTTTAATTTAGATGTAAAACCCCAGCCAGATTGCGCTGCCTTGTCCACGCAATACAAAGAGGCATCTGGAGAACTCGGGGAACATCTTTGTGGGAGGATAAGTGGGGGCTGAGAGCAAGAGCTGAGTTTTTTATTGCTGACGGGGTTTTTATTCCGTGCCATTGTTTCTCATTCAATGGGGTTGCCGTGAGGGGAGGGTTGAGTTCAGACTCTTATTTTGTGCTCTCTGTGGGCTCCCTACACCTGAATGATAGCGTCATGGACCAGACTGTGTGCTGGAATGCAATGTGCTGAGCTAAGAGTCCTGGCTTTCAGAGGTTTCATAGAACAATTGCCTGTGTCTCTTCTAGTCCTCTGCTGCTAACATCACCCGGAAAGCAAAGTGGGTGAAGTATTGCAAGTAATTGCTTTACGGTGAACGTGTGTTAGTGGATTTCATCTTCTGCTTTAAAAGTACACATGCACGTGCCTACAGAACACAGAAACATTTACTATTCATCTGCCGACCCCTTGAGCCTTTGAAGTTTCTTTGCTTGTAATAAGAGGATGCCGGGAGACCTTCGCAGTCTGAGCGTCGCCTGCGTGTGAGCACATTCACGCACGTTACACAGTCACACGCCTGCCCGGTGTTTGATAGACGTGCAGTCATTCCGCCTCACACCTGCTGCAACTTCAAGCCTGTTCTCCTGCGGTCACCTCTTCCTAACAGAAGCCATCCTGATCGCCTGCTGCAGGGTGTGCTTTCATGCTGTGAGAAGGTTACTCTGTGGGGTTGCAAGTTCATCCCATCAATAGATCATCTTGCGTTAATGCCTCAAGCACTAATGCTAAGAAATCCATCCTGAGTTCTCTCAGCAAAGAGACTCTCACTCCTTATCAGCCTAACAGGGAGCAGCGAGAGCTTTGTAAACAGAGAACATCACCGAGCTTTGCTTCTTTAATCTCTCCATGTTCTTGATTACACAAGAAACACGAGGACACGGCCAGAGAAAGGCACCGCAAGGTCTCAATGGAGTCTGAGGGCATCAGCTGTGGTGCCAAGTTCGCTCTTAGATCCATGAGGCACATTCCATGAGGAACCTTGTTAATCTCTTTCTGCTGCCCCGTAGAATTTAGGGACTAGCACTGCAGCCCCTGTGTGACACCGTTGGTGGTGCAAACCACAGACTGCAGGAGAGCCTGGGAACTGTCTTTGGTCACTGCAAGTCAACAAAGCAACCCTGCGAGAACCTCACAAGCGAGGGAGAGAGCATCTTACAAGGCAGTTGCCTTACAAACTCCTAATACGCTGTGCATCGGGAAGGTCCTTTGGCTGAGTGCCCCCTCAGAGTGGCCCACATCTTGCTTTTAGAGAGCTTAAGGGGAAGACTTCAGCAGACAGAACAGAACTCCTTTGGTCTCACCTGATGAGTGATCGTGTCTGCAGGGGGCTGCTAAAAGTCCCGTGTGAAGAGCTCACCTAAGTCTGGCACTGGAAAAGGGCAAAGCTGCCAGCTTGGTCTGCTGCCTGGAGGCTGTCATTTTCTGTGAGGTCACGGTGGCCAGGTAGCCACAAGCCACATTCCGTCTTATTCATCACCCCTTAGACTGCGGTTTCAGCTGCAGCTGTCGTGCACCCCAGATTCACCCAGGCCCCCACGGGGACCTCATAAAACATCAGCATCCAGACCAAATGACTGCTCCAGATGCAGCAGGTATTTCTTAAGGTTTGCAAGCTGTTGTCACTGGAGCCATTGTCCTTCAGGTAAAACGTTTGGATCTGGAGAGGATGTCACTGGCTTTCGTGACCACATCGTGTGATAGCTGGCAAATCACAGCTCTAGCCTCTGCAGAGGGGAACAAGATGGCTCCGGCACACAGCCTAACTGAGCAGACAGCGTAAAGCTGCCATCTACTCTGTCAGACAGAATAAAGTGACAGCGTGATTATGGACCTTCAAAACAAGACTGTGCTTTGCAACGTCTCGGGAACTACTCCCCAGGCGTAATCACTGTTTACACACTACCCACGGAAACCTCCTCACTCAAACACTCAGTCGAGGTGTTTTACTCCAGTAGTCCTTCCTTGGGGGTAGAGATAACATTTCCACGTGCAGTTAACATTACAAGTCCTAGAAATGCCTCAGTGGGAACGCGTATTGGATGCTTGCTATGCTTACTTTAAAAACAGCTATTTGTTTTGCCCTTGTTTCTCTGCAGTGATTAAGACCGTGGACGAACGAGAATCGTCAGGCGATGGCGTTTTAGTTACAGCCAGCATTTATGAAACGTTGCCTTTCTTTATTGGTTCAAGGGGTGTCTCTACCACGCAGCCTGAAGATGCTATTACAGACCTGCTACCATCAGACCAAACCGCACCGCTGCCTGCAGCAACCAGCCCGCTCTACAGCCACTCTGAGATCATTGAACAGTCCCTCGAAGGACAAGACTCCTCTGTATCCGTATCCGAGCGCGCTCCTCCTGATGACACCGGTACAGGAGTGCAGGACATTGCAGCCGAGTTGGATCACGTCAGCGTGATGAGTACAGCAGCACTGGATGACACGGAGCATGGCAGCGGTTATATCTCAGTGCTGACAACAGAGCCCGCAGAAGCCACCCCAGTTCCTACCTTGAAGTATGTAACTACCAGCTCCATGACAACTGCAGCCAAAGGCAAAGAACTAGTGGTTTTCCTCAGCCTGAGGGTGACCAACATGCATTTTTCTGATGACCTCTTCAACAGGAGTTCGAGAGAGTACAAAGCATTAGAACAACAGTTCATGCAATTGGTGAGTGAATCTCAGCTGGCCCAATGCGTGTGACAGGCTCAGTCTGAAGAGCGCACCGACAAGCACTGGCACACCACAGCTCGGGCTGATAAGCTGTGGTTTTAAAGGATCCATAGGTCTGGAATGCTCTTAGTATGTGAAGAATTGGGTTTATGAGGCCATGATAAAAGGTTTTCCTCACTCGAGAGCCTCCAGATACATGGCTGGCTGTAATTTATTTGGCTTTCTCTTAGCTCCACGTCAACAGCCTAGCAGTGCTGGTTCCATCGGAGGCTCATGTGCACACGCTGGATTTGAAAATGGGTCTGTTAAAATATATCATAGCTTAGCAGGGGAGTGTGATTAGATATGGATTTTCTCTCTGGGTACAGGAGGGCAGGGGGTCAGCTCAGTAACCTGCCTGTTACGCTGCGCCCTAGCCTGCCTGGACTGAACGTTTGAAAATAATTAAAGTTGGCTTTTGAGTGAGATTATTTTTCTTTTCTAGATGAATAAACTCCCCAGCTGCTGTGCATTTCATTAAAGGGCAAATTGCAGGCCATCCATCTCAATACCTTGTTGAGAAGGATGCAAAAGTCCAGAAGAAGATAGCGCTAAACAGGAAAGTTAATTTGCTGGCGGAGGTTAACAGCCGTATAAAACGCAGGGAAATGAGCGTGTGATGTGTCAGCTTGATAATGGAAGGTGACTATCACAGAAGTTAAGAGCAGGAAGACGTGGACAGTAAATTAAAACGAAGGCAAACATCTGTTTTGCAGCTCCTGCCATACCTTCAGTCCAACCTTACGGGCTTTAAGCACCTGGAGATACTTAACTTCAGGAACGGAAGCGTCATTGTGAACAGCAGGATGAAATTCGCCAGGACAGTGCCCTACAACATCACGGAAGCAGTGCACTGCGTTCTGGAAGATTTCTGCGACGCTGCAGCCCAGCACCTCAATTTGGAGATCGACAGCTATTCCCTGGATATCGAGCCAGGTAAGATTGCCTTACAACAGGCCAAGGTGCCAAATCACACCCGAGCAGGCAATCCTACTCCAGATTGTTACAGCTCCAGAAGAACTCTGCTTTGGAAATGAATATCCTAGCACCTGCAGCAATAAAGGGGCCCCAAGATGTGGCAAGTAACCTGCAAACATATTTTCTCAGCTCAGGGAAAGGCTGGGTGGAGCTGTTGGCCTGTGCACATACACCAGTGGCTTCTCAAAGTCAAGTGCAGTGAACTAAAAACTCTAGAGCAGGGGCTGGGCAGAGGCGGGTGTCCAGAATGCTCCGGTGCTTCTCCACACGAGTGATTTACACAATCCTTCCGCCCAACTATGGCTTCTGGTTCCTTTACGGAGCTGTAAGCAAACCGTAGCCGAGAACACCTTTACGTTTGTTTTTAAAGGGCGGCAGAGTTCAAGAGAGAGGAAAATTTCTAGGAATAATTGGATTCTGCAGACAATCAGAGCATGACTATGCATCGCACTGCATGGATCAGTGACTCCAGAATCCCTCCCAATTAATACATTTCAAACAAACCCACAGTCTCCGTTAAACAGTTGAAATTCAGCGGCAGCCTGCCTTGCCCTCGCTGTGGCAGTTTAAAAAAACCCGTTGATTTAGAAGACTGCATCGGGAACTGTTTTCATGTCCTGGTAAGTGTTTCAGGGCAGAATTTAATGTCATTAGCATGGAGAAGAACCTCTCAGTACCGCCCTGGTTCACTGATCTTTTATGGAAGAAAGCGTTCCATTAGTTCACCAGAAAGAGCGAACCTTTTGGCTACCGAATGTTCTCTGCTTTGGTACCATTAACCAAGACATAACATTAGAGAGGTGCTAAAATGCCAGCCTGACAGTTTCTAAGCGTCTCCTCTGTGTTCGTATTGGCTGCTCTCCTGATGTGGAGTTGGACTGGATGCTCCCCCAGGTCCCTTCCAGTCCCTGACCCTGCGATGTCCAATTGAAGCCAGCGGTAACGCCTTCCTTCTGCTGACTGCGCTGCTCTCCCCAGGCAGCGGTTAAAATGCTAAAAGCGGAGGAATTACCTTTAGAAAGCCGATGTCTTCTCATTCGGTTTCAAAACCCTACTGGTTTTTCTCTTCTGAAAGAAAAAAACACGAAGAAACCGAAAGCCCCGAGGCGATTAGTAGCCCGGAGACAACGAGGGGAACGCCCTTTACAGGGGCAGGGAGCGCCACCTAGTGGCAGCAGAGCAACAGCGCCACGGGGTGCTGCCGACCCCGGCGGGACCGGGAAGCCCTCCCGGGAGCGGGCGGTCCCACCCGGACACCCAGAGCCGGCGCGGGGCTGGCGGCAGAGGTGGCAAACGGCCCCGCGGAGGCTGTGGGACACCCGCGCGTTGTCGTTGCGATGTGAGCAGTGGAGAGGCCCCGCGCAGGTGTCACAGAGCTATTTCATTAACCCTGGCTCCCTCAGAAGGCTTCTGCTGTGCCCGCAGTGTGCAGGACACAAGATGAGAATGCTGGATGCAGCCCTCCTCATCGTCAGGCTGGGCAGAACATGGGCCTCAAAGGACTCCTGGGCTGCCCTTTCCTTTTCTAGTAAGGAGCAGGGAAAGAGAAGGAGAGGCAGACCTGTGTGGCACCTAAAGTTAGGACTTTAAGCTGCCTCTGGTTTGGGTCTTCCTAAGAACCTTGATCTCACAGAGGCATCCCCTTCTGAATAAACCACACTACTTAAAATCCTCCTTAAAAAAACCCCAACCAACAAAACCCAAACCAGCCCATTGAGGCTGTGTTTGCTCTAGACCACGCCAGTGTTTCCAGGTTGCAGTACTGAGTTGAATAAAAGTGAACAGTGCAACAATCAGCAATGTAATCCCCCCAGCCCACCCCATTTGTGTGTCCTCAGTCAGGTGTCTGAGACCATTACAGTGAAACCATCTCCAACATACTCATGGCTGGAGCGTCGTGTCCATCCACTTACAGTAAAAAAGGAAAAGGATAACATATCCACACGTGAAAATCCATGTCAGTGACAAGAAGGTAAAATCACAGCTGAAGAGTGAGGGTGTAAACAGATGCACCAGTAAATACAAGCTCGCACGCTTGCTCTATCAGCTCAGAAAGAAGGATGTGTGTCCTTTCGTGCTACACCCTCCTACAGACAGGCACAAGAGGCAGGACAGTAAATGTGATCTCTCTAGCTGCTCTCTAGCAGCCAAGTCCCCCTTGGGTAATGCAAATTAACGATGCCCCCTTCCTTTCCAGCTGATCAGGCGGACCCCTGCAAATTCATGGCATGCGATGAGTTTTCTGAATGCATCACCAACGAGTGGACAAAAGAGGCCGACTGCCTCTGCAAGCCTGGCTACGCAAGCCAAGATGGACTGCCCTGCCGGAGCCTGTGTGAGCTGGAGCCACAGCTTTGCATCAACGGTGGGAAATGTGAGTTAGTTCCAGGAAGAGGAGCCGTCTGCAGGTAAATAAATAGCGCTTCGCTGGAATTCTGTTAACAGACCCCTGGTACATCTACTGTGTTAACACGCGGCACTGAACACACATGCTTTGATGGCATGAACTATGCTGATAAGCCAAAACCTCAACATCCAGACATTTCAGGCTACATCACAACAACCTTCTCCAGTATAAATAGTTTCACTATGGTTAAATCCCACAGAGCAAAACAACCCAGTTATTGTTTAGAGATGCTTTAGAAAGTTGGCGTCGCTGGCAAAGATGATGTGCAAAGCTCCTTTCAGGCAGTTGTGGACAGCAATAAGGTCTCCCCTCATCCTTCTTTCCTTCAGAATAACCAGCCCCAGCTTCCTTAGCTGCTCCTCACAAGGCTTGTTCTCCAGACCCTTCCCTAACCTTGTTGCTCCTCTTTGTACCTCAGTGTCCTTCTTGTACTGAGGAGCCCAAAACCAAACCCGGTACTCGACATGTGGCTGGTGCTGTGTACTGGGGATGATCACTCCTGCTGGCTACACTATCTCTGATACAAGCCAGGATGCCATTGGCCCTCTTGGCCACCTGGGCACACTGCAGGCTCGTATTATCAATGAATACCCCTAGGTCCCTCTCTGCCACAGTTTGTTTTCTGCAGTGGGCACACAGAAATGACAATAGAAGGGTCTCTTGAATTCAGCACTGTAGCTGCTAAATTAGAGCCACAGTACTTTGTAGTAGAAATCAGCTTTACTGAAGCAGCAAGGGGTCCAGCCCTGTCCTTCATGTCAAAGGCACTAAGAACTGCATTTCAGCGAAGCCCTGACCTGAGGTACAGCAGAAATCAAACCATCGGGATCACCATCCCTGGGCTCATTTAGAAGCCAGGACAGGGTTTGGCAGTGGGGGTGGTACGCTTGGGTGAACAGCCAGCTCAGTGATCCTAAGGAGCTTTTCCATCCCAAACAATTCTATGATCATCTGGAATAATGAAAGTATTACCTGAGGCTTTTGAGAATTACAGCAAGTTTCAAACCCACCGCCAGCCTCACCCTGACAGGTTGTGCAACTGGTACGGTTCGTGAATTCACTCAGAACCACGCTAGTTTTCCCACTAACCGGCACCCCTGAGCTCTCCTATAAAAATGCATCTTCTCCCGGGCAGTAATGGGAGCCATTGGTAGTAGAGCTCTCATGTCAGACCTCGCTCCTGAGATTAAAACTACCAATAAACAAAATCCAGGCTTGTGTTTGGACGCCACACCAAAACCATCGGGACTCCCAAGGTTCTAAACCACAGATGTTATTTCAGCTTCACCTCTGGGGCTAGAAATTTGTTTATTTCAAAGGCATCATTTCCCGCAGAACTGTGGGAGCAAAGAGCACAGAAACGATGCACGACTGCAGGAACTTCCTTCCCTTTCCTCTACCACTGATCGCGCGTCGTACAGACACATAATGATCGTTGCATAGCAGACAGTGTACGTGTTGAACTGCAGACTTTCCTTTGTTTGGAGCATTTGAGGTGCTCAGTGTGTTCTACCTTCAGGTTCTGTACATTTTTCTCTCCCTCTTTTAGATGCCCTGTTCGTAGACACCAGCTTTACCACCAAGGACAACGCTGTGCCAAATTTGCTCCAGAACCCACAGCACCCTTCCCTTTCACACCTCTCACTTTTGGCGTACTGAGCCTTGCTTTGCTTGCCATCGTTTCAATCATTCGGTTAGGAAGAAAAAGCAAAAGAAACCCTGATTTGCAGTAAGCTGCTCATCTTTCCCAAATTATTTCACGTTTCAAACTATTCCTTTTGTTCACTTTTGCAATTTCACTCTTACCTAAACAAAACCCTTCTGCCTCGTAGAAGCCCCACTCTCAACAGCTGCGACTCAGAAAGTGCCGTGAGGATTAATCCTGCCTTTGAACACGGTGAACCCCTAAGTAGCTTTTGTCGTGCGGCCTGTAGCGTAAGTGCCTGTGTCAGTTCCTCAGAGATCACTGATCACCAAGCATTACACGAACTCGAGAACACAATCCAGCACGGAGGTAAAGCGCATGGAAACCCTTTCCTTAACCCTCGACAAACAGCCCCGCCTCAAATAACGGCTCCGGCTCCACACACTAACTCCACGACTAAATCAGATTGGATTCCCTTCACTTGCTTGGCAATTTCAGGACTAAAACTACTAATCCACTGATTCTCCTTCCACGTTCACTGCTGTGTAGGTTTCATAGCAGCACTGTAGAGCTGCTTCTCTTACAGCTCTCTCGCATGGCTCTGGCAGCCCATCCTGCCTCAATGAATTAAAGAGGTGACTGATTTCTTTTTCACTCTTGCAGGTCACCAGACCAGTTTACAAAGCCAACACTGACAAGTTAGCTGCTGAAATTCTTCTTTTCCAGCATCAGCCAGACAAGGCCAAGGTTTGTGACTAATTTTAAGAGCTTTAAAAATCTTTAGATTTAATTTAATTAAAAAATCTTTCAATTTAGTGAGCAGTGAGGCAACCACAACATAGAAATGCTTTTAAAAACCAAATGAGATTGCTTTGGCCACTTTTTGCACCATTAGCTCATTTCGAAATGAGTGTTAATGCCAGAGCCCTTCCAGTTTTAATGATTTGGAAAAAAAATCAAGGGAGGAGGACAAATGACACTGGAACACACCGTTCCTAGCTGAAACCACGAGTTTGTGGCGATTCAGACGAAGCCGTTAGAGATTCTCCCTGAGAAAAACACAAAATGCGTAATTCTTTGCCCATCAAACCCAGCAACTGACTCAATCACCAAGACAGACAACTGAGATTAAATCTGAGGCAAAACCCAACGCTGCCACTTGTTTCATCCTCGTGTCAGTACCTTGGATGATCAGGCAAACAGCGTTTTGGATTAAAACAAGACAAAGGAAATGCAAATCAGCCTGCTGGGTCTCCCCACCAGGAGCAGGGATTTAGTGTTTCATTAACAGAATCCTGGGGGAAAGAAGCTGTGAGGTGCCACACAGGGACGGTAGTGGTGGTGGTGGGAACCACTTGCTACTTCACGCAGAAGCAAAGCACTGTTATGCGCAGAGGAAAACAGATTTCAGTGAGAGCAGCAGATAAATTCTACATGTTCCAATTCAAAAGTGCTCTGCAAAAGTCTTACGAGAGTTTCTCTTACAGGTGTTCAAGAAGGTAGCCTGCACTACTCCAGACTGGACTTCAGGTTGATTAAGCGCATGAAAAAATCCAAGGATTCCTAAAAACATAACATTTGACATCTAAACTCAGCACACGATAAAATCATTGCTCTGCTTAAGAAAAACCGTGTGACCAATTTACCGACGATTTGACCGCCTCTAAAGTTTGCCTGGGAAGAGGTCACCGGGGTTGCCATGCACGCGTGAAGCAGCCAGTGCTGACACAACTGCTGGTGTCACTCAGGAGCCGAGTGCTGGAACCAGGATTTGCCGAGAAGCGACTTTCCCGGTAGTCAGAGCCGCTCTGGTAAAAATGCCAACGAAACTCTTCCACACTCCCACGCCCTTTCATTAACCTTTCCCAAACAGACTACTGCAAGTGACAGCCCTGGCAATGAGAGCTGCCGCTGGCCAGGGGCCACATGAAACACGTTTGGGAAGGTCTGCATTCCTTCCTGTAACGCTCACACGTTCCATGTGACCCACCAGCAATTGGGATCCAGGTTTTCTCAATGGTTTCTAGGAACATGGCCCTTTTTTTCTGTTAATAAACACACTCTGAGCAACTGGGTGTGTTACACCCTTCACTGCTTCGTTTCTGGGGACAGGTAGCCTGCCAGTGTCCTGAGACTTCAAACTTTTAGCCAAGGCACAATCTTTTCAGAACACGAGGTTTGTGCTTGCAAGCACCCTTCCAGTAGCAGGGGGACTGCAGTCCCCCGTGTGCATGTGCACTTTCCACTCAGTATAGGCACAACCAATTGAAAGGCCACTATTTCTTTTTGTAGAAGAGATCTAAGCAGAAGATGCGTGGCCATGGAGTATCTTCCAGGCTTCGTAACTGACACCTTATGGATCCACACTCATGAGACAAGTATGAGCACTCCTTTGCTTGAGCATATCCATACTGACACACCGCACCAGGGCTGGGTAACATCCAGGCACTGTGCTACTTGGTGCACACCACAGCTTGCACTTCCAGCTCAAACTGGGCTTCAACAAAGTTCATGACCAGTAAATGACAGCTCCTCATTCTGATGGGAAAGTGGCACGTATTCAGGATGGCAGCCAATGCTAGTGACTCCTCCTTTTAGTTCACACCACACGGTTACCAGAGCAAAGATCAACCTTCAGTTTACCATGCTACTCATGCTCAGAAATACTGTTTACACATTCCAAACAATTAACTGCATAAGCAAATTTGCCTGCAAAACCACTGGAACTGGTGACTGTGTACAAACAAAGGCGAGGCACCAGGACTACAAGGGTAAGTTTCTACAGCTGAAATAGCATTTTCACTTACTTCGCTTTACTAGGGGGAGAGTTTGTAAGTAAACCTAAGATGTGGTTTTACACAGTGACACTTCGGAGCAAAACTGTACTCGAAACAGGGTACTGGAAGTCATCCCTGCCAACAAACGCTAGCTATTCGCTATCACTGACATTAAGAATGCCGAAAGCATTCCGTTTTTATCCACTGCAAATGCATTTTTGTATGTGTGTTTAGTCTGTTTCAATTCATACGAGTTATTACTACTCAGATTAAAAGAGTAAGTGGTTTTAAGCTGTGTACTTTAATAATGGTCACTCACGATGGTATTTATCACTCCCACCTTGTAATTACCAAATATATTTGCTGGATGTAAGCCTTTTGTATTTGAATAAATACAATAAAACTATTTACTTGAAGATTCCACAGGGAATTGAACTGGTATTTAATCTCACACTGTAACACCCTTACACTTAAACCTGATGTAAAGCTACAGCTGGGAGAAAAAACGTGAAAACAAATTGTACCTCCTTAGAGAGCAAAGTCTGAATTATTTTAGTCTTCTTCGACTAAAGAAACATCACTCTGACAGGGCCCTTAGGACCAGAAAGATTGAGAACACTTCACAAAACGCCAAGCAAACACAAAACCCTTACAAAAGCAGCACCACATCTCTGCCCCAAAGATGGAGCTTTTTCTGCAGCACACAAACCTGAAGCACTACGTGGTTTCACTAGCGAGCGACTGGCATGATCCGGACCAAAGCCAAAGCAAACGGTGCACAGCACAGCAAACAATAAATACACTGGAAGCTACAGCAATAAGGTTTAAAGAGTTTGTAACAGAAGTAAAAAGACAGCTGTTTCCTCAAATACTGTGAGAGGAGGCATGAGATGCAATGATAATTACATGGGAATTCTGTAATGTGACAATGATGCGGGTGAGCGCTCACCTCACCTTACAAAGCAAAGGCAAAACCTTCATGAGTGGCTTCAAGCACCATAAACGCCTGATGGTAAAGCTGCAGGCAGCTCCAGCACAGAAATCCTGTTACAACTCCAATAATTTAACTTACCGTTACCATGCTTTAACCCTTTACAGACAAACTGGTCAGACATCGGGGTTTCAACGTGGAACGTTTTATTGTTCAGATTTTCAGTACACTATTAGGAGGCCATTTCAATACTCCCAAGATTTCAGTGAACAACCCAAAAGTTTCAACTAGGTTAAGAAAAACAATCTTACCAGCGGAAGAGAGAACAAGGATTTAATGACCTTGTGGTCTTCCAGGTAGCATTCTCTAGAAAATCGCTGTTGCTGGGTCACCCAGACAGAACTGCAGCCAGCCACGATGATTTTCATTCTCTGCTTTGTGGAGCGTTCCATGCAGCAGCTCTCAGCTGCAATGGACAGCCTCGCTGAGAGGCAGGAAGATCTTAGTACTTTACTTTAAAATCAAAACACACAGAGTACTTGGTATTTGCTTTACATACCAAACTGAGTTTGTGGCTATGAACACAGATGAGAAGGGCATTAGGGTAACACTACAATCCCACAGATCACCTCCCTTCCCCTTTTTTATTTCCTCTCCAGACTAACCTACAGTGTGATGACCTGACACGGTAGATGGACAAGAGAAATACCTGGTAACCAGCTGAACACTGCCTGATGTAAAAAAAACAAAAAAGTTTAAAAATCTGAAATTAATTTAATATTAATTTTCTGCACGACAGATCTGTAACACTAACAGCAGATGCTGCTTTTGGTGCCAAGAAAATAGGGGAACAATAAGAAAAACCCTGCAAGGGTGCAAACTAGACTAGCCTGCGTTTGGAATACATGTCCTGCCTGCCTCTGGCCTTGTGCCAGAGCGATGCGGACAAGAGGGAACGTCTCATTTGAGAATACCCAGCCACCAGCTCCCCTTCCACTACTTCAAAGCCACCTTTATTTTTCTGAGAGCTCATGTTCGTAATTTTCTTGACAGGAGTTCCCATTTCAGATTTTCTCTCCGACTCCAGTCAAGGAAACCCTGGCACAATCAAAGGAGCAGGCAGGATAAACTCAGTTAACAATTTCAAGTGTGTTTACACACGTGTCTGAACACACACTAAAACACTGAAGCCTATGTATGTGCGTACACACACGCTTCAGTGCTGAGGTTCTTTGCTTACCACGTTCAGACTCCCAGAATCTGATTTATGTCTAGTTACACATAAGCTGAGACTGAATAGTCTGGACTACTCGGTCAACAACAGTAATAGATCGTAGATCGGCATTCATGCAGGGTAGGGCATGTCAACCCTCTCGGTGCGGTGATTTCTCGTCCTTGCTAACACACAGACTAACAGAGCGCTGGAGCCTGGAAGTTTTGAAACCAGGCCAACTCAGTGCCACATTACACCAGGCATCTAAATTTTATAAGCAGCACCTTTACACTCATGCAACACTGTCCAGGCTTGTTCAGAGCTTGCTAGACAGCAGCCTGATGCGCTTCTCCTTTTATCTTCCAGACACAAACTATCGCTTCAGTGAAGAATTTGGGTAAACTGAAACATTTTCTTGTTCACAATCACGCGGCAGAAAGTGCAGTGGGCACGCAGTGCAAGCTGAGACTCGCTCGCACAGCAGATTCATTGCGAGTTCAGATATTACTCGAGTATCTCCATGCGTGTTGCGGTAAGGAGTAAATTTACAACAAGCAGACTGTGGCATAGAAGCACAACCTAAGGTCAGGAAGGAGGTACTCTGACCAGGAGCATGCTCTGTGCTACTCAAGTGAATATCTTGCGAGTTACTAAGTAAATCTGTGCATCTTAAAACTAAATTTTCCAAGAGGTTTCAAAGGCAGTAAATAGTGAGAAAATTATATTATAGGATAAGCACATTGCATCAACAGATAGAGCAAAACCTTTGCTTTTCAACCAGGTGAATAAGTACTTGGACAGCAAAGTGCTCGTATTTCAAAGTCCTATCAGAGGGATCATAAATAATCAAGTTTAGTTTGCTGAAATGATGGCCAGCGTGGTGAAACAGTGTTCACATAAGTAAAGATGCATCTGAAAACTGTATGAAATTAATAACTCCACCCCCAAAAAACTCCCAAAACAAACTGCTTACTGAGTGGACTGTTACAAGCTATGGAACTTGACAAGAGAGTTTAAGACAAGCTCAGTGTCCGTATCACTGCGACACTCCATGATGCTAAAAACGATCAGCACGTAGCACTAGGATGATGCACTATGTTATTAGACAATTCTGTAAATAATCTCATTAAAGTACAGACCTTCTGCATCTCTTTGCAATTTAAATAAACAGGATGCCTGAGGCTCAGGCTCCAATATTCAGTTAAGTTATTCTGCCACCAAAAAGCTGAGCACGTTTCCCTTATGCTATCCTTAATCTCATAGCCTCCAGACACCAGCCTTGGGCAACTCGGCTTATTGTACTGAAATCACACTACCTGCACAGACAAACTGTCCAGCAATTCCTAAGGGACGTTTGGTCAGGAAAGTGACAGACTAAAGGAAATATGTACCTAAAGCAGAAACTAAGAAAGAAGCAGTACAAGCCAAGTGCATTCTTTGAGTAGCTCCAATATACACAATAAGGACAGCTGAATGTTTTCCTCAGACGCACAGAAAGCCATTGCTTTTAAACCCAGAGAGGGGTTACATTAAATACGAATTTACAGGTATTGAGTTCAGGAGAACTTCTCATGGGTTTCTGGAAAAGTCAGTAAATACAGACGCTAACCGGTTCTCAAATCAGGACATCAGATGCCTCAGGTTATAGAAAAGCACACTCCAACTTCTCCAGAACAGAAGTCAAAGCTAAGGCCGCATGATTCCAGTCATTAGAAACAGCACATCCTCTTTACTAGGCCACCACCTGGAGCCAAAACTGTTCAGTGTTTTAAAGAGGGGGTGGTACAGAAAGGTGGTTCTGTGCGATAGTACCCAAGTACAGACAGACTGCTTAGAAGTGTTGAGAGTTACGAGAGAAACTGCTAAAGAAAATGCCAGGTATAAACAAAATGCAACAAACTACACTGACTGAAGTTTCTTTAAGGTCCTCATACCTAGTGAGGTTCACTACACAAATTAAACATCGTAAAGTACAAATTAACAAGCCACATGATTAATAAAATCTGTTCACTTTATATTAAACATCTCTAACACGGTTATAGAACGTTTAGGTCCTCTGTTGCACAGAGGACCTCTTCCCTTTGTGTCCAGGGTTCCCATCTCGACTCCACGGTGCAGAATGACCATTTATTTCAGTAGGTTCTGCAGCATAGCTGTGGCGTACGTAGGACGAGCTTGTCTGCTTTCAATTGCGTTTTGAAGGTACTGGATACCTCCGCAGCGCTCCCAAATCTCTTCAAACTGTCTCGGCAAAATTTCGGCTCCTCGTTTGCGAGTTAAGCCAGTCTCTTCGAGATTAAGCTCGCACATATCCATGTCATCCTTACCTGAAATGGTAAAGGAAAACCTTCATAAAACTCTGACATCATTCAAAGACCCGATTAGCAAGGGTTAGATGTGCTCTCCCAAGCGCCAGTTTGTTAAGAGACTTCAGAGTTCAAAGGGAAATCAGTCCTTAGACATGGATTTAGTTTTTAAACACACAGAGCAGCAAAGAGCTACCAGAATAAAGCAGGATCTGATGCTACAACTGACAAGTTCGTGCTTCAAAACTGAGTAACAAGGAACAAAGGGAATAAGCCAAAAGGAGCAGCACCTTGATACCAGCTCCTCTGTTTAACAGGTGAGCCAGTGAATGCGGTATTCATGACAGCAACACTACTTCCAGTTGTGGCCCTCGGCACTGAACAGGCACAGCTGATAAAAGGAATGCTATTACAACTACTGTTTGATCTCATCCATGCTTATACGTGTCTAAAGGGCGAGTGTCACGAGAGTGGGACCAGGCTCTTCTTGGTGGGGCCCAGCAACAGGGCAAGGGGCACTGGGTGCAAATTGGAAGACATGAAAAGCAATTTGAACACAAGGAAAACATTCTCACGGTGAAAGTAACAGAGCCCAAGGCAGCAGCTTAGGAAAGTGGTATCATCAGCCTGGTTTTTAATGTAAGCTACTAACTCTGAACATTTTCAACATTTGAATTCTGCTTGCAGTACCAACCCGCTACAAGGAGAATGGGTGCCTTGTCAGGATGCAGTTCCATTTGCCGAGCAATCCACGGCCCATCGAAATGAGCATACCACCAACCCTTCTTCTTGTTCTGGGGATCTTTATATTGGTCTGCAGGGCGGATGAAGGGAATGCGGAAATAACGCTGCTGTCTGTTTATTTCAATCTCTTGTTGCCGGGCTGGTAGCTGGGCTGCTGGGTTCTGTTGAGCTGTCATCCAAAAAACCCAAGCAAATAAAAAACAAGAAAACCGCATTAGGAGCTGCCTGGTTAACGAGCAAGGAAAAAAGATAAAGAAACAAAACAAGAGGAAATTAAACAAACTAAACCCACAAAGAGCAAACCAAACCTCCCAAAATCAGAGATCCTCTGAGTACAAGATCATCTGAAGTTTCATCAAACCTAGGCCCTCCCACCTCATACAATGTCTCTGTCTACAGCTGCAACCCTGATGAGGAAGTGCTCGTGTTAGGGATTGTATCTACACGTTGCTCGATGACACCAAGTATCGTTAGCCAAAACACTGAGTAAAATCACACAGGCTTCTTTAAATCGCCATTTAAGGTAAAACCTCCCATAAAATTCCTTACCGACCACAAACATTGGTCAGTAACTGCTCTACTTCAGCTCAGCCCCTTGTAAAACAAGGCCATGGTGCAAAGCAGTTATAAAAACATACAAAGCTCCCCTTGAAAATGGTCGACATTGAGCATGGAAGGGTGTGTCACAGCGCTAGAAACGGCCGACTCGTTAATAGAAGCGTTAACGAACACTGCCTAGTTCAAAGCTGCTGCCAAGCACCGCTGACCGCCGGTGCAAAACAATCTAAAGCAGACGCTTACCTGGAGACTCCTGTGTGCTAAACTGCATCATCAGCCCTACTTCTGGCTGCTTTCGTTTTAAGACAAATTGCCTGTTTTGAGACTATTCAGGCCAAGAGACCAAACGTCACAAGGTCTTTCAAAGTCACTGAGGTGTTTTGGGTTAATCATTTCCCATGTGCACCTTTGGACTCCCTCAGAATCCCACATCCTTCAGGCTTCGGTGAGGAACTTCCTTGCAAGTTCTATGTTAAGTGATTGACCTTCCACGTGTTTTGCACACACTGTATAGTAAGTTACCAATAACGAATGTCTTACAAGCAAGACCCTTGCCTTTCACAGCTGCCCCCTGCACAGGTTTGCTACTGCTCTTGTTTTAGTGGTTGCAAGGTCACCATTACAAATACCCCCTTCAAGGAATTCTGAATATAAATTACACCCCCTCTCAAAAGAAAACCAATACTAACTGTTTCATCATAAATTTAAAGTTAATTCTTTTTACATTGTCAATTAAGCAGCAAAGCTAATTTTTTAGCTAAATTTTAGAAAAAAGACAGTCACTTCTAACAACGTTCTTTTACAGCTACAAGCAAGGCTAGCAAGTGCACCGCGACCTTTCTTCCACCTAGGTTCAAGCCAAAGCAGATTTTCTAGATGTGAACAGCAGAAAACCCCCCAATGTAGGTACTGTCATAACCATGCTTCCCATGTCTACATGAACAAAGAGAAGGAAAACAGAAGGATTTAACAGCCAAACGCTAATGTTAAACGCCAGCCCTGGAGAAGCGTCTGTTCTGCAGGCAGACATACTCTGCGCTTTACAACGAATTCCTTCAAGTTTCTGCCAATTGTCTGAACATCTGTCACAGCTGACCAGCACGGGAGCCGTGTGAAATGTTGGTGGCAGTGCCTTGGTAACTGCTACAGCTTATTTCTACTCCTACACACACCTACATCCAAGACAACATCTAGAGGACGGGAATACTACGCAGCCAGTGTAGCCTCTACTTTTCAGTGCGATGGGACTGTAGTTCTATGTTCAGAAGAAACCATCACCCACATGTTAGTTTGTGTGCTGGGAAAAAAGCTGTTATATGAAGTTGATTCCAGAGTTTTGCTACAACAAAAGGCCACGTGCAGACAGTACAAACGTGAGATGAAGCACAGTCTTTCTCAGGGAGGCCGGGTGGTAAGGAAAAACTGAAGATATCACCGCTTAAAAATAACCCACAATAACAGGTGGGGTTTTTAGCCCTTCTCACTACTGCTGAAATGGGCAGGATCTCATGAAGAGAAGCAGTACCTTGGTATAGATAACTTACCAAGTAACTACCATCAGCTGAATGACATTGCCAAATTGTAAGTCAGAATTTTTGGGAACAACTTCATTCTGTGTACGCTTGTAGCAAAACACTGGATTAACTGATGTTAGTATAGGGCTCTCACGTGATCCTACTCTTCAAAGTTAGCTTAAACAACCATCTCCCCACTTACGTGAGTTGCTCAAAAATGGTGCAAAATCTGTGAACAAACATTACATGTTGAACAAAACATCAAAGAGCTGAACCTTCACCTTACAGGTTCATTACATCAACACTTTCACTGATGGAAATCCTGGTTATGAAATAAACACAAATGTTGAGCTCAGAACTTCTATCCATTTCCTTGCTCTACACATATGAACTGTTTCCTTTGCTCAAGTCTCATAGTTTTCAATCACTTCTATTTTCATCGAGATTTCATTTTGAAATTGATTGCTTCCGTAATTTACAATGGTGGCTACAATACCTCCATTGCAGACACGCTAAGAACAGATTGCTGTAACAAATCTGCTAGTTAATTACTTCTAAGTTGTGGTATTTCTCCTAGGAAATAAAATCCAGACCTCTGGATTTTAGACCAAGTCTGTCTATCCGAACAAATCAGTGTTTAGCTTCTGTATTGAATATATCTTAAAAATTATTCTATCAGTGAAAAGAAGAAAAGAAGAAACTCCGTCATGTGAAGTACATGCCTACTGACACCTGGAAGACTTCTAGCTTAACTATTTAAGAAGCTAGAGTTCTCTCGTAATACCTTCTGAGATGGTTATAACAGAAGAATGCGGGATGTGCACGCAGTATGATTACCTGCAATAGGAAGAATAGCAAGAGTCTGCCTAAAGGTAGCTCACTGTCGGTGACTTCCTTGTGAACAGCAATGTTTCAACTCTTCCTCAGAAAGAGGAAGGCACATTAAAAACCATAAAATGCAATTGCAAATCTTAAAAAGAATGCTGTAGATATCTACCTAAATGTGGTGGGATCATGAATATTCCAGGCTTCACTTGCACCAGTCCAACAATTTTCTGCTATGTGTGAATATTTATGTCAGTCATTTAGCTCCACAGAGAATCTGCAAGCTCAAATCCAAAGCACTCTGCTGCAGTGTTCCAAACGCCTCCTCCTGCCTCGTCCAGCCATAAATTTTGTGAAGCACTTAAAACCACATGGCCTGGCATGGCCTCACGGTCCCATTTTTTGAGAACATCTTTCCAGGGATCCAGATTTCACCTGCTACATGTCTGTACCAAAGTTTCCTGGAAAGCTCAAATCCTCAGGCAATGTGTAACTCAGTAATTGAATTAAGGGGAAGAAAACACCTTTGTATGAGGGCTAACACTGAGAGCAAGCAGGACACCCTGGACTGTTACTGTCACCAGAATTATTCTAAGCACAGACTTATGTCTCCTCACCGTAATCTGTAACCGATTTTGGGGCACGCTGCTCTGTCTCTGCGTTGCGTTTCTTGTTCTTGGATTTCCAAGCGTGATACACCTTTAGCCTTCTGTGAAACTCTTCTCTGCAAGCTGCCAGCAGTTCAATATCTGTCTCAGAAACGACCAAGGGAAGAGTGACAAAAATGAGAAGAATTCTTTATGAAATACTTTTCTATGTTGAGAGGTACATCACTTCAGATCACGCAGCAACACAAAGATGTTGCACTGTAATGAACTCTCATAGCCCAGAAAGTGCCTTGGAGTAGCTACACACCCTTTTCTCCTTTACAGTAACTGCAGTTCCCAGAACAGTTGCTCTGCTGTGAGGTTTGGAGCAGTCAAATGCTACAAATAAAATCTTCACGATGTTTGCCTGCTGACATTATCTCAATCCAAGCAGTACAGAGACAGATAACATTTCACCACTGAACTTTATTTCTAAAGCTGAAAAAAGAAAGGAAGGCCTTTGACTGCTTCCATCGCGAGTTTTTTAACCTTTATTAAATATATCTGATTTTTCTGCATTTCACCATACCAAGAGACTGAATGATATCAAGGCTTTCTCATTAGTCACCAGAGTATCCGAACTGTTTTCACTAGCAATGAGCAGGCATTAGCACCAGCTGTTACTGCTCCACTCCTCAGCTGAAAACATTTGTATATGTAGAAACAACAGAGGCACAGCTAGAATTCAGAGCTCTGGGTTTTAAATACAAATAGAGAGAATGGGTTCGTTTCCAATTTCCACATCCAGGAAGCAACTCTGACTTATCTTAAATCTGAAATTCACTGACTGCTTTCAGTGAGAAGCAGGAAGGAAGAAACCTAAGACAATAAGGCTTAAGTGTTTCTGATAGAAAAGTCAAGCTCTATTGAGCGCTCAATATGAAAACAGCTTAGTTCAATGTCCCCTTTGGGGTACCAGGACTTAGGAATATTTGGCAGTCTCTCAAACTGCATTAACGAGCACGTTCTTCTTTGCCACAGGAAGAAAGTAACACCTTTCACACAACTGCAGCTTGACTTCTGTATCAAATCAGAAACAAACACGACCCAGCGTCAAACCTACCACAGGATGTATTGATCGTATCGCGAAGCTCTGCATACTTCCACTTGCTGAGATCATGTTTCTTAGTACCAGCGGCAGCTTTTGTGGCTTGAACTGCAGGACCCCTACAATCAGTTTTTTAAAAAAATAAATCAGTATTTTCTCAAATATGAAACAACACTTACAGGAGGGACAGAGCCCACGGTGAACACTGCAGGGCAATGGAGAGCAGCCACGGCAACGCTGAATTCAAAAGCAAAGTGCTCTGCTATTTTCAAAGACGTTGAAACGATTAAACAAAGCAAAAGCATACTGTACTCCCAAAGCCGTGTCACAAAACTGATCGATTAAATTAGAGATTAAATGGAATTCTCATTAATAGTGCTTCAACAGTGAAAAGACACATGTGCACCTCATGCCACACTGGTCGCTAGCCAGTGAAGAGAAACCAAAGACAGGTAGCCACACGCACTACAGGTTCTGTTCAAAAAACAGAGGAGAAAAATTATTTCTGAAGTAGGCAAGGAAAAGAAAGAAAAGGCATCTCCTCTGTTCTTTAAACCAGGATTAGGACAAGATCCGTGTACCAAGATTACAGAAAATATTTAATGTCTTTGACAGAAGTCTGATTTGAGAGATCAAATTAATTCTGCATTAGCTGCACAAAAGCTGTCTGATAACAAGCAATTTATTGTCGGGGCGATGGAATCAAGAGAAAAAAGGAAATAATCCAGATAAAAAATGACCAGTCTCAGAAGAAAGGCTACCCAGTATAAAAAGACTCATCCAGAGAGCGTGGTTTCAAAGGTGAAAGGTAGGTACTGTGCAAGAAAGGCAAGAGGAAATGTAACTGGGAAATAATTACCACTAAAGTCTCCATGCAGTTGAACTGTACATGCACGGTTATCCACGCAGCAAACACACACTACGCGTATGTGCATGAAGATAAACCTGAATTCTATTTCTTTTTTCTTGCAAACAGTACAGATAAGAAGAGAAAGAGCTCTCCCTTAGGAACATTGGGCTCCTCATGGATTACTTGGATATCCATTCAGAACACTCCAATGGTCGGTGACAACCCAGATATTTCTTAAATACTAAGGAATTCGAGAACAGGCTCACCATTTCACCAGCCCCTGCCAATGCCTGTGACTAAAAACATGAGGCAAACTGAATTAACTTTTCAGATCTGAAAGAACTTATTCAGAGGAAACTAGATCTTTAACAGGGTAGGAAAATACCCAATGCAATATCTCACGTTAAATATTCACAAGAGAAAGAACAGAAGAAATCAAGTGTTTTCATTTGAAGCTTGTTTGCACAGCTGTATCTTTGTGGGCCTGTCACAATCTCTCAGCATTTATGACCAGCGTGTTATTTTTCCACAAGGTCTTCGGTGGCACTATGAAGTAGTTCTAGGCTGTTTATTTTTCCTTTTTAGTTAATGGGTTATAAACACATCTTCTGTGAGAATCTTCTCCACATGGATGCAGCAGCTTTGAAAGCACAGGTAATGAATGCAATTTAGTTTTCACACGCTAAAACAATCTGTTTTACCAAATGCTCTTAATAGCAACTGAGCCAGCTCTTCGCATGTAATGAAAACTACAGAACCTCACTCTTCACCGCAGCATCAGCTCTGTTATGCCTACTCCTACTGCTGTTATGAGTCAACACGCAGCTTCCATCACGGTTGGCAAGAAGTCTGAGGTGAAAAATGACCTCTTTGACTTTAATCAGTATGTAGCTGAGGGGCAGGAATACTTTTCCTCACCCTCAGCACATCTCTGGATTGTAAAAACCCAACTGAACCTTCTCCTTCAAGGTACGTTACTGAATATTTTGTTACCGTTAGCACACCCGCCGGACACGAAGGGATTGCTGCTAAATGTAATATCCGCTGCCTACTTGAACCTTCTTGAACCTAATTTGGCAAATCCTAAGGATTTTCCTTATTTAGCAACACTACCCACCACTCCAAGTGTTTGCCACATAATTTGGAGCAGCAGAACTAGGCTCTAAGATCTCTGGTTAAACTAGTAATCTTTAAGAATGCTAATCCAATTGAGTGGCTTAGTCTTTCCATTCCAGGACTTCTCTGCACTCTGCAGATCACTCTTTTCTCTAAACATTAACAGTCTGGCAGAAGGAGAGCATCATATTTGACAGTCACTCTTCACCACTCATCTTGATTTAGTTATCGTATATTCAGGTTTTTAAAAAGCAGCCTCAAGTCAAAAGTTTCCAGCATATGAGCAGGGAAAAAAGTGGCGTTAAACAAGCATACGGCAAGAAGCACTGCGTTTGAAATTAACCACAACACCGACTTCGCCTCCAAGTTTTGTGATTTCCGTGCACATGAAGAATTGGCAACTGTTACTGGAACTAGGTCAATAAATGCAATAGAGTCTAGTCATCTAAATTCTCACGCTAACTTAACACACAACACTGTGCACTCCTACTCTTAAAATACCACTGCAAGACACTTAATTTAGGTAACAGCTGCATTCGCAGTTATTGGTGCTACAAGCCTGGAACCCATCAATCATGCAAGACCGATTACCCTCAGACTGTACCGACACAGCACAGCAGCTTGTTTAACAACAAATTCACTTTTGAAAACTCTACACTGTTTTCTTATGTACCGAAGCTTCAGAAAATGAATGTCAAAAGGCTAATCCTGCCCTCAGGTTATAATTCCTCACTGACACAGAGGACACCACGACAACGTCTTTTGACAGAATTTGGATTCTAACAATAACCAGTGTGAGACTGCTCCAGTGGAATCATTTTCAGACTGAAATCTGCACTCTCCTCCACACCGCACACAAAACCCTGCACTAGCAGTCACGACACACCAGAAGGAAATTTGTTCAGATAACTGAAGACGGGTTTTTAAGATGGAAATTTTCAAAACTGCTTTGAAGGGAATCATAATTAGAATATCTTCTTATGAAAAGCACTAACTTTACATTAATAACTTTAATTAGCTCTGTGTCAAACCTGTAGAAATAGTCACTTGAAAGAGGGGTAGCCTAGTTTCTCATCATCTTCCTAAGACAGGTGAAAGTTGCACAGAATACCAGAGTACGTGACTATACCTCTACAGATGCACACAATCAATTCAAATGGTACCAACGTAATGACTGGAAAAGATGCTAATAAGAGAAATTAGTCTGACAGCAGTAATTTCTTTATCTGCTGAGCCCCTAAAGAAAAGCAGATTTCATTAGTGGCCATTGCGCAATCATCCAGCCCATCTCACGTCTGATTTTTCAGTGACATGACCGATTCGTTTGGTGCTGTTGTCTCACCTACCTAGACAATATTTCTGACATTTCTGTGGCCATTTGTTCCCTACAAGAAAATTGATAAATAAGCATAAACCAAACACATTAATATAACACCAACCTTTATAACTGTGAAAGTCTCTTGCCACCCAAACTGAAGTGAGTTCAAGTGCACAAAAAAAAGCGGCTAGTTATTTGAAGTCATTTCCGTTCCACTGCATACAGTTATACACACACAGAGTCTTATTCCGTAAGGAGCAGTAAATCAAACAAGGCAGTGAGAAATGGATTGGTATGTGAAAAAGTTTACACTAATTAGAAAATGTTTAAATAGATACTATTAGCTATATTAGATTATCAATTTGCTTATTAGGTACAAAGCAAAGTAGTGGATATAAGGTAGTACAAATTGATTAAAGATTATTATGGACTATTAATAAGAGATCAGTATCAATTTCTTTCGAATTAGTTAGTTGAATTTCTTTCCTATTAGAGCATTCAAATGGAATAAATGCCATACGCAGTCATTTGCAGCTTTGTTCCATTGGCTCTGCAAACAGAAGACACTAATATTAGACAGAAAGCTAACAAGGAGCAGTCTAATAATCTGATGTGGGAAAAGGTGGGTCATAGTATCTCCTGCTCTCTGACATCTTACTATTCTCTTTCTTGTACTGAGATCAGGCCTACATGCACCTTTTTTCTTCTCCATTCTCATTGAATCCTGCAGCTTAAATAATTTTTAACAGCTAAAGTAATGTAATCTGGAAAAAACATACAACCAAAAACTTCCTCCATCTCATCTTTCAAAATCAAAGTCACAGATAGATCTTCTGCCTGGATATAGGCTACCACAAGAAATAATACCAGTTGTACTGCCCTTCTCTGGCAGGGCCTGCTGTGGAAAGACACTGCCATAATGAAGACCCACAAGTACCAGTGAATATGAGACAAATTAAATACAGTGTCCCTACACAGTGCACAGAGCAGAGGTGTTCACAGCCTAAACCAGGCAGCTTGTTTTGCTGCCGTCCGCTGTGCTCCATGTTTCAACAAGCCACATAAGTGAAAAGTATTGCACAGCTGAAAACAGATCTCTATCATTGAACTCTTTTTTCACTTGAGTGCTGAGCGCTTCTGTGGCTTTTCCCCTGGGTGCAGTAAATCCCTCAACACACACACTTGCAAATTGTGGCTGAGTAATAAAATCTGATGGAGCTAGGAGAGGCCCAGCATGTCCAGCAGAGAGTAAGCACAAATGACAACGCTGGATCTACTGCCAGAACAAACTGCTCTTCTCTGACAGTAGCCAAGAGCATGTTTTGCAAAGAAACTACTACTGCTTTATGAATCATTAAATATCCATGAAAACTGACAGTGAATATCACAAGGTTCAGAGGAGAGAAGTAACAGGTACACAATGTCCAACTCGACAACACTTAGGTATCACATGCTCTTTAAAAACGAGCATTCAAAGAAGGCTTCTTGTTTAAAAAGTAACAAAACCACACAGGAAAATAGTACCAAGAACCAGAAAAGGAATAGTGCACTACTACCTCCCACCACCAAAGAAATCCCATTCACCACTTCAAAGGAGTCATTAAAACCATCACTTAAATTGCTTGCCACCTTTTCCCAAAACTCTGTAATCATATTCACACGTGCCTACACAATTACTGATGTAATAAGATGCAGACAGGAGAAGGTCTTCAAGCCAAAGCAGTCTAACAACTTTCACATGTTAATCTGAAAAACATTCCAGTACACTCAACTAAGAGGTCCACTTTACTAATGAAAATGCATAAAACCAACAAGAACAGAGTCTTCTCAAAGGGACCAGGGTAGGAAGAAGCCTAAAGAAAGCAGAAGAGAGAGACACTTAACCACTTAATGCCATACCTGCGCAATCCTAAATCGAGCTGAGCCTCATCACTGATGAGCTCTGCCTCGCTCTGGGCAATTCTCATTGCAAGTTCATGATCACGACGCTCTTGTTCAAGTACTGCCTGGTGCTGGGTTTCCTCTTCTCGCTCTCTAGCCAGCTGAGCCTCAATTTCAGCCTGTTTTATAAAGACACTCCGTGAGCTTTTTCCAATCAAGGCAAAAACGCTACATAAGCAAATAATTAGAAAAATATGCCAAGCTCTATGCTTGGATCTTTCAAAATACACACAATTTACTGAACTGAAAGCGTGAGAGCACTAGCATTCACTTTGACCACACAAAACCAACCACAGATACTTTATCGAATCACTTATGGTCCAGCAGTGCTACTACATTTTCAATTACGGTGCCAATCAACGTTGAAAGTCTTTTCCAACCTATACAATTCTGTGATTCTATGAGTGCTGGCAGACCGTGGTTTTAATCCTTCTAGCAACAAGCCATCTTGCTCCCTCCACAGACGGAATTTAATCCATTTAAAATTTCCTGAGCAGAAACTTATCCTACGAATTTCTCCCCAACCACCAGGCACATCTGCAGTGGTCTCAAAGCAATGATTTAGAGACCAGCCAAACTGCCTATTGTTCCTATACTGTTCTCCCCAACCAAGATTCTCTCGCCTGTGCCCATAAAGTTGTAAGTGAGCCCTCCCTGTGTTTTGTCCCAGTTTTCAAGCCACTCCTTAAGTGCAGTCAGTCCAGGCCCAGCCAGCACTGGCCTAACCTGTGACACAAAGTGAGGCTACCGTTTCTGTTAGTTCCAGTGCCTTGTTCATCAACAACAAGGGTAAGGTGATCAAAAAGAATATGCAGGTGTAAGGAGAGTAAGCAGTGCCAAGCTAACTGCAGGGGTAACAGGAGGAAAATTATGCTGCTGATTAATTATGGAGAAGAGCTTAAAAGAGTCTGTAAACATCAGTGACTGCAGTCCTGAGCTTGTTACAACCGGTTGCACAGACACTAATTTTCTCCCTGAAACTTCTTTCTAAAGTTATCCTGGCAATCTTCAACTCAAAGGAAAAACAAGGATAAAGGGACCAAGCGCATCTCTGAGTGAAGTGTCAGGAATCAAGGGGGAGGTGTGGAGGAACATGGTTTGAACTGAATGTACAGGAATGTAGCCACAGGCTACTAGAGACAGTCCTGTACCCTCTGATTACTAGCTATATTCTGGAAGCGTTACAACTAGCTGGTACATGACACAGCATGAGTCCAGATGTGACTTCCAGCACAACAGTGCTCGATTTGTCGGGGACAGAACATCTGCAGAAAATACAAAGACTACAGTAGGATTCTCCAGTGCCATCTATTTTTAACTTTAAAAGCCCTTTAAAAACAATACATCTGTTCTCAGGAGATCTAAACCTGCATGTGAACAAGAAAAGGGTGACTGGTCTTGTGGTGCCGTAAATCATGTTTTACACACTATGCTTACTGCCCTGCTGAATGATTCTGAGGCTTGCAGTTATAAAGCAAACTGGACTCACTGAAGAACCTAGGCTGTTAAAAATAACAAAACAACAACCCAGAAACAACGATGAGAAAACCCCAAACCCCAAACACAGCTGACACATTAACCTGAATACGTTTTTCTTCCTCTCCCCTCTTCCTCCTCTCTTCCTCTTCCTGTTTTCTCTTTGCCTCAATCTCCGATTTCCTATTACAAAAGAAAAGGAGGAAATGGAAACTTGTTACTACAGTGAATGTGACCAACGGATAGGAAAGCATCTTCCACAAAACTGAACTGACCCACGCATCACTGCAGTCATGACGACAGAACACAGCAGTGGTTTGTTACAGTCAAGGACATTTCCTAGTTCACATGCTGCATCATTTCTTGTGTAACTCTGTTCTGATCACACTTACGTTCTAAATCACCACAAAAGGGGGCATTTTAACACTGCATGGCATACAAGTACAATCCGAGTGACTCCCTTTAAGCATACCTCATTCTATTCTCATTCTATAACCAGCAAATGATCCAACACTCACAGACGTCTTTCCTCTTCTTCCTTCCTTCGCTGGTGTTCTTCCTCCTCACGTCTCTTTCTTTCTCTTTCCATTTCTTCCTGGATGCGTCGTAGCCGCTCTGCTTCCTCCTCTTGCTGTTTCTTCTTTTGCAATGAACTCAGAAGCTGCTCTGAGCTTTTAACTAGAGCATCATATTCTTTCTGGATCTCTTCCCTAGTCATTATAGTGGTCTGCAAAAAGAAAGAGTAGGATGGAATTATATTATTTCACATTTGTAATGCACTTTTAAAAAGCTATCGATAAAATGAGACGTGAAGTGACGGCACTGAGCAGTGTAATTAAACTACATGTAGACTTCAGGGTGGTCAGTTGAGCACATCCTTACCCCTTTCTCCCTAAAACCCTGGGGTTCTATTGCTTTTTCTCATATGCAATCATACACAATAACCACCTTTTTATCACTGAAATTAAAAATTACTTCTCTCTCTTGTTATAACAAGTCTTCATTCTTTAAACCATACAGATCTGAGCAACAGAAATGAATTCTTACAACACTAAAACAAGAGTTGAGGGCCTTCCCTAGCTGCCTTTTGTATCATGGTGCAGAGTAGTTCTTCTTCACTATGAGTGCTATCACTCAGAAAAAGCAGCAGTGTAACTCTTTTTCACAGGCAGTAGTAGCAAACCGCAGGTTGAAATTCATGAAAACACCAGCTCATGCTACACATTTTCTGATGTGTACCGATAAAACTGTGACGCAGGCTGTTGGCTGACCTTTACTGAGAGACTACCGTAATGACAAACAAGCGATCTCATTTTTATTAGGAAACAGAACTGTAAGTTGACAGGTTACCTCTATCACCCTTTCAACCACGACTTGAAATAGAAAAGTCTTACAGAGCACCAAGAAAAATCAAATATTCACAAAAGGAAAGTTCAACAATCCTACTGTGTTTCGAATGATACATCCCAGCTTGCGTCCATTTTGTCTGTGTGCTTTGTGGTAAGAAGCTGAGAACTAGAGACCCTGAAGCATAATCAAGTAGTTGGAATTTAAATATCTTCACTCTGTGATAAACACTGGGATATTTCAGCACCGATTCATTTAAAACACTGTTAAAGAGCATTATTCCAACAAGAAAAGCAACAGGCTAATTAATGACAACACATGTCTCAACTCCAACATGCGTTTGCTTTCAATTCTCCAGTGCCAGTCTCAAAGCACTGACACTGAAACCAAAGTCTAGATGTACAGAGTCTCAGGATTCACTTCAGTTACATTCATAGTAGTTTTTCAGAGCGTTTGCCCAGTACTGCTGGAAACGAAGCTCTCCGTGGTTTTACCAGGTCTTTGTTATTACAGAATACATTGGCCTTCTGCTTAAAGTTTTTTCAAGATTCCAGTAATAAGAAATCATTTCTCTGATTATTATCATACCTTAATTTTGGTCATTGAAGCATCAATCGAATACTCCAGCTCCTTGACCTGCTTGCTTGTCTCTGTCTTCCCCTCCTTCAGAGCACTTACTACTTCATTGAATTTAGCCAGTCTCTTCTTCAGCGTTCGGACCTTTATCAGGCCGTCAATGCTGCAAAGGCAAGAGAGTTCATTAGTTTTTTGGCAGACTGATAAAGGTGACTGCTTTAAACTCCCACTAGTCACTCTCACTGAAGAAGTAGATAGAGTAGACAAGTTCTGTCTTCTGATTAAACTCACCTTTTGAATGCTTTTGAATTCAAACATAAATCTCATGAAGTAACTAAGCGATGCAGGTTTTGCAAACAATACTTACAACTGATTAGCAGACAGCAATTCTAAATGGAAAACAAGCATTTTTATGTCAAGAATTTACATGGGGTAATGGCATCGGGGGGGGGCAGTAAGAAATCTTAAGAACCCACTAGAATATTTTGACTGGCACCACCTACATTTCAGTGGCACCACTTACTCAAAGGGTAATAACGGGACTGAATCACATAAATTTGACAGGAGGAAACCAAATTACTAGACCCCACAGGAAAAAAATCCAGGAAAACTTTAAAGGATCAATACTGAAGGCCACACATACACATCACAACTCTGCAGAGGCAGTCTTTCTAGAGAGAAATCACTGAAGTGGGACTGAGGAGAACACAGAAAAAACAGACTGAATCGAATCATTAAAGCACAGAACAGCTCTGAATGCATGGACATGGTCAGAAATGCCAATGCACAAAATGAAACATCACTCCCGAAGGATGTAACAGACTTTATCAGAACCTCGTTATTAAAGAGGTGAGAGTTAAATCTCTTATCAAAGAACAAAAAGGCTTCAGCAGGGCTTGCTGACCAAAGAGGCTGATATATCAGCTTTCCTTGCAGCCAGATTAAAGCTAATGAAATCACTTAATTTCAGGAGGAAACAAGACAAGAGGTCCTATAAAGGAAGATGTGAATGGGTAAAGGGCAAAAAAATTAATGAGCTTAAAGGGAGACTTAACTATGAATTCATGATAACAAGGCTATCACTAAAGGAAAAACTCTTTGGAAAGGTTCAGTTCTATTTATCCTTAGGAAAGAGACGAGCAACACGGCACCTCTCAAAGTCTCTTTCATACTTTGCCTCACTCTGTAACTTCAGTAATATCTAGGTAAGCACAGTAAATCTCTGTATTCACTAGGAAACATTATTTTTAAAAGTTTTCTTCAACCAAGGAATATCCTCTTACCGTGGTTTGTGCTTTCTCTTGCAAAGCCACATACGAATAGTCTTTTGAATTTTAATGCAGGCACTGGCTCGATATTTTATCTTATTTTTCACTGTAAACACACAGAATAGACTGAGTCTTAATGGTCTCAACAACTTAACATACCTCCTACATTACTCACAACACACAACATCCTAACTGTATGTAGACAACATTTGCTTAAGAGCCAAGTCTAAACCAGAACCACAACACTCAAGACAACAGAACAGGAGCAGGAGGCAAGGTAAACAGAGAGTAAGGTCAGGACGCAGGCAACAAGCATGCGTGCCAGGCAGCTCAGAAGTGCAACAGTCAATGCAGGTTTTACATATCTGCCAGGGAAAGCACAGACAGATGCACCCTGCCTTTAGTCATCACCTGAGTACATGGTTTGGGAACACAGTGATGTTTAACTACCCGACTTAAGTAGTCACACAACAATGCACTCTACTTTTTGTGCATCTATTTCAGCTTCTGGGGATTAAATTAGCTTCCAACTTCCCAGAAAACAATTTCAAAACAAGCTAAGGCACATCAATGCAGCATATCTGTGTCCGTGGGTTTCTACAATTTGGACACAATGACAGACTTTCAGCCTTTGTTCTTCAGAAAGATTCAGAAAGAGACTAAACAGTATGAACTTGTAGGTCAAAAACATTATCTTAGCATAACAAATTCTGAAGTCTGAAACCTATGTAAGAATCCACAAATTCCATTTGCCCCAGGATCAACATCAACAAACAGCACTCAATCCGTTAGATGTAGATGTACGACTGTGCTGGCTCAAACACACAGCCACCAGCCCTTTATGCCTTTCTTCCCCATCTGAATGTGTATTTTCCACATCTTGTATTATTGTAGAGCACTGACATCCTACATCAACCTTTCACCATCTCCCAGGCTTCTTTACTGAAGCACCTCACAGACACCAGTCTGTTTCAGGCCACCTCATTCCCACCCTGCCCAGTAGACCAGACTGGCCAAGCACTTGGGAACTGGATATCAACAGTGACAGGCACTCATTTTCTGATCAGCAGTAACTGCTGAAGCAGGAAGGTTTGCCCCATAATTTCTGTCTGTGCTTTCAGCCTGCAGTTTCTGTCCAGAGATGAGAACCTCTGTGCAGGCACTTCCCACAACTAAGTGACCTACACTAGCCTCCTTTTTTTGTGCAGGCATGTACCTAGGCTTCAATGAGAAACCAAGAAGACTTGGCACGAGAGATAGGTGATGGGCTGCATGTCCCACTTTGATAAACCTCTTCTCCAAGCCCCCCTACATGTACCTCACGTAAAGCGTAAAGAAACCATCTCACCAACATTGAAATCAATTACTCAGACTTCAGTAAGTGATCACCTGCGATACATGTCCTTGGCCAAAATTCAAGGTGGTAATAATAATTTGGCTATATTTTTAAGAACTATTTTGTTTTAAGAAAACATGTGATACTCACATTTAATCACCGACAGAGAACACCACTGCACTTTTTTCCAACGACTGCAGATAAGCCAGCGATTCACTCGTTTAACTAGCTCTGCCAAGTGATCCGGATCAGACTTCATTATCTGATCAAACTCTGCAAACTAAACAGTGATTTTAAAGTTTGACAAAGTGAAAGAACAGGGAGTGATAGACATAATTAAGAGCATTTTGAGTTACAAAGGTTTCAAATACAACTGATGTAAACTGCACGTCACCATTCTATCAGCTCTGAACGAATGTAATGAGAACATTTGTTTAGCATCACTGTTTTGTGTATGTTAGCAGAAATGACTACTGGGTTTCCTCTGTCTTTGCACTTTGGAATCCAAGCATTTATTAATCAACAGAAACATTTGTGCAAATATTTTTTTAAAAACTGTCATTCTACACCCTGAATCTTTATTCTGGACTTCCAGATACTCAGGACACCTATAATTCCACATAGAGGGAAAAAATAAAAGCCCTGAAAGCACTATTCAGTAAGAATAGTCTCCTGCAACTGGAAGAGCTTTCCTTTCTTTCTAGTCACAGCTGTTCTGTACTTAATCTCTTTCTCTGCATACTACTGGCATAGTAACATCAATGCTCAGAATCACAGAAAGAGATTTCAGCTATAAATAGACTTTAATATCATTTTTTGATTCCATTTGGCCCTTGTAATAGTTACAGTAAGTGTTGAGTGACCGCTACAACACCTGGCAATACAAACACTGCATTAGGAATAAAACCAAAGAATAGTAATAAAACAAGAATATAAAACTAATTATACCAGTATTAGGGTTTTGTGGTTTTTTTTCATAGCAGATGAGTAGCACTTAAAAAATAAAACAAACCCTGAGAAAGCTGGCCACGCTTTTAGCGATGGGTTGAACAATGTCACCTTCCGAGGTCCCTTCCCACTGAAAATATTCACAAACTTCACACAGTTTACAGTTTATTAGGATTGGAAGGAGCCTTCAAAGGCCATCGGGTCCAACCCTCTTGGTCAAGGAGGATACAGATGACTGAAAAGCATCACCACCTAAAAGCCTCAATCACCTACACAAAACATCATCCAGATGGGTCTGAAACATCTCCAGAGCAGGGGACTCCACAGTCTCCCGGGGCCACACCTTACAATATTAAACCCCATTAAAGAGAAATATTACCTTGCCAGGTCTGAAAAACACCTTGGTCAGCCCAAATTTGTAATCAATTTCATTCAGTCCCAAGGCTTTAAACAGTGCCTGAAACATAGGAAACAGTTAGAATCATATTCTTTATAAAAAGTTTTCCAAACCAAAAGTTCCAAAGCCAACTCTCCCCCCTCTCCCCACCCCCAGCCCCAAACATTTTCTGTCTTGGAGAACACTTATTTTTTTCTTACTTTGCAGAAGAGCCTAGGATCCAGTCGAGCCAATTTTTCAGGCAAGTATTTCTTGTACATATTATATAGCTCATGAAATGAAGCTCGCGAAGGGAAACCACCTTGCATCAAATCCAGAACTGACACCATTCCTAAATGCACAGAAACACAGGCACAAAAGCCAGCTATAAGTAAAATGCAAATGAAGTTGTGATTTTTATGATAAGCAGCAGATTATTGCATAAGCTTTAAATACATCGTTCAGGGACTCAACCACAATGTTGAGCTGGGATTTGATCCAGCCTCTAGAGTTCTTGGTCACATGAGCATTCACAGAACATTAGCGCTGAACAGATGAGAAAAGCCCACAGACATTGCTCCCTCTTTCACAGGTAACTAACGTCCAATCTCACTCAGGTTTTTCCTCATATTTCTTGTGAATGTTTTCCATTAGACTTTTTCCTTCTGAAGGGAAAACATAATACACATTATGCCCATCAGGCTTTTCTTTTCATCACACCAACAATAGCTGGGAGGTGCGGTGCAGATGCAATGTCATTGCATACGCAGAGCCAGGACATTCGATGCACCTGCAGCACACTAGGCGTCAGCTGCCAAGATGTGATTTAATGTCCTGAACACTGCTACTGCTGAGGGCCCAGTTGCAGCCACAATGTAAAGCACAAAGTTAGCAAAAGGTTCAAATCAGTGCAAGCAGCACAGCCTGTGCCAGTTTTTGCCCACAGCTTAACATGAACTTTTTGTCCACTCTAAGATGTTCCATAGAGCTTCTGCAGGTAGTCCTCAGCTTGTGGCTGCTGTCTTTAATCGTTTGCCTATTGCTGCCCCTGGAAATCAGCGTTGTTTACACTAAGCTGTTGTGGTTTAGGAGCAATTTTGTGACCGGCTATCTTGTTCTTTTAACTTTGTCTCACTGCAGTAAAGTCACTGTTGCCAGTGTGAGCCCCCGTGGAGAGGGGAGCTCCTCAAACTGCTGCAAAACACTGGGGTGGTTCACTGCTCTGGGGGGGGGAATGGGGGGGATTTGCTAATTTTTCCTCTGACACACGAATACACTGTTAACCTAAAGAAATCTATCGCTGATTATGCTCATGGCATTCTAATTGCCTCAAAGCTGCTAGCCTTTTACGATGATAACATGGCACATTAAGCCTGGTTTTGTTAAAGCAATTGCAGAGCCTGTACAAAATACAGAAATCAGACAAAAGTATAAATACTTTGATGAACAAACATCTTACAAAGAGCACGAACAGCACTTTAATTCCCAGGCAAGCAGTTCTTTCCACTGCTCAGTGGGCCAATATTCACTGTTTAAAATAATAATGCTGTGAAGTTGGGGAGTGCCCAGCATTTCAGGAATAATGACAGCACAGTGATGCAGGCTGCAGCAGACAAAGCAATGGGACAGACTACACTGAAGTGGCCCCCTTGGGAATCCACCTCCAAATCAAACTAACAGAGTAAAACAGTATGATTGAACTCTAGATATCTGAGCTAATACCACCTGCCCCTCGATGGACACACCAGTTTCTAACACTCAACTGCCACAGTAGTTTAAAGGAATTCTGTGTTTGTACTGAACTGCTGCCCTATTAACATTGTGGGCAACACAAGAGAGATGAAATTCAGCTCCAGGCCAGGAAATCTAAATTTATGTACCAGGCTTCTTACAGATGCACCTGGGATGTGAACTGTCACTGTAATCAATGGGAAAACAGGCAGTGGAAATCACACCTGCTCTTCTTGCAAAAAGAGGTTTTATGGCCGTTAAGATGAATTAGTCCTAGGGTTCCTACAACTAAAATGAGAGCTACATTACCAAGAATCTAAATAACTGTTCACGAGACCTTCTAGAAAGGAAATACTTCTAACTTGATTCAATTTATAATGCCTAAGTAATAAAGAGGGGAAAAAATATCAGAGGCAGACGTTACTGACATTACCTGAACACTGAAGCTGAGAGAGGATCTGCCCACCTTCAAAATGGTGACTTGTCATCTTCAAGTTAGGTTTGATACAGCGAATAAAGCTAGACCCCTATTACCAAACCCAAAAAGTTAGCAGAATTTACATTTTTAAACCTCCTGAAGTAACAGGCAATCATTTAAAAGTTAGGGTGTTGAAAAAAAACCAAAAGACAGATGATAACAGTATTCTAAAAGAGAAACTCTGACAGTCATTCAGAACAGGTGTGAGAGAACTGTAGCTTCAGTCTTGGTCTAACTGATCTAAATGCTCAAAACTATTCAATACACCTTCAACTTTTGAGTTTTCGCTCAACTGTCACTCTCAACATAACACAATCTAATTATGTTCTAGCCATCTGTATTCCACCCCTCTCATTATCTTCTACAGTCACAACACGTAATGCCTCAGTCCTAATTTATACACTAAAGCAAAATTGTGACTGAGAAAACATATTACCAGCCCTGGTTTACAAAGTTTTCTCTCTTTTCCCTTCTCTCAGCTGAGTCAGAGAGCAGCTGCCAAGGGTGCCAGTGACTGGGAGGAAGCAAAAGTGACAGGAGACTGTAGTCCAGACAGGTTTCATATTTATTCAAACTGTGCACCCTTCATTCTAAAACAACTTTCTTAAGCATGTTGTGGTTTTTTAAGGTAACTCAATAATCACCACCTGCAGAGCAAGACGTTTCAAAAGTTCCGCTTAAGTGCAGGCTCTACAGAAAGTATCACATTTACTGGAAGTCATATAGTTAGGATAATTAATTACGACTTAAGGGAGACCATTTTGAACCTGAACCTGCAATATACTTACAGTGCTGTGAAGCTTCTCAAGAAGCAAATTTAACTGAGTCTGTAAAAGAAAACAGGTATTTCAGGAGTCTTACCATAGTACTTGTGTAAATACAGACGCGCCGTAGCGATGCAGCACCACTGCATGCATGCATGTTCATTGTTAGTACATCACACACCACTGCGAAGTCACGTGTTCACAGAACTGAACAGACAAGATCATGCAAACGCGCATGAATGGTCCTGAGGAAACTGCTTGTGTTTAATTGTACAACACCACTATGGATTAGTTAGGCACTACCACACAGGCATCAGAAAAATGCAAGCCCGTTTGGCAAAGCCAAGGAAACACTCTGTGTAATACAATCACAAAGAAAATGAGACTAATCAGCAATCATTTAAAAACAAATGCTCTGAGAAGTTGTGAAATCTCAAATTTAATCTACAGCAAGCATAGGTTTGTATGTTAAATACAAAAACTACTATAGTTGATATTGACTCCAATTAGAGGGGACTTAAAATATTCTAGCCCCACGCCAGAAAAACAGCTACACTTTTACCTCACAGAAGCGTCTGTTTTACCACAGAGATTACAGCTTTGCCAGCCTCTCGTTTTACTAACAAGCTTTAGGCACACAAACTGAGATAAGATACAGTTCTGTGTGTCCTAACATTCCTCCTTTTCTGTACTGGAACCAACACTGAAAGGACCCTACTTTTGACTGGTTTGTTTTTTTTTTTTAACAAGATCTTTCAATTACTTTGAATCCAAGAAAACAGATCTGTACGGGAAGCACGTGTCACCTACAGCTGCTAGTCGTCCATTCCAGCGGATAAAAGTGTTTTGGAATGTTTTTCAAACTTACGGTTTCTTTCTTAGGGATATGGTCAGAAAGAGAGGAGGAGTGCCACAGGAGGCTTGACACACACTAATAACCTCCTGCTCAATTCCCAGTTACACTTATCTCTGCTTGAAAGTGATCTTTACGTTTTCTTAAGTTAACAGTTTTGGAAGGAACAGCTTAATTTCCATGAACAAAATACATTTCTGCTAGAGGAAAATACCCTCCCTTATGTGCTGTGGTTTGACACCAAGTAAGCCAGAGCCATTCTCAGGGCAATCTCACTAAAGAAATGATCATACAAGCAAAACATTTTGCTACAACTGCTGCTCCTGGACTTAGCACAATGGAAACCACCACTACCATAGTAAGGTAAAATCATCACAAAGATCCTGCAGTAGATCTGATCAACCAATTAATCATTATTTCCTCGAATTGATTTATGACAAGTACATATAATTAGTTAGAAGGAAGTGATGTGTGAAGGATTTCATAAACAGAGGTCCCTGCAACTTCATCTAATAATCAAAGCAATTAGAAGAATTGGAAACTTGCTGGCATACTAACACACTAAGGATTCTCATTCTTAAAAGACATGAGATTTCTACTAAGATAATGGAATTTATTTTGCTGTCATCTGAAATGAAATTTTCATGGCTATGTGTGATCACCAGCAGCGCATGCTCTGCTGGGGAAGGTAACACTAAATGAATTACTGGAAGTAACACATACATTCAAAATGCCATGAAATCTGAAAACACAGAAGGAATTATAGATTGATGGGCCAGATCCAAAGAGGACTTTACTTCTGTTCTAGGTGTAGAGGTGAACTCCAAAGTCCCAAGGACAGAGAAATTCACCACTCAATTGCTGCTCAACTTAAAAAAGTCTCCCTCTTTTACTTCAGCCTTCCTTGGACAATGCTATCATTCACATGCCCACATCTACTGGATGTGGGGTGCTAAAACCAAGGGGAACAGAAAACTCATATGGAAGAAAGTGAAAACTACCTTAAAGATCCCACAGTTGGTTTCATTTTAAAAATGGGTAGAAGAAGAAAGCCCTTTGACAGACTTATTAATAACTTGGGACTACACGAGATACAGCACACATAAAATGTTGAATCCATATACATTTGCTATACAAAAGCAAGTGCTGCTACCACACTCCTCTGGCTTTTCGGCCCCTGCATTTTTAGAGACCAGTTCTAAACACTAGCTACAAGATACAATTATGCAAGAAGGAATTTATTTTGCAGTCCTGACTTAGCATTTAACCTTGACGTGGAGAAGAAATGCTCTTGTGCCACTGGTAGAGCCCCACTCTATGAGAAGGTTTTTGGATTGTCTAAGACACCTGTGTTACCTAGGGACTGCATTAGGAGGCTAGCTAGGAACATGTGGGTTTTCAGTTGCCCCAGGTAAGGTAGCATACCCAACGTATTGCAACGCTCGACTTGAAGGCATACAAATCCTTCATTGGATCTGGCCCAGATGCGTTGAGAAGAGCTCTTGCTGACACTGCAGCAGCTCTACCAACAGTAAATCCATGAGATTGAAAAATTTACCTTCAGCCCACGGTTGAGCCTGCTTTTCATCTCTCAATTCCCCTATATTTCTCTTTCTAGCCATCCTGAGCTGAAATAGTGCAGCTAATATAAAACTGCTGAACGAGAAAAGGATGCTGAAAACATTTGGAGAGGACAAGGTTTGAAGGTCAGCTTTACAACAAGCAGAAGAAAGGAGAAAACGAAGATAATTATCAGATTCAGGTATTGAGAAAGGAAACATTCAGCACAACAAATATCTGTCTGTGAAAGTCACAACTGTATTTTAGAAGAGGAAAAACAGTGGTAAGGTTAGACACTGAATTTTGAGAACAGCAAACCCAATTGATACATCTTCTGCAATGCACAATTGAGGTAGGATGGAAGAACACCTTCTGTCATGTTTAGAATCCCTTAAAGTCTATAGGGTCCAAATTTAGACCTCAAGACTTTAAAACTTTTGAACAAAGACAGCCATGTGGCTTAGCAAAATTCTGACTACAAAATTACTGCATAATCTCTGTAACAGATTATGAAACAGCCTTTGACATAAATACGTAGCACACAGCTTGGATACACTGGGTTCCTGTAATTCAATGCGAAAACCTGTCTATTTTACAGTTTTCTTTGTCGGCATCTCAAGTTACCACTAGTTCTCCCAACGTTAGCTTCTACTTACTTGAGGTAACCTAAAAGTGCCATATATTAGGAGAAGATGTATTTTGTTACCTTGAATTTGTTTCCCACACTGATGAAACTAAGTTTCCCAGCTTTCTGTTTGGGATCCCTGTTGTTGTTAGTGTTGGACTCAAACAGCTGCCGAACAAACTTGTCCTTGGATTCACATATAAGAGATTCAAGGGACATGTGCAAAGCATCATTGTTTTTTTCCACAAATTGCATCTGAAAAGACAGCCCAAGAAATAATAGCACGTTTGTCTGACTGCCCAGTTGCCACCGTTTTAAAGAAAAGAAAATGAAGTTATATACTTAATTCCAAAATCAGCATGAACTGATGTAAAGCTTCATACTTTATTTCAAACAGCTTTTCAACTAGACAAACAAGACAATGACAGGGAAAAGATTCTTGCTTTCATTTGAAGGATGTTGTGGGAATCATGAAACATGAGTTAAAATTTAGTTCCTTTTAAGAGATCCTTTTTGGTTTTGTCTATGATTATCCTGCTGGTTTCCAATTCCAGCATCTCTTGGGATTTTCCCAAGGGATTCAGCACTTGGGAGTTCTGAGAAAGTTACTGGTTGCTTGTAATATCACCTAAGATTAACATGCGGGCTGTAACTGGTGCATCTGCACAATCTGGAAAACTAAATTGAAAAACTGTTATATTGGTAGTACTTGGACTACTCAAGAAGGGTTGATTTAATAAAAGATATTGTTCCCTCCTAGAAGCCTTAAATCTCTGGTTGTTTTCAGTTGGCTCACTAACTTATAGAAGGTCAGGACAATATGTTACACTGAAATTCAGAGACCAAGACACTAGTATCCAAATTCACTCTAACACAATTCTCAATAGTTTTTGGTGCAATTTTAATGGTGACTTCAACATTTATGAGCAGAAGAGGATAATTCCAAGAAAATATGAATTGGCCAGATATGTCCTACAAGTATATAAAAGTGCCCCCAAAAAGCTACTCCTAAATCTAACAATACTTTTACATCACTTAGCATATTCCGCTCCCCAAGATGCAAATGTCTGTTGATGTACAATTTGCAGCACATCACCCAGAACTGGACGAAAGACCCCAGATGCGGCCTCACTAGTGCAGAGCAGAGGGGGAGAAGCAGCTCCCTTGATCTGCTAACCATCCCCTTTCTGATCCCCTCCACGATGCTGTTTACCCTCTTGGCCACAAGAGCACATTTCTGGCTCAGAGTCATCCTGCTGTCCCCTAGGACCCTCAAGTCCCTTTCTCCTAAACTGCTCTCCAACAGGTCAGTCCCCAACCTATCCTGGTACCTGGGGTTTCTCTTGCCCAGATGCCAGACTCTACACTGACCCTTGCTGTACCTCATTAAGTTTCTCTCTGCCCAGCTCTCTAGCTTGTCCAGGTCTTGCTGAATGGCAGCACAGTCTGCTGGGGGGTCAGCAACACCACTCAGCTTTGTGTCATCAGCAAACTTGCTGACAGTGCCCCTTACTCTCTCATCCAAGTCACTAGTGACTAGATTGAAGAGGACTGGTCTCAGTACTGATCCTTGGGGGACCCCACTAGAATTTAACTTCTATACCTTGAAAAATACTAAAAGTACTAAAAATCATTAACACAATAGTTTTTGCATTAATAAAATTACCGTCTCATAGCATACTGCTCCCGCAAAGTGTCGGATAATGAAGCCTTCATCATCCCTGATATTCCTGTGAACAGCCAATTTGGACTTTCTGGGAATCTGAAATTAAAAAGTTTAATTACAAAAAATAATTACAGTGCAATGTGAGGAAAAGCCAATTCTTAAAAAACATCACAGTGATGCTGGCAGGAGCACCAATGGTTAAAAATGGCACTTCCTGCAGTACAATTGCAGTGACCACTACCATTCCCATTCAAACCAAGGTATTTCAGAAATCTGTTTTCATCCTCACTCACACCCTTAGATACCACACATTCAAAATACAAGTCAGCAGGACTGCTAACAGCTAGCCGATTGTCTTGTTACCTTTCATCAACAACTTCTACACCATTCGTTTCACAGCTGATGAACAGCCCTGTCATACGAATAGGATTAGAGAGAAGCTTAAAGTATGTTTTTAGGTGGTGTATTTTAAAGGACAGCCACCCTGTTGATGCTACACGTACAGTTAAGAAATAGCAAGTGCCGACCAAACTGAACTCAAAGAATGACAATTTCATTTGGCTTCCTTTCCTCACATTTTTCAGCAGACAACTAACTTCTATTTTGTGTTCCAGGAGGAGTTCTGCACAGCAATTGCAGTAATCTGCATTAATCACCACAGGCTGCTTTACACTGAAAAATGAACAAAAAGGTTTTGCTTCGCGTTACGTTTTCTTCTAGGCGCTCCATGCGAGTCGTACTCTCCCAAGCAGGGAATTTTTGAAAGTGACAATGAAATAGCTCATCTGATATGAAATAAATTAAATGTGGTTGTATTTCCTTTTCAAGCAATACATGTTTACAAACTTAAAATGTACATAAAGAATATGGCTTTAGCTTCAGCAGGATATTACAACTGCTTCAAGACTTAGGCCTCTGGTGAACTGTCCAACAAACATTATAACCAAAGTTGTCCTTAACAAAAGAACGTGGATTGTTCAGACTGGTGTGGTATGAGATTCCTTCTGAAAAGGTTTTCATTAAATTGAAGTGTTACTATCCAAGAACTGCTTTATTAAAACAAGCCAGGCAGCAAAAATAACCTACTGAGAGCCTGAAATGGTCCTTGTGTTTTTGGTGCACCACTGAAGTAAAATGCTGGTCACTTGGTTGTGGAAGACGATTCTCTTCATCCAGAATATCCAGTACGCCTATTAATTTTGCTTCAATCAAATCTACCAATAAAACAAAACACATTTGAAAATACTGAATATGTAAACTCACAAAAAACTAAGCAGTACAGGTTTCAAACATTCAGTGACCCCCAGGCATGCTGCAATGGGTGTTTAATTCTGTGACACTGAACGCTCTGCTCAGCCAGGCTGAGTAGTTACAGTAAGAAAGTTACTGTAAATGCAATAGCAAGATGAGCTCTTGTTCACAGTACACTAATTCAGGCACACAAGCTGAATGCAGAGAAAACAAACACCACCACCATCACCTTAAGCTTGTGGTCTACCAGTCTGTGGAAACCTAAAAGCGGCAGCAACACCTACAGCCTGTTGTCTGCAGTTCATTTTGTTTCTGTGCTCATTGGATCAGAAAAGATAGGAGGAACAGGATTTGTTTTAAGACAAGGAGTATTTTTCCCCAGGCCCACTCACACTCCACTTTATTTACTCTTTTTAGTGTTCTCATTCGTTTTCTATGAGAACGCACAAGAAATCGACGAGTCCTAGCGCATTTGTCACACAGCATAGAATACCACGGCTCTGTGACCAGCCGGAGCTGGAATGCCACACAAAGCTGGAACAAGTCACAGGTTTTCGCCGTCACTAAAAGCACAGCATTATTAGTGCTGTGCACATTCGGCATCCTCTGCTTGAAGCTTTTTTTCTCCGTGGCCTTAGCCATCAGCTTGGAATTTCATACCTATACAGTCCTGATTATCCACATAGCGCACTTCATTAACCCCCAGGCCTTCTTTTTGGTAAAGTTCTTGTTCCTTAAAAAAAATGAAAAGAAAGGCAATTTAAAAGAGAAAATGTATTTTTTAACCACAAAGGATGCGGGGTTTTGTAATACACTGCAACATCTGTAAATGCAGCATGAATCAACGCAACAGACGTTACAGACTTTCCTTCCACAGTGTAATGTATTCCAGCTTCACCTCCTGAGTGGAGGCTCATGCGGTTTGACAGTCCCACCAGATAAGAGATACCGTCCATCACCCAGATCCCTCCTTTTAATTAATGGTAAGAAAGAAAAAGAATCAAGACCACTGAGTTTTCAAATGCTATAGTCCACAACCGTGGGAAATCAGTTTGTCAGCCGATGTTGATGTTTAATCTTACAGAAAGCAGTGCTACTTTAAGTATTTCTTTACTAAAAAAAAGCATAAATCCTCAAATTAAAAGATAACATACCTCTTTCAGAATCCTTTCATTGAAAAACTGCTGTAGTTTTTCATTACAGTAGTTGATACAGAACTGTTCAAAGCTGTTGTGCTCAAAGTATTCTGAAAAACAGGCATTCCAAGAATTTATATTGCATAGTAAATAAAAGAAGCTTCACAGTGCTAAAATTTAAAGGTGTTTTCAGATTCATATGTTTCTTTCTGTAAACTAAAAGCTTTTACAGATTTTCAAGTTGTGTGTAAGACCTCTAAAACAAGAAACAGACAGCTATACCTGGCAGCAAGCTGAAGCAAGATGCTATCATGCAGTGAAACCATGCCAACAGATCCTCATGCATCCATGTTAAAACAGGCTGGCATGGGATATCAAAGCTCTAAAGACCTGAAAACCAAGGTTCTCTTATTCACTCTTCTTGGATCATTTTTGTAGGGCCAGAGCACAACAGAAAACCCTCCCTATTCTTATTCTCAGTGAGCCAAACAGGTCACAAATTTCAGGAGAACCAGTGACATCCACCACTTCGCAGGAACAAACAAGAGCCCTAGGTCAACTCTGTAAGAGATCTCCAGAAAACACCATCTTAATTCAGACAGTTGATGTGCCTGCCTGTCAGCCTGGACTGATCCTCTCAGGTCTGAATGGGAAACAGCATGCACGGTCTACACCTTTCCTAATTTTACTGGGTGGGCACAGTAAGATTCCATTCCAAACTTTTAGACTTCAAGAGTTGTGAGTGTGTAGACACTACAGGAAACAAAAACCATTTCACCGATGCATAGCTTCACCCTAACAATTGTGAGAGCTATTAGCTCATCAGGAGAAGCTACAGAGCTATTCTACATTCTTTTATTTCAGGACAACTAGACTTCATTTGTTCTCTTGGTGTCTTCTTACACCCTTGTAACCCACCCCACCCGTGGCCACCAAAAAGGAAGCTCTCCCCCCCTCCTTTACAGGATTTATCACTGAATCTTCGATGGCAGTAAGAGAGGCCTGGACATTTGTACTTGTTTGAATGGCACTTACCAAAACCAGCTATATCTAGGACGCCAATGAAGAAAGACGATGTCTCAAATGGAAAACACTGGTTTACCCTGTTCACTACATGGTCAAAGAGATGACTATAGACTGTTTTAGCCAAGGCATCACGAGCATTGTTTGCTTGCTCCACTTTCAAGGGTACCCTAAAAAATGAAAAATACAGAATTATTATTTTTCAGAACTCTGCTATTAGACCTAAACTTACACAAAGCTTTCCAATTGTTCTAAATTATCTTCTTTCCAAGTGTCCCGGTGAGTTGGCTTAATACATTACTTCTCCCCAAGTAATTCCCTGTATTATTTCTCCCCACACCCCATCCCTCTCATACATACACTTGGACTACCAATACTACAGCAACCATTAACGACAACCAAAGGACAATGAAACAATGGATAAGCTGGAACTTCTCAAGCATGAAGCAAATCCACAGTTATTGAGCCCTGCGTACAAGGTTTGAGGTGTGACGGCTGCAGCACTGCCCTATCGCCCTCTCCAGGCAGCTTCAGTGCCCAGGAGCACCAAGAACTGGCCAGGTCAGGAAAGGAAAGCAGTAACACTACACAGCTTTCCTGTACGACATCCTTTCCTTCTCTTCCTGGGGCTCACAAGCACTACACACTATACACTGACACAAATTGATTCTCTATTATTTTCCAAGGATGGTGCAGAAACGTGAGACTGATAGAGATCAACTTCTATTGTGATGGGTAAGTCAGGGAACCAGAGACTCTGCTCACTGAGGACATCTGCAGCTACATTACATTAGATAGTAATTAGCTTTAACACACAATCTTGTCTTCCACTAAGTATCTCCTGAGTTAGCTTAAGGTAACAAGTACTGACAGATATCTTATCTTATAAATAGAAGGAAGGTGCATTTACATTCCATTCTGATACGTTTAAGAGATCAGCATACTAATTCCCACGTCAGCTGCAGGCCTATTGCATAATACAATGCACCACAATCATTAATACCTTCACATTATTTTTTAAACAGCATGGCAAGCCGGCACACCGCCAGAGCCTGTGTTTACAAAAGGGACCCACTCTTCAAAAACAACCAGTTCTGCCATTACTACAGAGAATTCCGGTCACTACACAAACTCCTGCTGCTATTTTACCTTCCGCAGTATGCAGCAGAAGCCACTGCAAGGAAACTAACCGTGCAATACATCGTGCACCGCTGGAAGCGCAGAACAAAAGTACTGCTGGAACTGGCACTGAGCCAGGCGGCACAGAAGAGTCCCAGTCACAATGAGTAACTTCCTTCTCATCAACCTGCTTTCTCTCAGATCCAACTTTCCTCTTCCTGTTTCTTGTCTTAATAGAAAAGATGGATTTTCCTACCTCCATTTCACCTTCTCGCCCCCTCCTTCATCCATCAGCTGTTTGTAAGGAACAAGGGAGCTTTTCCAGTCCCTAAGCTATTTGGTAAGGCCGAAACCAAACCCCCGGTTTAGACTTCAAGCTAGTTTCTTCAGAAAGGTTTCCAGTGATCCACAGAATCTGTCCAATGTCTAGCGGAAAGAACAAATGACCTGCAACTGAAATATCTCTAACATGCTCATGGTTGTCATCATTTACAGTCTAAGAGGTGTGGGATGCCCACAGGGTATTTCCATCTGCAAACACACTTTGCATGGATGGCAGAACCATCAGCCAACAAGATGATCGTTCTGCTCATCTGGGGAGACTAACAAGGACAGATAAAGGTAGTGCAGCTGCCACATCTCCCCGGCAGTCCACCCCACATTAGTATTTTGTAAAACTCGGAGAGAGCATTTAGCATCACCCTCCTACCGTTCCTTGTTGGCTCCATTGTGCCCAACAGAACAAAGTCTTTGTTATACTCTGAGCACAGTGATTTCAGCAGAGCTATTTATTCACTGTGACCCACTAGGACTCACATGATCTCCTTGCACACAAAAGGTCCCTAAGAAAGACAGAGTAAAATGAGCAGCTCTTTGGGTTGCTGGAACAAAATAAAACACTGTACTTGTCAAAACGCTAATGCTGATAGCTAACAACTAGTTTCTAAATTACAGACCTCATAGAAAACCCGGTGGTTTTTCCAAAGGTCTCTCCTCGCACACACAGTAAGCCACAGAAGATAGTAGCGCACTTATTATTAGCCTGTGTTTGCTTTCAGCTACGTGAGTTTAGAAAAGGCTAGAGAAAGAGGCTGAATGCTTTAGTTCTTTGAGATGGTGGAAGGAGTCCTACACATTTGGTTTTGCCATCCACAACATAAAACACTGTAGGGAAAAAAAAAGGTCTGCTGGCACAAAACCACAGCTCTTTGTGTTTGCAGCTATTCGAAACAGTGCGCTGCTAACACCACTCCATGATTATTGGGATACAGATGCCGTGCAGAAAATCTTTACAGTCTTAATGCAACGTGAATTTGAAGCTGTAACAGAAAGGTTATTTGTTCTTAAGAAACCTTCACTGACAGGGTCACTTGAGATGTGGTGAAAGACAGGCAGTACCTTATGAGACACCTCTGCTTTAGTGCTTGATGTGTCCCACTAGACATCCTCAAAAAAGAAACCACAGACATGCTTTATCTATGCTGTGTGTACAACAGCCAAGGCTAATCTGTTCTCAGAGGCTGAGTCAATAGTTCACTGAGAGCATTTCCAGTGGCCTGACACCTGAATCTGACAGGGATGGGGTGTGATTTGCTCAAACCCTTCCTGTTGGTAGTTAACACTGCCACTTCAGCAGGAATGCAAAAGTAAGGGTATTCTCAAAAAAGAAAGTAGAAATTTTGGGTAACAAGATTGAGAAAATAAGATTGTGTGTAGAAGTGAATATATGATCCAAAAACCCACAAGGCAGATTGTGGTAAAGCAAAGTGTATGGTGACAGACTCGGAAGAAATCAAAGCCACAAAGCTGGAAGATAACCACTTCAGCCGTGACTCAACAGAGAAACCTCAGCAGTTTTGGTGGATCACAAGCTCGGTTAAGTAACAAGCACTAGCGGTTTTACTAAACTTCCAAACCTGCAACACTCGCACTGCCAGGCAGTAATACTGCTATCTATCGTGTATAACATATGATACAGTTCAAGGGGCTCCTGAATCAATAATCAAAAACGTTGCTGTCTCTTTGGAAATGGTCTGGAAGAGAGCAAATAGTAAAATGTTTGGAAAAGACTGGCCTCTGCAAGATCCACATCTGCCTACATGTAAAGGTTGTTACAGAAATCACTTGTAGCTTTCCCTACGGCCTGTTATGGCAGCAAAATGAGGGTGAAGTTGTCCCCATTTTCTAATAACCAGGGAAGAGGAGTAATTTACAGTCTCTTTCCAGAAGTGCACTGTTGAATATATCATGAAGAGAGGTAGATCTCAACCTTTAAACAGAATGCAGAATAACCCCTCCCCAGTCATCACTCACCAGTTGCCACTGCATTATCCCTTTTCCAAGCAGACACTATGGAGTTGTAACTCTTGAACACCCCTTGTTTCTAAGTACAGAAATAAACAGACCACCAGCTAAACAATGAGGGTTACTTTTAATGCACTCATAACTGTTCAGCCCCAACTCAGCTTCTGATGCAGCGATTTCTTTACCTCCAGAAAGCACATAACAGAAACCCAAACATCAAAACACACAATCTGGCGGCACGCAGCACAACTCACATCCCAGACGGCTTGTGCGATAGATTTGCAGTGGAACCCATAGGTGTTTCATAAGCAAAAGGCAACTGCAGTGGTTTCCATAACGCTCTGTTTTGCATGCTATGCTGCTGAAACGCTATCGTCGGTACCACGTTTAAAAACGTCCTTTGCAATTCTTCCTTCTCCACGCGTGCAAAGCAGGAAATCACCATGCCACTATTGTTGATTAAAGCTTCTTGTCAGAACAAAAGGGATATTCACTTTTTTTGAGGTCACTGTTCACTTCAGTCGTGATACTTGCAGGACACAGAAAAACCCATGCCTTTAATTCATCTGCATTACTTCCCGCACCAGTGTTTTTAGAGCTGAACCACCCCTCAGCAGAATTAGATAGGGCGAACGCAGGGCCACTGATCACCCACCCCCAAAGCAGGATGGATACGCAGCCCTCTAATTAGGATGCCCACAGCTGGTATCACAGGGCAGCAGCCACAGGAGCCCACACAACAGGAAAGCGGCATCCAAGTATCTTAGGAAATTCTTTAGGCACAGCAGTCACGTTCCTTGATGCAGCGTTCCTGCTAGAACTACTTGCGTGCTGGACTTGCTGTAAGATTTAATGGACTGGCTGATACACAGTCTGTGTACTCAGGGACACGGCACAGGCTGCATGAAACATGACAGTGACTCAAAACTCACCAGGGATTTCTTCATGGAAAAAAGAAAGTGCTGTTTTAGTGTAATTTGTACAACTGCCACTCTTCCAAATAAAGATTAAAAGACTTCAATGACTTACCAACAACAGAACAAGGATGCCTGAGCATCTCAAAAATTGGATCCACTAGTTTAAAACAAAAAAATTAAGCCATTTTTAAAGTTTTTTACTTTTTTAAAAACGTTGATTTTTAAATTATTTTAATTATTTAAAATAAAATATTTCTCTAATAAGTAGCCTTTAAATAAGATGTTAGCTTTGAATTTTTTATAACTTTGAAATTAAAAACGATAAAATCAAAGCCTTATTGACCATTTTCCCCTCTCGGCGCTGACACTTGGGTGACAGGAGCAGAGCCATTGCTCCGGCTCCGAGGGGCCCTGCAGTCC